>SSNP01000105.1:942416-1023323 GCA_006937955.1 Pachypanchax playfairii
CCCTCTGTTTACCTGCAGGAAAAAAAAACAAGGCCAAGTTAAAACATAAATAAAGATGTAAAGATGATGCTCTGTTCTGGAATATCTTAAATAGTAAGGTTAGGTTGACTTCACAGGCAAATAGTTTATATATCCACACCTGCAGAAAAACATACAGGACAATAAAAAAAAACATCTTCCAAAAGATTCAGTATTATATGCATTTTTCCCAAATTTACTCCTATGCTTTATCTTTGAATTGTCTTTCCTTTTCTGTCCCACCTGAAAGAGCTAAAAATATCAGTAGAGTTTATCTCAGGAGAACAAAATTAATTATCTGCCAGTGATTTGTCCCATTTCTGTTAAGTCTCCAGAGTTAATGACAATGTCATCGTTAAAAAAGTCAGAACCTACTTCCCTAAATTTATAGAAAACGAGGCCATTAATCTGGGCCATCATCTTTGTTCTGCCTCTCAAGTCAAGCAAGTAGCCAAGCAGTGACATGAAGGATGAAGTCTGTTAACATCTTTCTATTTATAAACGTTACCAACAAAAGATCAGTTAAATCTTAGGAAATTTACAGAAGTGTAGCAGGAGCTGTTGCCTTTCTTTTGACCTAAAACACAAAATCCTATTATTTTTAAACTTCCTTTATTAGTCTGCTATAGATAAAAGGACGTTCGTCATTACACAATCTGCATGTGGTAAAAGTTCAAAGAGCCAAAACCTGTAATGAATTATTGACTTTGTGAGTGAAAGAGACTTAAATGAAAATAAATATCAAAATTGATTTATGTATTTGAATTAACCAACAATAGGATTTTAACTTTTAGATAAGTAACTAATCAATTCGTCATTATATAGTTTTTTTCTTCCAAAATACATATTTATAATTTTTGTCAAAGGTGAAACTTTGTTTTAGTTTTAGTGTCAAACTTTATTTAGTTCATTAAATAACAGTTAATATTTTTCCCCTTGTAAGATTTTGGTCCCTGACTACACAATAAAGTGAACTTAACAAGAAAAAATGAAATTGTACTAAATTTATAGTTTAAATAACAGATCTGCACTTTTGCTAACACAACCAAATGAAACCTAAACTCGACTCTTTGCTAGCATAAATAAACTTAAAGTCATGCTAGTTTCTATAACTTCATAAAAATGATGCAGTCAAGCACCTTAAGGGTTTTCTAGCGCTTTTTTCGAATTTAAAATAAGATACGACAATTAACTTTCCATTAACTATAATTGAACTGTCATGCTGTTAATTAAACGTAACTTCACCTGGAAGATGGGCGCCTGGATGCCCTCTCCTATCTTGTTCCGGATGTAGATGTGTCGGGACATTTCGGCCAGGACATCGGTCCAGAGGGCTGGCTGTTCCGGTCCAGCCCAGCGTAGGGATGGCGGGTTCCGGGTTGCGTGCTCCAGCTTCACACCACACCGGAGAACATGAGCTGCGACCCCGGCCGCTGCTCTCTCAAGCGTCCGTTACGAGCTTGCTGAACCGTTTGTTGCTGCTGCGCTCGCCGCTAGTGTTATGCCGAGAAGTGCACGCCTGCTAAGCTCTGCATCCCACGGGAACGCGCAAAAAGAGAAACCCGAAGAATGCCGAAGCAGCTTCGGCTACTGTTTTTTTTTATAGGGGCGTATCTACAAAATACTTGTTGGGGGGCTCATAACCTTAAAAATACCATGTAAATGGGCTCATAACCTTAAAAAACCTTTTCATTTACATTTCATGAATCAAATACAGTCATGGAGTGAGAAATTCCTCACAAGACTGAACAGACGACAGAGGAGGATTTTTCACCAATAAAGATTAGAGCTGAATTAGTGCTGATATGACCTTGATAAGAGACACAGAGACATTCACACAAAAAACACCTGCAAGTCAGCACCAGCTGTTTAAATCCTGTCTGTGAGCACTGATCTGGGTCTTTTCTGGTGTTGGTTGAGAACAGAGTAGCAGCTTACACTGACTGTTCAGAGGCAGACTGGAAGAGGCCGCTTGTACAAGTGAGATTTTGTGACTCAAATTAAATACTTTAAACGAAGATTGCTGATTCCGTCCTTTACTTGTTTTTTCAAGAGTTTTGCTTCATCATTCAAATAAAAAAAAAAAAATTACACACTAATAGAGAAAGAATATGATCTGCCTTGCCATAATGATACTGTAGAAAGGACCTATATACATCCCTGATATTTACATTAAACAAGTCCAGTATTTGTAAATCATACACTGTAACTTGATAACTCGCACTATGGGGAGCCTAAGTCCCGCCCTTCTACTTCCGGTCCATGGGTCACCTACTGTAAAAAAAAAATGAATGAGAGTCAATGAAGCGATAAAAGTTATTTTCTGATCCAGTTTGAAATGCACCATGAACCGAACATATGATGTCCATGAATTGTAAAGACAATTTTTGATGCAGAGAAAGTGATCATTTTCGACACGCGGCAAAAGTTATTTTAGGTTTTGTGTAAAAACACGTAGCGGACTAAAACAGCAAACCACGTCACCAAACCACTCAACGAGACGAAGAAGAAGGGTTACTGTATGTGTGTGTGTGTTAATTGGGAAAAAATAACCAAACTTGTACAACATTTATAATAGTATTTTTAATAAAGAATTTTTACCAACATTCTGTTTAGTCATTACATATGCACCAATAAGCTGAATCTCAACAAATTTGAGCAATGTGCTCAAGACATAATGAAACTCTTACGTACTTTAAATAGTTTGCTTCTTGTATTTAAATAAAATTTCAGTTAGTGGGTTAAAAATTGAAATTACAAATTTTAGGGTTGAATAAAGTCTCTTTCAAAGGTGCTGGTCCGCAGGAAAGGGCGCAACAAGTCAAGGTTTATTAGTGGTGCAGATCCATACACGTAGGCTCCTACATCTTGAATAACTGCTTTTCCTTTAATAAATCTGTGTTCTGATCATCCTTATGTTGACCGGCAGGAGAGTTTAGGATGAAAAATAGCTAGGCATGTTCAAGATTTTGGTCCGTCACTCATGCTGCGGTGCGCGGCCGGCGATTGGGGGAGATCAGCTGATCAGCAGTCCAATAAGCGGAACCGCGGCTCAGCCGATCCGATGTTAAGTACGCAAACGCGGGTTGTAAATATTAATCTGGTGCACCTTTTATATTTTGAGCTGGCATGTGTACCCTTGAGTCAATTGTTTGATATGAATTATATTACTGTCATATGAGCCTAAGCTAACAATTCACTTACCTGACAAGAAATGGATCAAACAAATTCAGATGTCCAAATTTTGCCTCTTTGATCCTGATTTAGCTTTGTTACGCTGCTTGCCAACACATTCTGTCAGAGAGCGTTACTTTGGTAAGATGGCCGCCGGTGATGCCGTTCGAAATGAGACATGATGCCTCGTCAAGTGCTGCTGCCTATTGGCGCTGGCGAGCGGTGCGGCCGCCATCTTGGACCGGTGTCCCCCGCTCCCCCAGAGACATTATATAGATCATATACAATGATTATATACAATGTCTATGGGTGAGAAACTAACAAATGTTTATGTTTATGGTCAGTCGATGTCACGTGCTCGTGCTGAGCACACATGCGTCTGGGAGGAAATAGTTCAGAGCAGCTAATCTGAACGACAAAGCTCTACATAAAGTAGCTAAGTCGGTTCAGAAAGTGTCGCTAGGTTTGTCGCTGGGCGTTTTTTGGACAAAAAGGTTGCTAAGGTAGTCTGAAGAGTCGTTAAAAATAGCGACAAAGTCGTAAGTTGGCAATAGTGGATAGAATGTACTCAGAACCAGTCATTTGATGACGTCACCAATTAGGTGCTTTTGATGTCATCCTTTTTATGTTCTAGCTACCAGCACTCTATCCCACTTTCTCACTGACCAGTAAGCACTGTTCAGATTTACCTATAATTTAATTTCACACTAATACAAATTAAAGATGCCTTTTCTAGCCATCGGGTTTTTAGTTGGAGGTTTAGTTACGAAGGGTGTACAAAAACTTTTAGATTATTACAGTGATGATGAAACATCAGCAAGTAAGCTTCCTCTCACAGATTACCATGAGGGGGAAATTAACACAGCAGACAAAAAGCAGAACTTAAGTGATAAAGAACCAGGTGTGACTCAGTGTCTACAGAATCCTGAACTGGACCCAACATCTGGAGATGAAGAACCAAGTCTGAGCACTTGTACTTATGAAGATCCTGCTCCTACCACAGATCACCATGAAGGAACTAATTCTATAACAGAAGAAGAAACACAGACACAGAAGAATGAAGAACCAGGTGTGACTCAGTGTCTACAGAATCCTGAACTGGACCCAACATCTGGAGAAGAAGAACCAAGTCTGAGCACTTATACTTATGAAGATCCTGCTCCTACCACAGATTACCATGAAGGAACTAATTCTATAACAGAAGAAGAAACACAGACACAGAAGAATGAAGAACCAGGTGTGACTCAGTGTCTACAGAATCCTGAACTGGACCCAACATCTGGAGAAGAAGAACCAAGTCTGAGCACTTATACTTATGAAGATCCTGCTCCTACCACAGATTACCATGAAGGAACTAATTCTATAACAGAAGAAGAAACACAGACACAGAAGAATGAAGAACCAGGTGTGACTCAGTGTCTACAGAATCCTGAACTGGACCCAACATCTGGAGAAGAAGAACCAAGTCTGAGCACTTATACTTATGAAGATCCTGCTCCTACCACAGATTACCATGAAGGAACTAATTCTATAACAGAAGAAGAAACACAGACACAGAAGAATGAAGAACCAGGTGTGACTCAGTGTCTACAGAATCCTGAACTGGACCCAACATCTGGAGAAGAAGAACCAAGTCTGAGCACTTGTACTTATGAAAATGCTGTTCCTACCACAGATCAAGGAACTAATTCTACGACACTTAAGACACTGAGGAATGAAGAATTAAGCCTGGCTAGATGTCTACAGAATCCTGAACTGGACCCAACATCTGGAGATAAACTGATTGAGAGCTTTTGTTCTTTTGCAAACAGGTCAGGAATCAGCTGGATGAATTCTGTGACTCAGGCAACAGTAAACTTGACAACTGTTAAAAATAAGCTGAGGGACAAATTGGATGCAGATTTGACATGTTTATCAACAATTCCCATGTACTCTGACTTGTTCCTGAGTGCTCTGCGCAATCCAGGGACACTTTTTCACTCCAGTGACATTTTTGAGGCGTTGAACATGATCAAACAGCAAATACCCTCACTAGCACACCCAGGCCAAAATCAGGTTCTCGACTTTTTGGATCCAGTTATGTCGTGGTTGGACAAATGTCAAGTTACGTCAGCTCTGTGTGTAACTAAGGCAAAGAGGTGTTCGAAATGTAGGAGGACCAGAGTCACTGAAACCAGAGTCGGTAACATCTGCTATCTGCCACTTCCACAAGAAAATGATAGCATCGGTTCTCTTTTCAACCAGTTATTGTTGAATATTAGTGATTCTGATAATGACCGATGCTGTTTAAATAACGAAGAAAAGAGTAAATATTTCTACTGTAACAACCCCGACCTCATCATCTTATACTCGCAAAGAATAGAGGAAAAGTCCAGCCACAGAGAAACAGTTTATCCAGATGAAATCCTTGATGTTCCTGTAGCATCTGGAACAAACAAGTATCGTCTATCCTCTGTGATTTGTCAAAAACTGGAAGGTTATCAAAAACATGACTTTTACACTTTAATTTTTTTGAAACAACAAATATTTAAAGCTCATGATTGGTTAATTTCAGATGTAACCAGGTACAGGGAGGAGTTCCTAGATAAAAATGGAGTTGTTTACATTTATGAAAAGATCTCAGAAGGTCAATAAGAGAAACTAAGCTAGTAGGGGGAATTTTTGTAAATGTAGAAATGTGACAGTGACTTGTTGAAGATGTTTCTGGTATGTTTCTATCTTGTCTGCATGGATTAACACTGACATCTAGTGGTAACAAGTGGCTCCTGCAGCCAAACAGACCTGACTTGCTGCTTTGAGAGAAACCTGGTTATAATTAATAATCATATGGATTAAATTAGGATTGGACTCAAAAAGATGACTATAAATGGGATTGTTAAGAGCCAGGATCTGTGTTTTAAAACCTCTTAACTGTTTTCAAAAGATGAGTAAATAAAATGATGTTTTTTATCTTTTAGATCAAAAATTATGGGCTGCACCGGGGAACTGTTGGTAGCACTGTTGCCTTGCAGTGAGATGGTCCCAGGTTTGAATCCTGGCTGGGGTCTTTCTGCATGGAGTTTGCATGTGCTCCCCGTGCATGCGTGGGTTTTCTCCGGGGGCTCCGGTTTCCTCCCACATACCAAAAACTTGCAAGATGTTAATTGGTGATTCGAAAATGTGAGTGGTTGTTTGTCTATGTGTTGCCCTCTGATGGACTGGTAACTTGTCCAATGTGTCCCCTGCCTCTCGTCTTATGACTGCAGGAGATGGACACCAGCTCCCTGCGAGTCTAAACAGGAAGAAGCAGGTTTAGAAACTGGATGCATCAAAAATTATAGAAATATCAACTTAAGATGATGAAAAATGCTTTAAACTTCCCTATAGTACAAAAATATTAAACAAGAAAAACTACAATATTGCATATTTTTTCTAAATAAATATTATCAGCTTCTGTCCTTTGCATGACAAATTTTTGTGTTTTTTGAAAATTGAAGTAATTTAAATGGCAGATATTTGTGATTGGAAACTGTTTTCAAAATAAATTAAAAACACAAAAATCACAGCAAAGCTGCATTTTACAAGAGTGTTAATTACATACAAGCACATGCATGAAATGTCAAAAACACACACCCACTTGAAAAGTTGCATTTCCTGCAGAAATGCAGTGTGAATGCTGGAAGGTGAAACATTCGAGTTAAATGCAGCTGAAAAAGTTGCATGGAATTTATAAGTTGGTTCTCCTGCTACGGGTTCTAGAAGCACACAAAGTCCACATCTCCTCCTTATCTTTTCCATTCATTTTTTTTTTCAGATTTTTCGTCTGAGAGCTGAAAAGTTTATAAAACTTAAACTGTTATTTCTTGAAAACCGTAAAAGATATCAAACTGCTGAATCATACGACAACAGTTGAATGTCTTGTGACTCGTTTAAAAGTTGAATAATGTTTCTAAGTTGAAGTATGCTGAAGTAGTTAATAGCTGAATGAATTTCGAGGATCTGAAGCAAACTCGATGTATTTCAATGGAGCTAAACAAAGGCGCAAAAAAGTTTCATAACTTAAAAAATTGAAGTCATATCAATACCAGAAGTCATAGCACACATCTCCTGAATGAGCCGCACGTTTTGATATATTAATCACTGAAATCGGATGAAATGATGATGATGATGAAATGCCGTCCAGCATTCACACTGATTAATCACCATCATGAGTCTGAGGTGAAACGGCACACTTGTACATTTGATAGAAGTTTTCTGGAGCTTTTCTGACAGATTATTTGTGCAGAATTGCCCATTCTTACTGTTTTCAAAGCAATTTATAGGATACAGACATTTTCTTCTGGTCTTCAGCTTTATGACAAAGATCTTGTTCAAACTGGGGCAACTTGCAGCCTTTTTTTTTTTTTTAATCTTTCTTGATGAAAATATAGCTCAAAATTGAACTTCTCCATTAGTCAAACATCTGTTGCTTATTTTTCTTTCACTTTTTCTATAAGCTACACTCACCTGAGCAAAACTGCACTTAGAACAGACATCTTCAAAATACTAAAGTTCCTATGCTTTAAATAGAAACAGGACACATATAAACCACTTTGTTACTCAACACTGCATGAATCCATTTGGCTGTAAACATGATAGTCCACTAGCACAGTTAACTAAAACTAAATGGGATCTTTATTTTTGGCTCAAACTGAGGAAAGCATGTGATGTACAGTTTCCCAAGGAAGCTTGTGTGGTGGTAACGGCTCTCTATACGTCTGAGTACTTTCATATCAGAGCAAGTGAAAACGAGCCAATTTACTTCCCAGATTTCTGTCTGCACATGTTCAGACCCTCTTTGATCAAACACATCTAACAACTCTGTGTGTGCGGTGGATTATGCAACTTTAACTTGGCAGGATTAAGTTGTTTTGCTCCATTTTGAACCGGTCAGCTCCCTCACTGGCCGAATTTGTTGGTTCCCGACTTTCATTTAATCAGCAAATTATGCGCAAAAAGCAAACAAATATAACCACCGTTTATGAAGTGGTGAATCTTCGATATGTTTTATTATTCACGGCCTTTGTGTTCCATGAATGAATAAATTAATAACGTGCACGAGGGTTGTCTGTGGTTTAGCAGCAGATTAAACTGTCAGACAGCAGAGCTGCGCTGCTCACTGGACTGTGAACAATAAACACTGCAGTGCCCTCTGCTCAGAACAAAGATGTGAGAATTATACCGCAGGGTGGGAACCAGTAGTTGCTGGTCTAAGATGAAACCCTGGAGATGTCTCATTCCTCTCTACATGCACACACTCTGCGGTGTCACAGATCCTGATATTGAAAAAAGTGTCTGTTCTGTGTTTTCTGGCATTGGAACAGACTGTTACTGCCAGAATCCGGCTCCCAGTTTCAATGGGAAACACAAACGGGATTAAAACCTGGATTTCCTCGATCTCAGCCTCTAATTTCCTTTCATTCAACAAGTAATAATCCCATTGGCAATACAATAGAGTTATAGAGGAAAAGTAGCAGATCTGATCAAAAACCTAAAATCATTCCATCACCTTCTGCTGAAATCACCCACACGAAGATGTGTGAACCACAGACTGGAAATCAGATGTTCTACACGCTCTAAAAGGCTGTAAAATAGAGTCCGCTCATCCATCAACACACTTTCTATATTTGGGAGCTTGTGCGGCTTCTATTATTCATCAGTTAACCTCACAAAAACTATTAGCACGAGCAACAAAGAGACGGAGCTCCAGATCTACCTGTGTGTCCCTTTCCTGTCATAAAATATACATTATAAAATTCATCACTTAAAGGAAAAGAAGGGGAATAGGTCAGAAAAAGACAAGTAACATCTCCTCCCTGTTATTCTGTCTGTTTTCACACAGACAACTGAGCTCAAGCAAAAACTAGACCCTTAAAAACTTATCCAAGTTCACGTGGCCTCCACACAGACAAGTTGTATGGTTCATCTTTCACATCAGTTTTTTTTCTTTTAAAGAAAATCATTCAATTTAATTTAATCAACAGGATTCTTTTTACAGTGTACTTTATACAAAAATATAGAGTACTGAAAGTGTACAGTTTGAAAGACAGTGTTAAGTCAATTTTATATCACGTTTTTGGGAGCAAAACTAGTTAATTCATTGACAATATTAGAATAGATTGTATTCAACAGATTGAAGCAGATTTTAATATAATTTCCTGCTTTTCATGTAAATCTTTAAACTTTCCTGATCTCATACAAATACTTTTGTTCAGTTTGAATAAAACAGAGTCAGAGTCAAAACGTAAACTGTATCTTGAAACATCACAAAAAACATGTTGAGAAACAATCAAATCCATTTCAGGGTATTTACAATTTATAAACACATAAGTTTCAATTTTGAAAATCAACATCTTGTCTTAGAGTTAAAAAAACAACATATTTAAAGCTCAAATTTGTAGTTTTTAATCTTTTAAAACCCCAAATTTTACTGTGCCATATTAAGGTAATTACTAAGTCATCAAATCTTGTATTTGGGTCTTTCTGAAAGCACTCAAACAAAACCTGTTAAAAACACAATAAACATCATTTACAAGGTGAAAAACTAATAATCTTGTTATATAATAAATGAATACATTGTGAGATTTTCAGACAAACTTTCTTGCAGAAAACCTTTCAATTTGGTACTAAATATGAAGGAAAACATTTTAAAAATATACAATTTTAACAACTTTCCTCTTCATTCCAATTACTTACGGTGCAGCATTTCAGCTCAAAGTGCAAAAATGTAAATCTCGTTCATTAGTCAAACGGTCAATTTCCAGTTTATTAGTGACTCTTTAGATAAAACACATGCATTCATATGTTTTAATGTATGAAAATAGTTTTAAACTGAAGGGTATAAAGGTCATCTCACCTTTTGTTTTCCAAATACCAAGATTCAAAAAGTCTTTTAAAAGTTTAAAAGCTTAAACAGAATGTCATATGTAGAAATACGTGACATGCTAAAAATGATAAATACAGGATTAATAGAAGCACCAGCAATGTTGTCCTGATAAAGTCAGACTCCAAACAGGAGAAAAACATACAAATATTTAAATATAACAAGGAGAATTTAAAATGTTCTTTATCTGTTAGAAAGAAATTTCTTTCATGATCATGTATATTTATCAAAACAGACTTAAATAGTTTGTTTCAAAAGTGTCTGACGGATAAAAACAAATTTCAGAGTTTCGATTTATCACACTGGTAGATTATTTTAGTCAAAAACTGAGTACAAACATCTAAAACCAAATAAATCTATTGCAAAATAACCGACATCATAAACTCCTGAATTTAGTTGTAAAGTCTGTCAAAGACTCAAGAGTTGTTCATGTTTTGTTTATAGATGGAAATAATTTTATGTTAGTGAAATAATCATACAGCAAATGAATCCACCATTACAAACAGTGGAATCAGTAAATATGCCAAAAAAGGGTTGAACTAGGTCGTTATCACAATATCAGTATTGTAATAATTCACATCACGGTGCTGTGGACCCTGATGACCCAACAGAAAGACCTGAAGGAGGAAAATCAATATTTGTTGCAGCAGATATCGTTCTCATGATACTCAGTTTGCAATTTAATGTTTTTCTCATTTTGTGCAGCTCTAATTCAAAATAATTTATACAACCTGCTGATCCAAAAGTCATCAACATATCTTAAACAGTGTACAGTACAAAGCAGGATGTTTCATAACCTGTCGTATTCAGTGTTTATCATTAAAATTAAAGCAAGTGAGACATAAATCTAAACGTCCACATCATAAATCTATTCAGAGTTTCAGTATCTTACAGTTTGTCTCTACAAGACTCCAAACAGGCTGTAAATCAGGAAGCTGTTGTTTATAATGGAATAGCAGGGATTAAGAAAATCCTCATAACCTCATAACCTGTGGATATTTCTCCTTCCTGTAGTGAATCCAGGTGAGATTGAACTTCCTGTTACTGCAAGCTGTGATGAAACGCTAAACAGCAGGTGGAAACTTAGTTTTTGTTGAGTTGATGTTTATTTCCTTAATAAAAATGCTGCAGAATCTCTACTTATGGAAAAATACAATGTTTTCTGCTCTCTGCTGTGGTTACTGTTGAGTTGTAATGTCCTTCAGCCACCTCAAGGGAGGCAGTAGCACCCACTTCCTGTGCTGATGAAGTGTTTCAACAGCTCCAGGAGAGCAGAGAACATCACAGAACATCAGGAAGGATGAAGAAAACTCCTGTAGATGTTGTTCTATAAGAGAACAAAGAAGAAGAAGAAGACGACATCCTCATTGGAGGGTCAAGACTGATGAACTTCATCCATGGACATTTTTCTGGTTTGCAAACTTTTGAGTGAATCTGACCTCATGCAGCTCCTGTAGATAGTTTGTTGTTTTGTGCAACAATTTCTTCTTCTTCTTCTTAACAACTAGATTTTGACACTTGGGAAGAATGAAAGTTTTTCAAAATAGTCTCGGGAAGAATTTCTCCAAGTATGTGAGTAACTGAATCACGATGACATCATATTGAATATTTTTTTCTGAAAAAATGCAAAAATCCTGACCAAAAATCTTTTTTAACTATTAGACATAACTTAAACAACTTAAAGAGAAAACCACTGATCCTGGAACAGTACGAGGCTGCTGATGTTTCAAAACGGCCCCACAAAGTAAAATTTCATTGTCCTGAGCAAAAAACAAAAACCCTCCTACATTTCAAGATAAATGTATTTTGAGTGGTCTGACCAGATAATTTGACTGAAAAACATTTTGGTGTTTACTTCAGACTATTTAAAACCTTTTCTTCCATCATGCTGAACGTAAAAACACTGTGGGGGGGGGGATCCGATCAGCTGTGCATGTAGGACCTGCAGGGGGAGTTGGAATGGAAGTCGTACTTGCTCACGCAGGGAGGATAGTAGGTGGTGGTGAACCTGTTGCTTGAGGCCAGCGAGGAAGAGAAGTGGTTGCAAGTCTCATCGTTCACGTGAAGATTGTTCTTGTTGAGCGTCTGTGGGACGGAGAAATGATCAAAAAGAAACACGTAGCTGAAGGACAAAGAAAAATGATCCTTCTAAAGCTAATCGGGTGTCTAATAATCAGCCCACCTTAAATTCCATGGGGATGTACTTCTCATTCTTTGGTGTGGCGTTGCCCTGCTTGTTGTAGTTGAGGTGGTTGGGCGTGCTGGGGTGGATGACAGCTGACTCTGCTGATGGTCGGTTCAGGTGGTGGCAGTATGAGAAAGCCAGTCCAGACAGGAGAGCTGCAGCGAAGAAGCTGGCTGAGCCCACGGCCACCAACTGGAACAGAGTGAAAGCTACAAACAGCAGAAACATTAGAGTCAGACATCTGAGAATCTGATAGAGGAACGAAAATTATTATAGAAAAATACAGCAAAACGGAGAGAATCTGACATTCCTTCATTCAGTTAAATTTAAAATTAAAAACGTAAGTCAGAACTGGTACAATTGTTTGGTACAGATAAACTGAAAATGGCTGTTAATCTGTATGTTTCTGTGTTAGTGAATGAGAGGGGGAGCTGGAAAAAACGATCTGGTTTATGAAAGGCTGACTCACTTCCACAGCTCACTTCCTGCTCAGGTAAAATCACTGGATCAGAGGAAACAGAAGAAACATCAAGTCACTTCTAAACAAAACAACAAACAACAAGGAAGAACTGGAACATTTTTCCTTTTTATAAATTGTTTGCACTCCTGATAAATATACACCCGACCAACTTGTTCCAGATGTTTACTAGTAAACACATGTTTACCTGGAACCTCATGAGGCTGGCAGGGTCTGGACTGAGTGAGGTTCCCCTGACAGGGACCGATCTCCGTCTCCTGGTCCTCTCCACAGTGACGGGTACGATGCTGCAGACCTTCCTCGTCACAGTCCCCCCAGTCTGTCCATCCACTCCAACCTGCCAACAAAGATCACAACAAAAACATGAAACACTAGAAAATATCTAGAGTGACATATTTAAAGATGACAAGATTTGATCCTAAAATAATTTGTTTAATGAGATGGTTCATGTCTGAACTTTGGGTCATGGTGGATTTAAAAAGCAGCACGTGTATTTTGGAATCAATAGATCATGTTTGTGGTGCAGCAGTTATGAAAAATTAGACTAAACTCTGTGTGATGTGAGTTCAAATCAGTTCAGGTAGTTACAGGTTGTAATACATAAGACGTTCCAAACAGAATTCCAAAAACGTTGGAGCAGAATGAGGTTTTTAACAACTATCTGTAAACATCTGGGAAGTGAGGAGAGCAGCTGCTGGAGTTTTGACCTTTGACCTTGTCTTTTGCACACAGAGATTCCTCTTGATTCTTTTAATCTTTTGATGATATTCACTGTAGACAAAAGGAACTTTAAAGTCTGAGGAAATCTTTTCTCAAATTGTTCCACAATTTTTAAATGTGTTGCCAGTCAACAGATTGATGTCAAACGTTCCTCCAGTTGTTTGTGCATTGTGCCATTTTCTATTTGAACCTTTTATTTCTTCTGCTCCAATTTTTTGAAGACATATTTCATCCATCAAATTCAAATAATTTCTATGAAATGGTCAAATAAATCTCAGTTTATTTTCTATTGGGAATGAATTACACGGATTTAATTGACATTTTACACACTGTCCCAACTTTCTGAGGATTGCAGTTATAAATGTACATATTTATAAGACAAAGTAAACCTGCATACAGTATGATCATGTGCTTCTTTTAACTGTGGTTTTGTTTCACGTGCCTTCACATGGGTGTGTGTTACACAGCGCCTCTTCTGTGTGCAGACCAATACAGATGTCTCCTCCGTTTGCAGGCGGCGGGTTGCTGCATGTTCGAGTCCGTTGGTAGTGACCACCTCCACAGCTGGATGTGCACTGAGACCAGGCAGACCAGCATGACCAGGCTCCATTCACTGCAGACAAACAGTCTCTGTAATACAACGTGTCACAGCAGATACACATCGGTTTGAACCATGTCGATACCTGAGCAAGGTTGAATGTTGCAATCCTGATACTCCACCGGGGATCCTGCACACGCAGCAGGGTTAGTCCTGCCCTCAGACGTAGAGCAGCCACGTTTCCTGGTTCGGAAACCTCTGGAACACTGCTGGGAACAGGTGGACCAGGTTTCCCAGGATCCCCATCGTGCTCCTTGGGGCTGAGACAAAGTTCGGCCACTCATCTTAACTAAATTTTCAACCAGAGCTGGAGATGAAAAGAAACAGATCTTTGCATTCATCTTCACATGGTGAAGGAAACTATGTCCAGTCAAATATTAGCAATGATTCAAAAATTAGACACATTGTACCCCAAAATCTGAACCTGTAAATCAGATCATGTACTCACAGTCAGTTTGACAAGCTCCAGAAGAGTCGTTAGGGCAGAAACGCGTCTCCAGTTTCTTCTTACCCAGCTGCAGCTGCTGAGGGTCATGCAGCAGGGCCCTGCAGGTGTACCTGAATCTCTGCTCCTGCCTGGACCCGTCTTGACTCACATTGACTGGCATCCAGGGAGTCCAGGGGGTGTTTCGACGCACCTCGGGACAACTCTCCAAGTTGCAGACCTTAAACTCCTACAAAAAAAAGGATTCAGAAATCTCATCTCTGCTAAAGCGAATGGAAGATGAAGATGAAAACTTTTGCTCTTTGCATCCACGTGTCTTTACTTCTATGTCCAGTCAGAGTTAGAAAAAAAATCACAAATACCTTTTATTTGACTGAAAAAAATACTGCAGTACCATTGCACATCCTGGACAGCTGTTCCCATTTTCACAGGTTCTAGTCCTGGACTGGACCCCCCCTCCACATTCAGCACTGCAGTGAGCCCAGGAGCTCCATGATGTCCATGTGACTGGTAGAGGACACGGTTTCTTCTCGTTGCACAGTCTGAGAACACAAAACAACTCTGCTGTTAAAACTCCAACAAGAGAGACAGTAACATGGTTAAAGTCCGTCCTCACCTTTCCTCCCGACCCTGCCCAACACAGATCCGACCTCCGTGGCGAGGAGAGGGGTTGTTACAGGACCGCTGTCTCACCTCAAATCCAATACCACAGCTGCTGCTGCACTGACCCCAGGAAGACCAGGGAGTCCAGCCCCCATTTCTAAGAACAGCAGAGAATAAACCTCAAACATTTCAGTGTGTTAGATTGTGAAATCCAACATGTCTGTGAGTGAATGATAATAAATGCACCTTGAACAGTTTGCCACTTGAATCGTTGGGCCTTTACATTCCACTCCTCCACATCTGGCCACCGGCCCGTCACATGATCGGGATCGACACATGCAGCTGCTAAAAGAACCATCCCCATCGTCATGGTTGCAAGGCTGCCACACAGCCCATGGACCAAAGCCGCCATCCTGCGTCAGGTTCCTTACCTCCAGGAAACACGTGGGACTTTAAAACCATCTTTATGATGATTAAAATTTGTTTGATACATTATCTACCATCTGGTCTTACTGGGCATTCCGTGATGTTTTGGGTCCACTGATTCATGTTGGAGCTGCCTTCAATGGTGGTACAGCGTTTCTGTTTGTAATCCCAGCCACAGTAAGGATCCCGAGCCCCCAAGCACTCACTGTTAGAGTTCAGAAACAATTCTGACAGCTTGCAAAATTATTTAATATTACTGATATCTGGAGTTCCTGAACTGGGTCTTACCCTTCGTTTAGATAGTCAGAACAACGTTCTAATGGGATCTTCACCAGCCGGTCATTGAGTCCCACGAACAACGATCTGTCATTGTGCAGGATTTGTAGACTCTTTATTGTTCCTGTTTGGCCATCTGGGAGGATCCGGAGCTCCTCCAGGTAGCAGCCCTGAAGGCTTTTATTGGTTGTTGAAAGAGCCTTCAGGATGGTCCCGTACTCTGATTGGATGAGAAGAAATAGAACTCACAGGTAAAAATAACACTTACATAGAAACTTATAAAACTTCTTTAGGGATCTGTCTCTGCTTGCTCACCTGTACCAATATACATTATGTGGTAGAGAGCGTCTCGGCCCTGGACTATGTCCACCACCAGCCTGGACAAGCGAAGGTTGTCCTGGGTGAGAAGGGGGTTGGTGGTGATTGGTTGGACTATATCACTCATGAGAAAGAGCCGCTGTGCGTCCTGAAGGCTGCGTTCGGTCAGGTTCCCCCCGGGTCCGTCCTCCTCCAGGGTGCCACACTAATAGAAAAATACAAACTTAAATGTTAATTTGATCATCAAACACATTTAAACTTCTCTGCATCATCTCTAGAGTTTATTAATAGCAACTAAACTGTTTGGTAACATGTCAGAAAAGATGATGGTCACCTATTATTTTCTATATTTTTAAAAAGGTTACTTACCTGAAAATTTGGTATTGGGTTTGGCATGGAGAGCCAAGCGGTGCGCGGGTTCTCCTGGTAGCGGAAGGGTCCGTTGAAGGCCAACGTGATAGCGCTCAGATTGAAGGCACAAATAGCAGAAGCAGATAAGCTGTTCCTAAAAGAGGAAACCAGGTTAATGATCATCTGTTATCAGAAATTCAACAAGTAGAAAGAAATAATGTCTAAAGAACAAGCACTTTTGGACTTAAATGCCTCATCAGCAGGACAATAAAGTATTTGATCCCTTATAGATCTTTTCTGTTGTTGCTTTTTTGTCTCACGTGTTTCAAAACAACAAAGAAACCATGAGTAAACACAAAATGCAGTTTCTAAATGATGATTTAACTTATTAAGAGGGAAAAAGCTGTCCAAACTAACCAGGCACTGGGTAAAAAGTAGTTTCACCCTCAACCTAATACCAGGTTGTGCCAACCTTGGCAACAACATCAGTAATCAAGCATTCAATGAGTCTTTATCAATGGCTCACTGCAGGATAGTTTAAACTCAGACACATTAGAGGGTTTTTGAACATGAACAGCGTGTTTAAGGTCACGTCACGTCATCTTGGATTTAAATCCCAGTTTTGACCAGGCCACTCGATTCAGAGGTGAACATGCTGGTGTGTCTCAGATCATTGACCTGCTGTATGACTAAAGGTCAGATACTCTCCATCAGGATTTTCAAGTAGAGAACAGAATTCATGGTTCCATCAGTTACAGGAAACCATCCTGGTCCAGAAGCAGCTCCAGACCATCACACTACCACCACCATGTTTAACTGTCAGTACGAGCCTTTTCCTGAAACACAGTGTTAGTTTTACACCAGGTGTAATGAGACAAACATCTTTACCTAATTATTTTTTACAAATATGAGGCGGGCCTTTGTGTTCCGAGGTATCAGATGTTTTTCTGGGTTCTTTATGACCTCTTGGATGAATTGTTGATGTTCTGTTGGAGTAATTTTGGTCAGGAAGCCCCTCCTGAGAACGTTGCCTTGGTAACACTTTCCAGACTGATGGATGTTAGTGACTGTGTTTCTTATCTGTTCTTTCTTTTTAACTCAGTTTTGTTTGGTTATTTCCCTTAATAAATAAAATCCTGATTTAAAAACTGCGCCAGCCTCCTTGTGACTCACACAGAAAATGGAAGGAGGAATGGATTTTGTATTCAGTCAAGTTACCTCTGATATAAAAATGTGTTTTTTGGTTTCACAGCACTGTATGTTCACATTGTAACACTGTATGTCCTCACACATTGGTGGTGAAGATCCCGTAAATAAGTTCTTGCTCTGGCAGGTAGAAGGTGCTCTGCAGCTCGTTGTAGTAAAAAGGGATTTCCCCTGAACGTGAGCAGTTGAGCCGGGCCTTCATGAAGGTGGTCCAGGTGTCCTCCAGGAGAAAACGTCCTCCCATGTCATTCTTACAGACCCGGGCAACTCGAGAGAACACCATCTTCCCACAGTCGTTTTCCACGGCAGTTTCTCTCAAAAAGAAGTACGCAAACCGTCCGATCTCGTATGCAGAAACAAAATGAGGCTCTGTTGGGCAAAAAATAAATAAAAAACAACACAAGAGTCAAAAGAAAGCTAAAAATAAGTAACAACCAGAGAGGAACTTTGTTCACCGTTGAGCCATTTTGAGTTGTATTGAGCAGTTCTCAGAGGAGGCATGTTCCCCAGGCTCCTGTAGATGACCGGGTCACGTCCAGAGAAATCAATCACCGTGGCAGCATATAACTCTCCCCTCTGAGTCACCATGGCTGTGGAGTTGTGACGCGGGTCATAGGGACATCGGGCAACACCGTTCACTGTATCCAGCACCTGACTGGTGTTTGAAATCTAACAGAAGGAATTAAAAATGAGGAATAACAAAACATCCAACTAAAACATTGTGACTAATCTTAATAAGATGTTGCACCAACCTGTCTGGTTATGCAAACAGGTGCAAAAGCATTGGTACCACATGTGAAGAGCGTCTTCCCGCTAATCAGTAAAACTCGAACATAGTTCTGACATTCGTCCTGCAGAGAGACTCCAATCATGTCACAAAAGTGTGAAAAACTGTTTCATTTTTCATCTATGTGGAGAAAAGATTATATGTTTGATACCTCAGATTTGCCTTTGCTCTGACATGAACGCTTCGTGTCTTCATCAGGAGCCCATTCTGTTGCCTAGGAAACAAGATGACTCTTTATTTCAGGGATCAGGGTTTTGGAAATGGACATGGTGAAGTTTTGGGTTCCACTCAGATTGAGGATCCGTTAGTTTTATGGTTCCACTCATAAAGGGTTAGATTCGTTCTAGACTTCCTTAGTTTGATCTGACTGAAAGATTTCTCTCATGTTTTCTTAAGAAACTTTTAATAATTTAGAGGAAACACCTGTGTGGATGCAAAATCTAAGCTATTTATTTATTTATTTATTTAAATCCAACCAAACTTGAAGTGAAAAATACAAAAAGGTAAACGTGGTATTTTTTGTTGAAACGTCTCAGTTGACATTTCTTTTTGCATGATGGATTATTTTCCCCAAACCTTTTAACATAAGACCAAAAACTACCATTTAAAAGGAATTTATTAGTTTGAAATCAATATTTCCAATTGAAGACTTTTCATTTACATCAATTTAGCAGCCTTACCTGTATGAGGGAGATGTTGCTTAAACTCAGTTGGAATAGAAAGTTTCTGTAAAAAGACATTTGTCCCATTAGAAGTAAAACAACAAACTGCACACGGTAGAAATTCTTATGACTTTTTGGAAAAGAAAATGATGTTTTTAGTCACCTCGCCCCAACGATGATCTGATTTCTGCTCAGGTCTACGGCCAGCTGGGAGAAATCTTTCACTCCTGGATGGGAGAACTCAGAAACCCAAAATCTCAGAGCTAAAAGTTGGAAGAAAAATGAAAAGAGGGAAAGTTAAGGATGAAGATTAGCTGAAGGAAAAAAAGCCAAACAGGTAAAATAAAAGAACAAATATGAGAGAAATTGAAGATAATTCTTTTTTATCTCACAGCTTTATGCTTTTAGTTTGAACTGGTTTGTCAAATTTCTCTGCAAAATCTCATCTGACCACCTGATCCTTCAGTCAGACAGCTTCACAACCTCCCATTAACCTTTAAGCATGACCTCAGAGTTTGACAAGAACCAAACCGCTAGCTTAAACCTCCACAGCTGAAAGATAGGAAACGTTTCTCCTTCTTGTCCAAAACAGTTAGTAGGATTATTTTAATTTGGGAGCATTAATAAAGATTTATTTAAAAGCTGATTAAAACTGTCAGCTGTAAACAGTTTAGCAAAAAACTACATGTTATTTTTACCCTCATTCATTCTGAAAAAAAATCACAATTTTCTGGGCTTTACTCAAACAAGACTAAAATCTGTCCCAAAATGACCAATAAATGGTTCCTTGAACTGTTACATTAGACTTTTGGAGTAAGTAAGTGCACCAAATGAATCCTACACTGTTTTACCGTCGATCGCTGCTCCTCTCATTTTGGATTGATCCATTTTATAAATAGGAATTATTTAAATGCAAATCAACATCAAGTCACAATAAAAGCATCAAAAAGCTTTTCACGATTCTCAGATCACTGACCAGAATGTTTAATGACAATCCGGCTGGTAAAATAAATGAAAGAATGTTTATTATAAATCCTCTATAATGTCGCTTCATGAGCAAATTAAACACAAACCCTGCAGACAGACGCAGAATCTCACAAACGTTTAAAAGTTTCCTGTTTAAATTACTCTAATAGAGATTTTCACTTGTCGGAGAGGTGTTGGATACAAATTTAAAGCCCTTTCAGACAGAAATGCAGACAGTCTATACACACTCACATTTAAAACACTAATCCCGCAGCTCAGACAGAAGTGATTTGTTTTCAGCTGCAGATTAGTTCTAATTCCTTTCACCCCCTCAGTTAACAACACACAGTTAGATATTTAGCACTTTCACTGCTTTCATTTACACAAACACACACGTGTTTACTGATGGTCTGCAGTTCAGATGAAACTTTGATCAGTTCGTAATCTCAGATTAAACTCAGATTGTCCACTTGTTGTAATTTGCTGTCACTTGGAGAAGGTTTTAGAACAACCTGAGCTGTACTCGGACAAAGACTCTGATTTATTTTGCACTTTTTACTTTAAATTTTTTAAAATGTTCAAAATATCCCTTTAATTTTTAGATTTGATGCTGTTGTGATATTTGCTGAAATGAAGAAAGTCTGAAGTAAATCTGAAAGTCCAGATTTTGCACATTTCAGCTCTTTGAGTTTCGTGTGTCTGTTAGGATTTTAGTTTTAACAGACACACGATATCTGTAACTGGGACTTCCATGTCAGATGTCGACATTTTTAATTTGAATAATTTAGAAGTGTAAATCGAAAGTCATAGATTTCCATTGTATTAGATTAAAAGTCCTCACCTTGGTAGGAGACGACAGGATGCTCCTTCTTGCTGCAGTCTGCAGGTTTGATGTTTGGCTGTTGGGACAGGCACAAAGACCAACTGAGGACCAGCACGAGTCCACAAAGGGAAAGGGCCCCCCACCCTGATGTCACCATGGTTACAACCACATCCAGTCTTCAATCAGCTCCTTAAGAATCACCTATTAAATCAGAAGGGATATATCTTTCGGCATTAGAATCATTGAATAGTTTCTCTTGTGATTAGTTTTGCCAGCCCATCAGCCTCAGAGCCTTTACGCTGCCTCTGTTTGTCTGCTCTGACCGTCCGGCCCCTCACTGTCAGCGGGGCTCAGTCACGGGTAATTCACCTCAAAAGGCCAGAATCTCTTTAAAGCCGCCTCTCGAACCAGTGGGAGCCATCAGCAGAGCCTTTTCTGACTGAGGGGATCCAGTCAGAGACGAGCCTGGGCTCACAGCCAAACAGAGGGCGAGAACTCTCATCAAAATCCATTTACGTATGTCAGATCTGCTCAGAGATGACGAGCTGCTGATGATTTAGGGGTCATACTGCTGCAAAGAGACCAGTTGATATCAGTCATGCTTGTTATAGCAGACAAACCGATTCAGAGAGAGTAAAGAGCCGTAAACCAACAACTGTTGTATTTAGATAAAAACCAAGTCGAGGTTAAACAGGAATTCAGTTTCCTGAAACCACGAGCACGTCAGAAGATTTATTTATGTAGTCGCCTGAGCTGAGAAAACACCACAAGTCAGGAATATACAAGGTCCAATTCATGTGACTTGTGTTTTTACATTGAGGGTCAAAGAAAACAAAACATACCGCAGCAACATGAAGCAAACATGTGACCTCCACGCAGAAGGAAACATGCTAAGATCTTAACCCAGGAACCAGTGGGTGGAAACCAAACACATCTGTACACTGATGAAGGTCAGCCGTGTTCTTTAGTGTCTGCTCCAGCTCTGTTTGACTGGTGGCTTCCTTGTTGGACTAATCTCCCACTAACTCTACTTATTTCTCTCCGAGAGTTAAAAACTCACTCCATCACATGGAGAAAAGCCAGACTTTACATGACTGATGGTCTGACGTTTGCTTTATACAACCACATCCCATACTGATGATGCCGCGGCGTAACTCTAGAATAACCGCTTTCAATTTATAGAACGTGTCTTTTTATAAAATAACCTAAATTTAATAAGAAGTTACAATGTGTGAACAGGTCAGCTGACTCGAAACAAATCCCTCCAACAGAAACAGTTCTTCTCACTTCCTCCTTAAACTTTGTGCCCAAATATGGACATTTCACCTGCTGCCGTTTTGGACGTTAATCATCACCCGTGTGTGACAAGATGTTAAACCACTACCCTGATGTGTTTCATCTCTCTTTTAGCTGAACTTTTAGAGTCAGTAATCTGAACATGACAAAAACATTGTCAACCTGCAGAGATAAACTGTGTATTATCCTTTAGAGCGTTTATCTGTGACTTTACAACCCAGAAAGCACTTAAATCACCCTCAGAATAAACATTTCACTCTGCAGGCTGTAACTCAAGCTCACATCATGATCAGCCGTCGACCGTTACCACCGGACAAAACCACAACCAGCACAACTGTAAGCAAACAAACACTGTTGAACAATAATAATAAAAATTATAAATATTTTTTTAAAACTATGACAACATGAGCTGTACATTCATTAAATTTGTTCAAACCTTGAACACTAAATAAAACTCACTGCTGACGGAACTTTTCAAGGTGTCGGCTAAGACCTGAATCCAGATGCCAACGAGACCAAAACCAGAAGGGTCAGAGTTCAACTGGAGACGTTATTATATTTTCATTTGACATGTTCCGTTATAATAAAAAAAGAATGAATCAATCTTTTCATCATGAACTCTGTATATAGAAACATTAAGAAACATTAGTATTAGATCTTCTGTTCAAGTTCTCTCGTCTCGAGAAGAAACTAAAGCTGAAAACATGTCACTCTTTTCAGAATCCAAAAGGACCCCAACACACACACACACACACACACACACACACACACACACACACACACACACACACACACACCCACAAGTGTGTTTTGTTATCCTTATGGGGACCGTCCATTGACTTCCATTGATTTAAGTAACTAGATTTATACCTAACCCAAACCCTTTTACTAACCTTAACCATTACTGATCTATAACTAACCCTAAGACTAACTAAAACTCTATTCACACCATACCTATAAACCTAACCCCTACCAGGCTTCGGTCCCCACAAGAACCCTCGGACCCCAGAAAGATAGTAAAAGTCAGGAAACTGGTCCCCAGGAGGTCAGAAATACAACCCCCCCCCCACACACACACACACACACACACCCACAAGTGTGTTTTGTTATCCTTATGGGGACCGTCCATTGACTTCCATTGATTTAAGTAACTAGATTTATACCTAACCCAAACCCTTTTACTAACCTTAACCATTACTGATCTATAACTAACCCTAAGACGAACTAAAACTCTATTCACACCATACCTATAAACCTAACCCCTAACCCTAAAAAGGGGAGTCCCCCTCATGGGGACCAGGCTTCGGTCCCCACAAGAACCCTCGGACCCCAGAAAGATAGTAAAAGTCAGGAAACGGGTCCCCAGGAGGTCAGAAATACAAACCCACACACACACACACACACACACACACACACACACACACACACACACACACACACACACACACACACACACACACACACGTCTTGTTGATACACACACACACACACACATACACACACACTGCTTTGTTGATATACACACACACACACACTGCTTTGTTGATACACGCACACACACACAGATATCACACACACACACACACACACACACACACACACACACACACACACACACACACACACACACACCCCACACACACACACACACACACACACCCACAAGTGTGTTTTGTTATCCTTATGGGGACCTCCCCACAAGAACCCTCGGACCCCAGAACAAACCAACACACACACACACACACACACACACACACACACACACACACACACACACACACCCACAAGTGTGTTTTGTTATCCTTATGGGGACCGTCCATTGACTTCCATTGATTTAAGTAACTAGATTTATACCTAACCCAAACCCTTTTACTAACCTTAACCATTACTGATCTATAACTAACCCAAACTCTATTCACACCATACCTATAAACCTAACCCCTAACCCTAAAAAGGGGAGTCCCCCTCATGGGGACCAGGCTTCGGTCCCCACAAGAACCCTCGGACCCCAGAAAGATAGTAAAAGTCAGGAAACGGGTCCCCAGGAGGTCAGAAATACAAACCCACACACACACACACACACACACACACACACACACACACACACACACACACACCCACAAGTGTGTTTTGTTATCCTTATGGGGACCGTCCATTGACTTCCATTGATTTAAGTAACTAGATTTATACCTAACCCAAACCCTTTCTATAACTAACCCTAAGACTAACTAAAACTCTATTCACACCATACCTATAACCCTAACCCTAAAAAGGGGAGTCCCCCTCATGGGGACCAGGCCAGGAAACGGGTCACACACACACACACACACACACACACACACACACACACACACACACACCCACACGTGTGTTTTGTTATCCTTATGGGGACCGTCCATTGACTTCCATTGATTTAAGTAACTAGATTTATACCTAACCCAAACCCTTTTACTAACCTTAACCATTACTGATCTATAACTAACCCTAAGACTAACTAAAACTCTATTCACACCATACCTATAAACCTAACCCCTAACCCTAAAAAGGGGAGTCCCCCTCATGGGGACCAGGCTTCGGTCCCCACAAGAACCCTCGGACCCCAGAAAGATAGTAAAAGTCAGGAAACGGGTCCCCAGGAGGTCAGAAATACAAACCCACACACACACACACACACACACACACACACACACACACACACACACACACACACACACACACACACACACACACACACACACACACACACACACACACACACACACAGCTTGTTCATGAATCAGTTGATTTGAAGGAAGGGAGAGTAAAGAGTTGATCGTTTCTTTTGTAATGAGCTTTAATACATCAACCAGGCACCTACTGACACAGATGGTCCAGTTTCTTCTTCTTTTGGGATAAATTTAGCCTCTTCCATCATTTCTTTCTAAGCACCTATTACAGGTCATTATATATGTTCTTGTCTGACTACAACTAATGCAACACTTTTTAAAAGAGACAGGAAATACAACATAAGACTACCACAAGGCCACAAAAAGAGACATTAAATGGATCAATAAAACCCAAATCCTCTTCAGTGAAGAAGATGTATGACAGGGAAATTAATTACAAGTAATTATTCGTCCATTCAGAGGCCCTGTAATTTGTTCTTCTCCAGGCTTGAAAATAAAAGGTGGAGGTTCAACGTCTGACCCCTTTATATCAGCCTCTTGCTGAAACCACCCGAGTGCCTGGACTGAATCCAAACCCTCCCTTCTCCCAAAAACCTGGGATTCCAAACTTCTAATTCCTCCTCAAATTAAATAAAAATGGATCACAAAACACAGAAAACAGATTCCTGAAATTCTCTTCTAGACTTCTAAGTAAGCAAGCCTTCAGCTGTAATATTGATCACCAGTGAAGTCAGCTAGGGGGGATTTGTTTGGAGCAAATGGACTCTGAGGAGGCACCCAAAGCCTCTCCATCAGAATATTCAGAGAGGACCATTTCCGAGGTTGTGTTCTCAGCTCCTTCCTAACGGGGTGAATGGCCTCTCTGTGCAGCCTGCCAACTTTCTGCCAATGGCCGCTCTCTTTTACAAGTGAATAGACTGAGTTTAGCCACAGTTAAAAAGACACACTAACGTGCCATGGCTGCTCCAACAATGGCCGCTCGGGTGGCGTGCCAAACCTAATGATGGCGATTTGGCCCCGGCGAAAGGAAGGTAGAGAGGAGGAATCCTAAAGAGGCTCACAGCTGCACGGATCGTCTCATCTCATCTGTCCTCCCTCTGTTTCCTCATCACTGACTTCATTTCTTCAGCTTTTTGAAATTAATAACAAGAAGCTGCAGATCAGCCACAAGAAACAGAATCAATAAAAGTATTTAAGAAGGATTAGCTCCTTAAATTTATACTTTTAACCGTTTCCTCTGGCGACTAACAACACAGTGAGTCAGAAGATGATCATGGGATTAAATTTTAGTTAAAATAAAATGAGAGTGAGTTGTACAGTTTGCACATTAAGCTGTGATATTTAAAGCTCTTATTGATACAACATCATCAGATCATCTGTCAAAGGTAGAGGAAGATGGTACAGTGTGTAACTTTCATTTTACAGCACAGAATCTGGAATTATTTTCAGATTAAAATCTGGGGTTTAAGAGGGTGTGTTTTCTTTCCTAACTCTAAACTTCATCGTGTTTTTTGGAATATTGGATCAAATGAAAAAGGTTTGGTGATGAGTACGAGTGGAACACAGTGGGCTTTGGACAACCAAAATCTCTTTTTATAAATAAAACATTTCATGGAACTGGTGTGTGAAAAGAATAATCTAGAAAGCTCAAATGTTATCTGTGTTCCAATATGACGACGTTCATCTTTATTCAAGGACACTTCCTTCATAGTTTTTATTATTAGAAACTTTTACTTTTTCCATTTTTAAATTTATTAAATTATTGTTGTGCTATTTATAGTTAAAAAAGGTTTCTCTTTTCCAAGTTTACAAGCTCCCACTAATTGCAAATAGGAATTAAAAATCCACACTAAATCAAAGTTTGGAAGTTGGCAGGTTAAATGTTGCTGATTTTATTTATAAAACATAAATAAAATAAAAAATAAGGAAATCAAACATTCATGAGATTTTAAAGCCAGTTTATCTGTTATAAAATATTTATCGATCCACTTCTCAATTCTTCTCAACTGCTCCTAAACAGTCATCAAATCCCCCAAAAAACTGGATCAAAGAACATTCAGAACCACTTGGGACTATGGGAAACAATCTCACATGAACACCGTTTAGGTCACATGACAACGACTGATTTATCGCCTTCCACTCAGGATGGGCACGAGAACGCACATGAAAGCAGAGCCGTTCGCTCCCTTTAGCTACTCGTTAATTACAAATATAAAACCTATACAAACTGTGCCCATTTTAATGAAGAACATCTGATATTAAGCATGTCTTTAAATAAACTGGAACTTCCTGTTCTGGAGTTGGACAGACGTTCTGTTCAAACATTTTCAGTCTTGCAGAACAAAAGTGCTGAAACATTAAAGTCAATTTAAATAAACTTGTCTTAGTAGTTAAATCTCACAAGTGATTATTTGTCAATATATTTTAATTACTAATCTATACAATTTAAATGAACAATATGGTGTGATTAAGATGATTTACTAGCTGTATTTAATCTTAATGATTCTGACCATATCAGATAGTGTTTGCGCTTCATTTTCAATTTCATAATCCCTAAAACAGATTGTATGATCAGGATTATCATCATCATGATACAATCTGTGTTGCTCATCCCTTCTGCTAACATGGAACAAGATCTTATTACAGACGCCTTTTAAATCTCTCATCTAAGTATTTTAATAATAAAGACCACATATGCATAAACGATGTTTCATTTATAAAAACTCGTATTTCAACAACAGCAACCTTTCCAATGTCAAAAAAAAACAGGTTTACCATTCTTCTTTTTGCATATCTTTAGACTGCAACACGTGGTTCAGTTAATGAGCAAAACATAATTTCAGACTCCAGGTGTTCTGTTTCACCTCAACTAAACAAATATACCTCCAAAAATAAACATAAAACATGAAGCACTAACAAACTATTTCCCACACTTAATGTTTCCTTTCAAAACAGAGACACGGTGAGGAGGAGGAAGATGAAGAGCCACACCATAGATCAATAAATCTAAATAAATAAATAATTTGTCAGAAAGAGGATAAAAACCTGGCAGCACAGAAACAGGCAGGGTTACAGGAAAAAGCAGAAAGAACAACACAAAAGAATAAATAATTAGACAGAACCTCTGTACAGACCACGTGCACGCTCTCACACACTAAATATCACACAAATAAATCAATAAATAAATCACTTACTTATTCATCATCATCACCGAGTGGAATCACAGAGGAAAAACAAGTGGCGCAGATCCTGATGCTTCACATGGCGGGAAAGAAAGGGAAACGTTACGAAAACCATGAGAGAAAAGTTGGTCCACACACAGCAGCACGCTGAGCAGAGTGTCAGCAGAGGAGGGAGGTGAAAGGGAACGAGGGAGGGAGGGTGTGTGTGTGTGAGGGAGGGCTCGATGTTTCTGTTTGTGCTCAGTAAACTGCTAACTCACCCCAAAAGAGAGGGATGTTCTGCAATGTGTGGGATTCAGGTTTGGATCTAAAGACTCAGTTCAGTCCTTTAAATGTGTTTGTTTTTTTAACTGTAAACTCTTTTAGGACGAGTAAATGACATCTGCTTGTCTGCATATTTCAAAGAGGAGAGTAAATTTATAAAATCAATAGATAAAAGCAGCAACGTTCACCCGTCTCTGTTCTGTCTGTTAACTCAGTGGTCAGCAGGGTCCCTGTTTCAACACACCTGATTCAAATAAAATGTTAATTAACACACTCCTGACACGCTCAGAAAGTAATGAAATCATTTGTTGGTTGGAAACAACTAAAATTTGCAGGACGGTTGAAGTTTTTGTGTTTTTTTTCTTTTTCAGACCTTCCCATGTGAATGTTGGTTGCCATGTTTTAGTGTTAGTGTTCTTCTGTTCTTTATGCTTGCCTCTTGTTTCACACCTGGTTCTAGTTGAATAATTAGCACACCTGCATGGTGTTAGCTGTTACCTTCTCTCTAGTGTATTTATACACATTTTTCTTTTTCTGATAGAATTTCATCTTTAAGTTTATTAAGTTTGTTTTGCATTTTATTACTTGGATTTATATTAATGATATACTTTGTTTTTCTTTACATTTACTCCTGCTGGTTATCTTCAGTCTCTTTGAAAGAAAAATCTGCTTTTAAAGATAAAAACCCAGAATTTCGTTACAGAAACTTTTTAACACAAAACATTACAAGAAGTTTGTTTGATGGTGACAAACAGGAAAATCAAGATGTGTTTAAACTAAAATCTACACAACACGAGCAAAGAGCTTTAAATCCATGCTACGATCTCTTGTCCTCATTCCTAAGAGGTATTTGGTTTGTTACACATTTGTGATATTTGCTTAAGCAACACAACTGCTGGCAGGCTGATGGAAAGGCTGAAACAAATACCATAAACACACACTTTCAACTCAATGCCAAAAATGTGTCTCTTTCTTTAAAGCAAAGCCTCACATCAAAAACAAACTACTATAACTAGAGTTAAGTTTCATGAGCATCAGTTAGCTGGACAACCTGTCAGTATCAACAAGCAGGAAATATGATGGTTTGATTGTAGAAGGGGCCGTCAGTCAGATGGGGGGGGGGTGTACAATTCAGAAATTAATGGCAGTAATAAATCATCCGACAGACTCATTTAACCTCCTGCGTGTCCAGCAGAGCGTAAGAGACAAATAACACTTCCCAGCCTCATCCTCTGCTCTGAAAGACGGGGACATTCATCTCGCTCAGCCTCAATCTGGCCACAGTGGCGTTACCAAACCCCCCTGAGAGGATGAATGGCTCGTTCCTGTGCAAACTTCAGGATGACCTCCTCGGGCTGTGTTTTCACAGCTCTGCTGTCACCGCACAGGCTGAAGGATTACATGCAACAGTGAGACAATGAGCGAGCTGAATGAAAATCCAGGGAAAGATGGTTAAAACAGCCTGTAATCTGTTATTGAGACCCAACATGATGCTAAGTTCTTCATCTTGTAGGACATCAGGTCTCCTTTAGATCCATTCTCATGAAAGGACCACTACAAACCCTGAGCCTCATGTTTCACACTGGACACTGGTAACTTTAATCAATCTGCAGCCCCTGCTGCTTCTCCCTTTTACCTCCAAACAGATTTACTGTAGCAGGAAGTCACAGGAAGTGACTATGGAACTAAATCCACGTGTGGAAAACTGAATGTTTTTACATGTGATCAGATGTTTCTCTAAATGTGAAAAACATGTTAAGTTCATTATTATTTTATTGTTAGTCGGAACCTGATCAAATAAAGCAAAAACATTTGGCAGTTCAGGGAAAATAATGCATCTTTTTAAGATTGATTAACTTAAATGATCAATTTCAGTCTCAAACAGACCCTGTTAATCTAAGACCAGGAGACCCAAAAACACTTAACCCCCCAAAACCAGCCCCCCCCAACACACACACACCAGCTTTCAATGGCTGCCTTGTGCTGCACATAGAGCTCCACTGTGAACCGAGTGTATGTGTTACAGAGAAATATTGACTTTTAATACTTTAAACATGCAGCTCGCTTCATTTTTAAGACTGGGTGTGTTGATCTTTGAAAAGCTAGCAGCGACTGAGGTTCACCTTTCTGTAGGAGCAATAAAAACATGCTTGTAGGAGTCACGCACACACAGAGATGCTGTTTGCACAATTCTTGAGGGTAAAAAAGCAGCTTGGTGACACTTGCATCGTTGAATTAAATGTATAAAGGTTTCTGGAAACCCTCCAGTTTGTCTTACTTCTCATTTGGTTTATTTACCATTGTTGTAATATAAGAGTAGGCAGAGTTTGAGGTATCTCTTGCTCTGGATTAATCTATTACTGTGGATAGAAAGCGTGTTGGTTTAAACCCCAGATCAGCTGAGATATCATTGACTGTTTTACTTTTAGCTGCAGCTCTTTTAAAGTCCAAGGTACAAAAAACAAACACTGAAACACCAATTAGACCAATTATTTCAGAGCAAAAGGATGTTTAAACACATTTTATTTTAAACACACACTTGCAGATATTCCTCTGAATTTTGGGGTCTGTGTGAACTGGAAAAACCCAAATATCCAGCTGTTTGTGCAGCAAAACAACCCTGCATATATACCCAGCACCCAGTTTCATCTTTCAATTGCAGGATAAACATTAACACCAGGGAAGCTCCTGCATATAAAGATTATTTATTGTTGTTTGTTTCTGTTAAATTACTGATTCTGATTAAAACTATTTTGTCTTTAGTTTTAACCATTAAATAGCAATACATATTTTATGTCTAATGTTATATTTCCCTGACTGTACTGTTACTTTATCTAATTTATGAATACAAACCATCCAGGTCTTTTCTACATGGAGTTTGCATGTTCTCTCTTTGTATGTGTAAATTTGCTCCAGGGACTCTGGCTTCCTCCCACAGACCCAAAATATGAATGATATTAATTAAATATTAATTGGTAACTTTAAATTGGCCCTAGGTGTGAGTGTGTGACTGGTTATTTGTCTATATGTGGCCCTGTGATGAATTGCGACCTGTCCAGGTGTAACCCCCATTTCAACACTGCATGCACATTCATTGCTTTTTCCATCATCTACCACATTCGATAAACACACAACAGCTAATAAGGTAGTGTGATGATCTGCAGCACCATCTGCTGGATCATATATGAAAGGCTTTCTACGGAGTAAAAACTCTAACAGAGATATTACCACATTTACACTAAAGGCTCAAATTTTTACCATAATCCCATTTCTTATCGTCTAAAGAGACAACAGTGATGATTCAACCCCGTGAAAAGAACTTGGGGTGTGATTCAGTAAATAGATTAGTGTAATCAGACTATTTGTGGAAGCCGAGTAAGTTGCATTTATTTAAATGTCCTATGAGTACGTCCACAGTCGACCTTGATTCCTTTTAGATCTGGAGTGATATTGACATTTGGAATTAATTTTCAGCATAAGTAACATGTCCCCTCCATCTCCTTTTTGTTTTAATTCTTCTTGGGGTTGAGTGACGTCTGTTCACCCTACATCTCCTTTCTGAGGTAATAAACTCCCGCGCTTTATTAATTTACTAGTAGCAAATAGGAATAATGCATTCGCTTTCTTGTGTCAAATCCAGCCAATAGGCACGAATAATTCTTACCATCCAATGATTCGCGCCTGCTACAAGTTCGTGGGCCAATCAGCGGTGACTAGAGTTGGTAAAATCAGCCAATGATGGTACAGTAAAATTGTGCGACCAGAGCAGGGTCCGCCGGGTTCATTTCGCCGCTTCTTCACCCGGCTGCTCTCTTTTGGATCTCGTTACAATGGCGGAACAGCAGCAGTTCTACCTCTTGCTGGGTAACCTTATGAGTTCTGACAACAATGTCAGGAAACAATCAGAGGTAAGATAACGCCATATTTTCGTGGCTAATACGGCGATGAGCGTAGAAAACAAAAGCTAACCGCCGGGACGCAGAGTCCGGCCGCGCGCTCAAAGCTCTCGCGGCAGATTCAGAAGCCCACGTGCGATGCGAATCACAGTAACGATCAGCTAAAGCTAACTACTAACATGTTGCGTAGTTATGTGGACATAATATAGATGTTAGAGATACGGATTATGTGGTGACACTGTATTAACAAGCTTGTGTTCCTCTTCGTGTTGCTCAGGTGATTCGAGAAGAAGTGCGACGTTCTGTTTGTCAAATCTCCAGCTGACAGTGAAGCTACAGGAAGTAGCGTGGAGCTAAGCAGCTACCACCGTGTTAGCTCTTAAGCTGACGCTGAGCATATGACTCACTTTAAACATGGGCATTTGGAAATGAAGTGTGGACATACAAGCTGAAGTCCAACAATAACACAACTACTGTGATTATAAGTAGCTCATTCAATGTGTAAATTATGTTAATGATGCCACGGCCTTGACATTTCAATCGAAAGATGGTCTTAACCAACAGTTCTTGGACATGATTAAACCTCCTTTTTTATTGTAGCTTCCAAGGAAGTTAATCTTTCCAACAGAGACTAACTAGATCCGTTTTTCTTGAGGATTTGCTTGAGTTGCTTCTAAGCTGGCCTGTTCACTTTCCCCAATCACGATTAGCCTCTTGCCGCAGCAAAGGCTTGTAATGTTTTCCTCCCTGATGCCTGACTTTGGGATGAGGTGTTTGAATCTTATCACGAAGTCTCCCATCACTATCAGTCAGCGTTTTCCATTGTAAAACACAGACTGTCTGCCGCGATGTTAAGCTCGTTGCTATTCAATGTATGGCAGGCCATTGTAACACACAATCAAACCAGCCTGGATCTGCCCTGAATCTAAATCCTGTTCATTGCAAGGAGAGAAACTGCGAAGACTGAATCCGATGTAATTTGTATGCAAATATATTGATTGTGGTTCTTTTTAATTTGATGTTGAAGGGGATTTGCAAACACTTCATGGATTTGAAGACATTTTTACAATAAGGAGTACTCATGTGGCTGGTGTTAAACAAATGCTATTTCACCTATGGGGATTTATTAGGATGTATGAGTTTTAGTTAAATAAACAATAACTTGCATTTTTAAGCAGCCGTCTTATTTTCTTAATATAGATTGAGTCATGGAAATCTTGTCAGATGGCCTTTCCTGTTTTCAGAGGGGATTCCAGTTGTTAATGTCCAGTGATGCATATTCAAAGCAGTAAATCTGCCATTTAAATTCAATTTGCTTGACATGATCTAATTTCAATCCCTTGTAGTGTTGCCACACTGACACTCCTCCCACTGATGTTTTTGTGATGCTAACATATTCACTTGCCAACGCCCACAAGCTGGTAAAGGATGTTTTCATCCAGCTGTTTCTTTAGGAACTAACTAATCTTATCGGATAAAGTTGAGTGTTTAGTGATTACCTTTTTGCTCTACCTGAAACTGCATCTGAACGCATCACCTTAATTGACACACCCAGGGTGTGACTGCATTTTAGCCAAGTGTTTGCATTTCCTATTCCTCCTGGACCAGCTGCAGAACATGGTGTATCAGAGGAGCTCACTGGGCTTTAAAACCCGATTTGTATTGAAAGAACTGATGTGATGAGAATAAATGTTAATTTTGTTTGTAAAGTGGTATAACTGGAACTTACCAGTGTGCATTCCCTTTCTGTGCAGGAGACCTATGACAATATTCCAGGTCAGAACAAGATCACATTCCTGCTGCAGGCCGTCAGAGATGCATCAGCTGCAGAGGAGGTTTGTGCTGTAAACAGGAACATTTCTGTGGTGTGACACGCTGAATTCCTTCAGTCTGAAGTAAAGGGAAGACATCAAAACATTTCTCAAAAGACTGTTCGAAATATCTGCTGAAAGAGTCGTTATAAAACCTCTGGATTTTTGTCTGCATTTAAAACGAGCAGCGTTACTGACCCAGTCTGGGAAGATGCAACATCGGTGGCATTTAAAGAATCAGGTTGTCACGTTTAAACCCCATTACAGCCTGACAACAAAGGCTCGCTGTGACTCACCGTGCAGTCATGTAGTTGGTGATGTTTACGGAGACTTGACCAGCTGCTTGATCCCCATGTGTCCTTCGTGTTTCCTTTACTTCAGGCATGATATTTTTAGATGTTTGAAATGGGAGCAGGCAGTGAGGTGCTCAGCCCAGAGAGAGTGACTCTGCTTTTTAAGATGCTTCTAGTTTTGTCAGTGTTTTATTACTTTAGTTATTGAACGGTTGATATCTAAACTTCCTGCGTGAGTGTCATGACTGTGAAGGTTCAGAGGTTCTAGTGATGTAGCCCCCTCTATTTTCCAGCCCAGATGAATAAATGTAAGCACGTTTAAAGCCATAGATGTGCTAGGAAACCATTTTGTTTTGTCTTTTCAGGTCAGACAGATGGCAGCAGTGTTGCTGAGGCGGCTGCTGTCGTCATCCTTTGAGGAAATCTATCCGGGTCTGACCCTGGAGATGCAGACGGCCATCAAGTCAGAATTACTGACCAGCATCCAGCAGTCGACCTCTCAAAACATTCGCAAGAAGATCTGTGACATTGCAGCTGAACTGTGTCGCAACCTCATTGGTAAAATTGGCTGTTTTTAATATTTTAATGTATCGCATGTTATACTTTTTTTATTATACGGTAATACTCTGATATACCTCGTTACTTGGAAGGCTCAATCTTGCATTTCTGTTTTAGATTGTTAGTCATTTAGATAATTATTCTAAGTAATGTCTTGTCTTCGATTCTAGATGATAATGGGAATAATCAGTGGCCAGAAGTGCTGAAGTTTCTGTTTGACTCTGTGAACTCCGACAACGTTGGCATGCGAGAAGCTGCCCTGCACATATTCTGGTGAGCTCCAGTAACTTGAACTGCTCATCTATGCAGACACATAACATGCAGCTGACAGACGGTCCCTCATGCTTGTTTTTCAGGAACTTTCCTGGAATTTTTGGCAACCAGCAGCAGCATTATCTGGAGGTTATCAAACGGATGCTTGTCCAGTGCATGCAGGATCAGGCAAATCCACAGGTAAGACTGGGAAGGATTTTTGCTGTTGTTCAGTTCATTGCTTCACTGTCAGTTGCTAACAGTACTTTAAGTGTTTTTTTTTTTTCTCCCCCAATTCTCTCAGATTCGGACTCTGGCAGCTCGAGCTGCAGCATCTTTTGTTCTGTCAAACGAAGGCAACACGGCTCTGCTGAAACATTTTGCTGACTTGTTGCCCGGAATTCTGCAGGTAAGATCCAGAAATGTGTCAAAATGTTTTAATGTAGTTGTGAATCTGATTCCTGTTTCTCTTTTGCATGAAGTCGTTTCTTTTGATCTGACGGGAATGCTTATTAATTGTTTGAGGCCCATAGATAAGATGACTGTGCTGGTGTTTAACTACAGCCCTTCATGTGACCGTTTTTCATCAGGCGGTGAATGAGTCATGTTACCAGGGAGACGACTCGGTACTCAAGTCTTTAGTGGAAATTGCAGACACAGCACCCAAATATCTGAGACCCAACCTGGAAGCGACACTACAGCTCTGTCTCAAGGTGTGTTCATCCTGCTGTGATGTAACGCTTGTAATAATATCTGTGTGCTTGTTAAACAAACATAAGCGTCCTGTCTTCTCAGTTGAGTGCCGACACAAACTTGACGAACATGCAGAGGCAGTTGGCATTGGAAGTCATTGTCACGTTGTCAGAGACGGCGGCTGCCATGCTGAGGAAACACACTGCTATTGTAGCTCAGAGTGGTGAGGGTGCAGCTCATCTTAAAGAGAATAACTGTTGGAATTCCTTGTAGCTAAAAGCATCTGTCTCCTCAGTGCCCCAGATGTTAGCTATGATGGTGGACCTTGAGGATGATGATGAGTGGGCTCAGGCTGATGAGCTGGAGGACGATGACTTCGACAGGTATGACGGTTACAGGACCGAGACAACAGACGTGTTCAGAGATGCTGCTTCCAAAAATAAAAGCTTTTTAAACGGCGCTAAAAGGCTTATTTGAGTTGTTTCCTGTGGCTCACTAGTAATGCTGTGGCTGGGGAGAGCGCTCTCGATAGAATCGCCTGTGGTTTGGGAGGAAAGATCATTCTCCCTATGATCAAACAACACATCATGCAGATGCTGCAGAACCGTGAGTAAACCATCAACTCGTTTTGTGCCGGTTTTGTTTGGTAAAAGAATTTAAATTCATCTCAAATATGCTTAAATCACTAAGTTGTAGTTATCTTTTGTTAACAGCTGATTGGAGGTACCGTCACGCTGGATTAATGGCACTGTCTGCAATCGGTGAGGGTTGCCACCAGCAGATGGAGGCCATTCTCCAAGAGATCGTTAGCTTTGTCCTCTTGTTCTGCTCCGACCCTGTAAGAAACATTCAGCTGAACGTCATTTCACCGTTTTCTCAATGCCAAGATCTTTTTATTTCAAAGTAATTTAGCTGTAGAACGAGTGTAAAGGCTGTTTACTGCAGGTGTCGCCTCAGCATGTTGTTAAATTGGGATTTCTCTCCCCCCTCAAGCACCCGAGGGTGCGCTACGCCGCCTGCAATGCCATCGGACAGATGGCCACAGACTTTGCTCCAACCTTTCAGAAGAAATTCCACGATAAGGTAAATGGAAAAAATGTGCACTTCTGCTAAGACTGGCTTTTTTGTGTATAAACTTAAGACCTCCTTATATTGTTTCCTTCTCTTTGATTTCTTGCTTGTATGTTCTCTCAATGTAAATCGCTTTGGATAAAAGCGTCTGCTAAATGACAGTAGTAGTAGTAGTAAGACTTACCCGAGTTCATAATAAAAACATCTCACCCTGTAGGTCATCTCAGCCCTCCTCCAGACTATGGAGGACCAGAGTAACCCTCGAGTGCAGGCTCATGCTGCTGCTGCGCTCATCAATTTCACAGAAGACTGCCCCAAATCGCTGCTTGTCCCGTATCTGGACAGCTTGGTGCAGCATCTTCACGTCATCATGGTTGCCAAGCTGCAGGAGGTACAAAACCAGCTTAATTGGATGAGAAATCTGAAACCTGCTCAGCTGTTTCAAGTTTGTTTCTTCACTCCAATCAGCTCATTCAGAAGGGAACCAAACTGGTACTGGAGCAGGTGGTGACGTCCATCGCTTCTGTGGCCGACACCGCAGAGGAGAAGTTTGTGCCGTACTACGAGCTGTTCATGCCGTCTCTCAAACACATCGTAGAAAACGCCGTGCAGAAGGAACTCCGGCTGCTCCGTGGAAAAACTATTGAGTGCATCAGTTTAATCGGCCTGGCTGTCGGGAAGGAAAAGGTACGCTCAATTATTAAACGGCGTTGTTCAGCTGGGGTCAAGGCAGCTGGTCAGGTCTCAATCAGATGTATTTCTTTCTGTGTTAGTTCATGCCAGACGCCTCTGCAGTGATGCAGCTGCTCCTGAAGACCCAGACGGACTTTAACGACCTGGAGGATGACGATCCTCAGGTAGGAAACCGTGAACAGAACTCATCACGTTGATTCTGAAGCCGTCCGACCATGTTTTCTTTGTGGTTGTAGATCTCATACATGATATCAGCCTGGGCCAGGATGTGCAAGATCCTGGGAAAGGAGTTCCAACAGTACCTGCCTGTGGTGATGGGACCCTTAATGAAGACCGCCTCCATCAAGCCTGAAGTGGCTCTCCTCGACAGTAAGAAATGAAAATTTACTGCTGGATCCAATCATTAAAACATCTGCTTTAGTCTCAGCTGTTTGTTTATTGGAATTTAATGTTTGATGTATTTTCTGCAGCTCAGGACATGGAGAACATATCAGAGGATGAAGGGTGGGAGTTTGTAAACCTGGGAGATCAGCAGAGTTTTGGAATCAAGACAGCTGGTCTGGAGGAGAAGGCCACTGCCTGCCAGATGTTGGTGAGCAAATATAAACCAAGAAGTTAATAGAACAAAAGAATTCCTGTTTTGTTAAAACTTTTTTTTTATTTTGGTTTAGGTGTGTTATGCCAAAGAGCTTAAGGAGGGTTTTGTGGAGTACACCGAGCAGGTGGTGAAGCTGATGGTTCCTCTGCTGAAGTTTTACTTTCACGATGATATCCTTTTGATTTCCTGCAACATTTAAACAGTTCGTGACACAAACGTAGACTTTAAAATGAATGTTGGGTGTATCTTTAACTTTCACACGTGTGCGAGTGGCGGCAGCTGAATCGATGCCTCTGCTGCTGGAGTGTGCTCGGGTCCGAGGACCTGAGTACCTCACCCAGATGTGGCACTTCATGTGTGACGCCCTCATCAAGGCCATCGGTACCGAGCCCGACTCAGACGTCCTGTCAGAAATCATGCACTCTTTCGCCAAGGTAAGTCCCGATGCATCAGAACTCTTCAAACCATAAAGAATCCATGTCTTTGGTCCTGACCGAGCTGGATCTGCTTCAGTGTATAGAGCTGATGGGAGACGGCTGCTTAAACAATGAACATTTTGAGGAGCTGGGTGGCATCCTGAAGGGGAAGCTGGAGGAGCACTTTAAGAACCAGGAGCTCAGACAAGGTGAGACTCCAACATGTTAAAGTTTACTGACATGAAACTTCTGCAGTTCTTAGTGATGAGAAGTTTTGATTGTGCTTCACAGCCAAGAGACAGGATGAAGACTACGATGAGCAGGTAGAAGAAACGCTCCAGGATGAGGTAAGAAGCTCTGCGTTCAAACTGAGTAAATAAAACAGGAGCTTCTCAGTCCTCACGTGGTTCTTCTATCATCTATAGGATGAGAATGACGTGTACATTCTGACCAAAGTATCAGACATCCTGCACTCGGTGTTCAGCAGTTACAAAGAAAAGGTTCTGCCTTGGTTTGAGCAGCTGCTGCAGCTCATCGTCCAGCTCATAGTGAGTGTCTCTAAGTTTCAGATGGATAGCAAAGAAAAAAAATTCAGTTCCTTTAATAGTGTCCTGCTTGTCTTTAGTGTCCCAACAGGCCCTGGGCTGACAGACAGTGGGGTCTGTGCATATTTGATGATGTCATAGAGCACTGTAGCCCCTCCTCCTTTAAATACGTTGAGTATTTCCTGCAGCCGATGATGCAGTCTCTGTGTGACACGAGCCCGGAGGTTCGACAGGCAGCTGCTTATGGCGTCGGCGTTATGGCTCAGTTTGGTGGAGAGAGTTATCGCCCTTTCTGCACAGGTATGACACCAGCTGCTGCTATTAGTTTTTCTTTTTAAATGGTTTCTGATTGGTTGGGTTTCTTGTTGCAGAGGCACTGCCCCTGCTGGTCAGAGTCATCCAGGAAAGTGAGTCACGCTCAAAGGAGAACGTCAACGCTACAGAGAATTGCATCTCTGCTGTTGGAAAGCTCGTACGGTTCCGGCCAGAATGTGTCAACGTAAACGAGATCCTTCCTCACTGGCTCAGCTGGCTACCACTCAAAGAAGACAAAGAGGAGGCTGTCCACACGTTTGACTTCTTGTGTGATCTCATAGAAAGGTAAAACATGATCACCCAACTCTAAAGCGTTGAATTCACGTGTCCCTGACTGTCTAAGTATTTCTAACTCTTCTTCTCTAACACAGCAACAATCCTATTGTCCTCGGACCAGAAAACTCCAACCTTCCCAAAATCTTCCTGATCATAGCTGATGGTGTTGCAAATGAATCGATTAAAACTGAAGACGCGTGCAGTAAACGACTTGCAAACGTTATCCGTCAAGTACAGGTGAGCCGTCGCTGGACAGGAGCTACAGTTCAGTGTTTAATGTCTTACTTGACCTAAAAATGTCCCTCTTTCTTCCAGGTGTCTGCTGGATTATGGACACAGTGTGTTTCAACACTGAACGAGACGCAGCAGAAAGCCATCCAGGATCTACTGAATACTGCCTGAACCCCGTCCCAGTCATTTTTCTGCTCTTTAAAAAGCCCACGAAGAAAAGTTGAGCTCCTGGATCTCTTCCATACACACCCTCTTCTTCCTCCTGCTCTGATCTGTAGTGTGTACAGATGCTGGCTTCACCCCCCCACATCACCACCTCCACCCATCTACTGAAGAAGCCTGCCTACGACACGAGGAAGCTGGTTGGATACAGATAACAGAGGACATAGGCCATCCACCTTTTGAAAGACTTTCATTCTGGATTTAAGGAAGCAGGAACAAGAGTCATCATCTGATCAGTTACACGTCTATCTGGATCTTTTCTTTCAAACCGTTCTCGACCTGTGACTGATCTCACTGTTCCCAGAAGGACTCAAGTCGCCCAACTCATTGGACATTGGACTCAATTGTGGGGTGGGAGTATTTTTTTTGTGGACTGAGCTGCTAAAAGAGGTGGAAATGTGCACTGGGCTGTCACTGCCTATGTCCTGTGAAGTATTTTTTTTTTTTTTTTAATTCCATGTTCCCAGTGTTACCTGGAGGGGAAAAGGCCTCTGTGTGCCACAGTTCAAAGTAAAGGCATGTTGAAGTGGTTAAGTCTAGAAAATATAGTTAGAAAATTGAATATTGTCCGGGAGGATTGATATTGATTTGAGCATCTTACCTTCATAGCTGTTCACTGGAAACGACATGTTTACAGAACGGTTCGCAGCCCCTTTAGGTAGCAGTCAAACGATGAAGGGGTTCTCTGAAGAGATGCAATAATCTGTAGATGGTCACAGCTGCATAACATGATATGAATTGTAGAGTAAAAGGAGTGCTACCTTAAAACTCAACTTTATGGTTTTTGACCCTTTGCAGTCCTGCAGATATGAAATGGAAATCTAAAAACTACAAACAATAAAATTACATTTAAGATTTCAGAGAAATGGTTTTTCATTCTACATCCAAATACTGGAGGTTAAGGGAGCCTGCTAGGTCAATTTCTGGTTGCTACGATACCTGGGAACCACTGGAGTAAAGATTACAAGTAACTTGATGTTGGATCATCTGGAAGTTATTAACTCTACAGGCATAACCTGACTGGGAAGTTAATCGAGAGTTCAGACATTTAAAAAGGTGATTATACAGAAGTCACTGCTTTCCACTTGTGTGGAGGAACTTCGTGCTCGTAGCAATGACTGTTTACGTCAACATCTTCTGTGTCTAATGCTCTTGCTGTCAAGTCAGCTGATTGTTTTTAAAGTGGTTGAATCAGAGTTCGTTGGGAGCTGCATGTCCTGCACGGCTTCAACATCTAATTCAATTGATTTCATTATCTACGCAACGAAGTTCTACAGACGCCCGTTTGTTTGAATCAGCTGTGTTCAAGCAGGAGAACATCAAAAACGGGCTGGAGAGTGGAATCTGAGGACCTGGATTGAGAACAGATCAAGCCAAATGACAGACTTCTACTCTCCTGCATGTTCCAGATGTTTTCAAATCTACACAACTGAAGAAACGTTAGCTTCATACAGATTTTTCTGAGCAAACAGGTAGTAAGAGGCTGAATGTAAAACATGGTGTCCATAGCAACCACTGAACAGTTCCTTAAGTGTTGACACTTGTGATCCATGTAAAGAGTAAAAGTTCTAATTCTGTAGATTTGTTGCTTTAATGAGTAAAGCTCATGTAATTAGTATAAACACTTTTTTTTAAGATTTAGAGATTTAAAAACCTGGTGTGCAACACACTAACCCAAACTCTAAAAACATTCCAGACTGATGACATTAAAATGATTAAATGAAGCATGAAATCTTGGTCCAGTTTTTTTTTTTTTTTCAGTGATCCTGCTGCAGCTTCTGTAGCTGTTTAGAACTCAAAGCTGCAGACCTCATCAGTCATGTGACTCAAATCTGACACCCATCACTACTTAAAACAGTAACTCTGCAAGATTGTGTGTATTTTAGGATCCAAAAACATCAAACTTCCAGTTCCTACAATCAAAATGTTTTGGCCAAAATTAGAAAACAATCCATCTTGCATATTGACCACAGTCATGAAGATTTACAACCTGAATGTGCAAATTATGATTCAGAAAACTTTTATTAATCCCAATTCCAGCATCCTGGTAAATCATAGAGCAGCCATGCTTTAAGACATCTACACCAACAGATCAGTTTAAATTAAAGAGCCACGAAGTGCTTCTGGAGAACTGGAAACATTTATCCCATTTTTTTTAACATATTCACAAAATATACATATGCATTTTGAACACGTTACCATTCGTCTAAAACTAACGCAGAGGACTAAATCGAGACTCCATGAAGCTCAGACTGACTGAGCAGATTCAAATGCTGTGATGTTTTGATGGTGCATCAGTTTAAAGCAGTAAAATGCCTTTGCACAATGAGGGGCTGCAATTACTTCACTTTAAATGGTCTGATCTTCAAGTTTTGAAATCCCAGACCAGCTGGGAAACACCAGGTTTCAGTGCCTTTTAACTGCTGCAGGAAGTTTCAAATTAAAATCGCAGGGACTGTTTCATCCGAACGGCCGTGAGTAAGAAAGGAAAAAAAAAAGCCTTGTGGAGCAAAATCTGAGATTTCACTGTAAAAGTAAACATCTAAGGCTGGTAGTGTTCAGCAGAGAGGGAGAGACAACTTCATGAAGAATTTTCATCTTTAGGTGAGAGCTCTCATTTGACTACAAGTGATGATCTGTGTCTCACAGGAAATAGTTTATCAGTGTGATTTCTGAGTGATATTAAAGTATTTACAGTGACTCGAGACTAAAACAAAGTAATCTGAGTACTTCTCAAAGGACTGCCTCTCCCTTTGCTGCTTTACTGACATGAGTCCTTTTCTCCTACTGAAGCATGTCCACAAATGCGTCAAACTCGTCAATGTTCTTCTCGTAGATGCGCAGTTTTTCTGGCAGCGAGTCCTGCAGACAAAGAACATGAATCGATCTTAACAACTTTCATGATTCTGAAGGACTTTGCTCGGAAAAAAAAAGGGTGCAAAAAGGCTGAATTTACCAAATCGTCAGCCATCGACTGAGAGCTGGAGTTCAGGGAGAGGCTGGCCAGCTGTGGAGGGTTCTGAAACTCTCGGTAGAAGGTCCCCAGATCCATCGGCAGCAAGTCATCTTTAGAGAAAGCTGGGCGCTGTGCACAGGGACAGACGTGCACAGAAATTGTAGTTTTTGATTTTCAATTTGGGGGAAATATGATTCACGAGTACACACACACACTACCCTAAATTATTTATCCTGTCAGTTTAATAACAAACACCAAAAGGATTTCTGGTAAAATAAAAGAATAACTGCATCCAACTTTAGCAGCTTGGACAGGAATAAGCAGTTTTCAGCTATGTGACACTGTTCTGGTGTCAGAAAATAACAGTAAATACATACAAAGTCGACCATGACAAAGTCGTCCTGCTGCCCCGACCCTTCTGAACCCTGAGAATGAAGACTGGCCTGCAGCGGGGACTGGCAGGGAGGCGTGTCCGGAGGACGCACCTGAACACACAAACACACGTCACCGCACCATGAAATATCTGAATGTAGGATCCATAAAACAAGCAACCCTTTTAAAAAAAAACTGCAATAAATTTGAAATTACCATGGGATCATTTTCCTCCGAGTCCAGCCCACGAGGAGCAAACGCAGCAAACGGGAGGTCCAGACTGGCTGCTGTTATCTAAACACACACACAGAACTACAGTTAGTAAATCCTGCGATTAAAAACAGCTGAGAAAATGACGAGATTATTTACCTGCGCGTTGGGTTTATTGACGAAGGCTCCGACCTTCCTTGTGAACGCATTGAGAGATTCTACTGGGTCGGAGGGAGAGACACTCCTCCTCCCTTCATCCCGCCGTCCCTCCCCGCTCTGCAACAGGCCGTCTTCATCGCCACTGGGATCAGAACATGAAAACTTTGTTACATTTGAATCTATTAATGAAGCTAGATGTTATCATGGCAGCTGTTTTGCGGATCTGAAGGCTGCTGGGAGATAATTACCTGCTGCTGGGTGTGTCAGCTCTGTGAGGAGCCTGAGACGGAACCAGAACAACGCCGCCTTCCTTACCAGCCTGCAAAACCTGAACATTACATAACATCATCACTATGTTCAGCGATTTATTGCAATGGCAGAAACTCGGCAGGTTTGAATTCCAGAATAAAACAAATAATTGAATTCACATTTCTAGCAATTATCATCATGACGAAGATGGATGGAAACCAATTAACTTGAAAATGATTGGCATATTACCTGGTTTGCGTTCGCTGCAGGCTGACAGAAATCAGCTGCTCCTGCAAGTGCTGCAGGCTGGTAGGATAACCTGGAGGCATACAGCTGAAGACACACACACACCCGAAAGGAAATATTAACCACAAAACAAACAGAGCTGCTACAATCTCAGGTGGGCGAGTCGAGCATGAAGAGTTCACTACTTTAGTGCGAGTGATCGTGAAAATAAAACCACGGCAGTAAAACAGCTCCACTGAGCAGCAACGACAAACTTCATGCTAAACTAGTTTCAAGACCAGTGACGGAAAAAAAGATCAGATAATCACACTCAGGTATAAAATTTAAGTCTGATAGGTGAAGATTCACACACAATCACACGATCAACGGCCAGTAAAGACTCACATTGTGAGTGACAAGTCCTGGAGCCAATGGGAGCTGCAGACTGTCCAGCGGGAGGGGCTTGGACAGTTTAGAGGGTGACGGACTCAGAGTACACACACACTGAGACCATGCAACATGCACGCGCACACGCACACACACAGATATTAAAAAGAAAACAGACAAAAAGGAGAGAAAAGAGAGTGAAATGATAAACAGGTGTAAAATGGAGAGAAGTTGTGACAAAGCAAGAGAAAAGCAGTTAAAAAAGAGTGAAGGGGTGTTTTATTTTTACCTGAGAGGGAGGAGAGGTGGAAAAGGAGGTGGTGCAGACTTCCTGAGAGTCCTGAACTCCTGCAAATGCTCCGCCGTCCTCATCATCCGGTGCTCTGCCCACACACATTCCAAGAGAAACAATTTCAGATTCCAGCTTTTGGGACAAACATACTGTAAATTCCTCTTTAGATAGTTTTGGGAATGAACTGAGATTTCCAGAGAATAACAGTACCTGTAGTTGCAGGGTTGTCCCAAGGCCACCGGGCGCTGGTTGCTGCAGGGAGGATCCACAAAGTGATCCACGATGATCCCCATGATCGGAGCTGCCCTTTCAAACTGCCTGCAGAGGAGATTATATCAGCAGATGAGCCCAAGTCGTAATACAAAAAAACAAAATCAAGTGATCCAAAACATTCAAAAAACCCAAACGGTCTGATTTCTAATTGGATTCGCTGTCACCTGCTGGACATGAACGCCAGGTTGGTGCGGTAAGCGCACGAGAGCGTGACTGTGCCAACGGGAGTGCCAACAACCCCAACTCGCACTGTCTGGAAACCTTCAAAAACACAGCATTGTGTATTTACAGGTTGGAAATTTAGTCTAATAATTCAAAAACCTAAAAACTAAACCACAAACTAAAGCTACCTTCTCCTAATCCATTCAGCTGGACTTCTCCAAAGTAGATCCTAAAACAAGAGGTAACATCCAGATAAATTTTCAGATTTATTCCTGAGCCTGTTTCACTGTTTGGTGGCAGCGTAGAACAAATCACCTGTAAAGTATGACGTAGTCATGTCCCTGCTTTCTGGACAGTTTGTAGGCGGGTGTTACTCTGGTGATGGCCAGCAGAGACTTCAGAAGGACAGACAGACGGTTGTAGACTGTGTACGACACCTTGATGTCCTTATCACATCTGCAGCACAGCCAGAAAATACAGAAGATTATTACAGCAACTTCTACAATGATACTGCTTTTTCCTCTCAAATACATTTGCAGTAGCAGGGGAGGAAAACTGTGAAGTCCTGCATGTGATGAAGAAAACAGTTACTGACTTTTCATTCATCTCCAGGCACCAGGTTTCTAACTCCATTGAGTCGCCCTGATTCATAAAAGACACAGAAACCTTAATATAGTCATAGAAAATAAACAATAAGTTTAAAAGGTTTGTGTTCTTTATCATTTTTTTTTATACCTCCGATGTCTTCAGAGAGATCTCCACACACATGGATCGGCCAATTCCTGGAAGCTGACCAGCCAGCGCCTTCTTGGCTTCATGGGTGACCTCTGGAATATCTTTGATGGCCAAATTAAACTGGGAGAAAATGTTCAAACGTATTAAACCTAACAAATTTGTGTCAGGCAAACATTAAAAAAGAACTCTGCTTTACCCAATCAGAGCCGGTGGGTGATGAAGATGAGCGGGTGCAGATCTTCTCTCCAAGGCGGGCTTGGACTATCACCTGGACAGTCTACAAATATTCAAGCCAGATAAAATCAAAACTTTAGGTGAACTTCCCCTATAAACACAGATGTGACAACAACAAGCAAGCATAGTGAGCATGTTTTTTACCTTCAGGGCAAAGAACTTGATGAACTTGTCCAAGTCTTTTTTATCCTGTAGACTCAGGTCACTGTCCATGTTGTCACAACCCTGAAATCATAAAAAAACCGGAATCATTCCTGTGAAAAAATATGTTTTTGAAATAATCTAAACCTAAATAGCTAATTCAAATTTGTTTCAAAAGTTAGGAAAATGAATTTACTGTTTATACAACACTTAGAACCCATGAAGACCCAAATAAACAATATATTGCACTTTGCAACATTACATTTGAGAAAAAATACTAGTTTATCAGCTGTTTTGAGTCGTTACACAACTGTGTAAAGAGCAGGGGCCTCCTCGCTCATGAACATTCAAAACAACACATTTAGAGGTCATTTATAATAAAAACACAATTACTTTTATGTTATATTTATCACTTCACCGATTATTAAAAGTGAGGACACCCTATAGATTTTTCTGGAATCATTACTGTGTACGGCTATGAGCTGCAGCAAAGACGAAAGAATGACTCAGTGCTCAGCTAGCATGTGGCTAATGTTCGCTAACTAACGGAATAACGGACATTTAAAAGCTACTAAAGCCAACAAAACTTACATTAGCTGTCCCCTTAACGACGGGCCTTCAATCAAACACAAATATGTTTAATAATATGGTGCAAAACGACCTTTTCTACAAACATTCACATGTCAGTTTGAAATCTAGAAACGTCAACAGCAGCTGTGCTACTTTTCTGTTTATCTTCTCCATGTCGAAGTGTTTGCATAGCAACGGTCGTTCAGACGCAGTTTCGTCAAATTATTTAACCAACGTTTCAAACCGGAGAAAATAAATTAAAATCAAATAGTTTTCTAAAGATATTTTTGTTACTTTAAAGTGTTTTTATTATAGGTAATAAACATGAATCTGCGTGTAAATTGAAATGGTTGACGTATGTATCGAATCTGCGACCGTGTATAGCAGCACATGTTCCTTTGGATTGTTTTGGTTGATTGTTTTGGCTGCTGAAGGTAGAAATGTTGATCATTATTAAACAGATAATGTCATATGTTTAATTTAAAGTCACCCAAACTAACGCATCAGTTTAATTTTGTGCAGACGTTTCCTGCTTGAAGTGAAATAAATCTAATGAGAAGAAGTTAGCTTGTTAGCCAGAAGCTAGTTAGCATTTGCAGTGCACTCAGTACTATTAAAAACACAGTTTTCATATTTTAAGAGCAATTTCTTTAATTTGCATAACATCAAAACTTATATATATATATAATATTTACAATGTGAATACTTTAGTAGTTCATAAACTGAATTTATTGTTGTGGAATCTGTAGAAAAGTATCGAAATCTGTATGTTCATGCAGATTTTTGGTCATTCAGGTATTAGTTTTCTCATTTTTAAAGTATAACTTATCTTTTTGGTTCAATTTATTCCACATTTACTTTATTTTTACTGTCCATTATGGTCATTGTGGTTTTTATTTGCTTTCATACAGTCTTTTTGTTTTTATCTTAATTCTTTTGGTAAATTTTGTATCTTTGCCTGAATTATACTCTATTTAAAGGACAAGTTCAGGTCCTTGTGAATCCATAGACCCCTGGACTTGTGTCCAGAGGACTCACTTACTCGTCTGTTTCTTGCTGCTTCAGATGCCAACAAAAAAAGTTACAAGCAGTATTGTCTGTTATCTTCTCCTCTGAATTGTAGTTTCTCCTTCAGCATGGCCGTTCCTATAGCCATCCTGGACTGTGATCTCCTCTTACATGGTCGAGGCAGCAAGACCATGGACCGCTTTGACCTGGAATTGGTCTCAGATAACTTCCTCCTTACACATTTTGGCTTTCCAAGGGACTTCATCTTGTATCTGGTGGAATTACTAAGAGAGGTGAGCATGTTTTAATTCATAATTGTGCATTAATGAAAACATTCATGCAGGACTTACTATGGGGCTGTTTATGTCAGGCTCTGTGCAGACGAACCCAGAGGTCCAGAGCCATTAGTCCAGAGGTGCAAGTCTTGGCAGCATTGGGGTTTTACACATCTGGCTCATTCCAGACTTCTATGGGAGATACAATTGGGATCAGCCAGGCGTCCATGTCGAGGTGTGTGTCCAATGTGACCAAAGTGTTGATGGAGAAAGCTTCTCAGTTCATCACCTTCAACAGGTACAGCATAACCCCCTGCAGATTTTGATTTCAATTCCAAGCAATTATGGTTAAAAACTTATTTTCCAAACAGCGATCCTTCCCACAGAGAGCAGTCCTTCCAGGATTTTCAGACAATAGCAGGATTTCCAGGAGTTCTCGGTGTTCTGGACTGTGTTCAGGTTAACTCATTTCCTCATGTAATGGTACAACACGGGAATTAATTACTGCAAGTTTAATTATTTAGAATTATTGAACTGATTGGTCCATCTCTGGGTTTCTGATCTCTTCACCTATACAGGTTGCCATCAAAGCTCCAAACGGTGAAGATGCCACGTACGTGAATAAGAAAGGGTTTCACTCTGTGGCCTGTCAGCTGGTTTGCAACGCCCGAGGTTTGTTACTCAGCGCAGAAACACACTGGCCAGGCAGCCTCGACGATACAGCTGTTCTAGAAAGATCCACTCTTTTTAAACAGCTGCAGGACAACCAGGAGGGCTGGCTGCTGGGTGAGAGACCAGATCTCATTATCAGTTAGATGTTTGACTTTTGGAGTTTAAAAGTTCAATGTTTTTTTAAGGTGATGGACGTTATCCTTTGAGGAAGTGGCTGATGACCCCGGTGGAGCATCCTGAATCCCCTGCAGAGTTTCGATATAATCTGGCTCACACGACAACACATGAGATAGTGGACAGAACGTTCAGAGCAATCCAGACCAGATTCCGATGTTTAGATGGTTCTAGAGGATACCTGCAGGTACTTTTTAATAACTCTAGACTAAATATTAGTGTATAATTTCATTTTAAAGCCACACAATAGTTTCTGTGGTAAAGCCCTTGTTTCCATCTCTCCTCAATGCAGTATTCACCTGAAAAGAGCTCGTCCATCCTCCTGGCCTGCTGCGTCTTGCACAACGCCTCCCTTCAGTCCGGACTGGATGCCTGGACTCTGGAGAGGACGGAGCCTCTCGAGCCGCCCAAGATGCTTGAGCAAAGACCTGAGGAGCGCGATAGCCAGGCAGAGGAGCTCCGTAAACAGATCATCCTACAACACTTCAGCTGAAGTCTGTCAGACAGGATTCAATGCCTTCATTTTTTAACAATAAAAATCTCAGCAGCTGCATTAAGAAGAATAAAATCCACAGACACGATGGTGCTGATGCAGTTTTTTAATATTTTGCTGGTTTCTACTCTACTGACTACACTACGATAACATGGTTGTATATGGAGGAACATGCAGGACGCTATACAACAAACTCAGACGACATCAACTCAGCCAAAAACATTTCAAACGACTCTTTTGGAAGTGCTTGATCACTCACTCAGGACATTCAAATGACTTCCAAATATTAACTGAGAGGTTGGAATAATCAAGCACCTCCAGGAGATTTACAACTTGTTCAAACTGTGTGCAGCTGTTGTGTTGTCCAGGTTTCTTTACAAGTGGGACCCCCCCCCCATCACCCTTTCAGTTTTTTAAACCCAAACACAGTTTCATCTCTCCCCCCAGTATATTCCACAGGTTAAAATCTGGGATTATGGCACAATACAAAAAAAGGCCATTATTTACAACAACTGCACAGGAAGTTGTTATTATTTATGTACAAACGTGATAGAAGTTTTTGTGTAACGGGTTGCGATCAGAACAAAATCAACCAGACATGAATACAAAAAGCAGAAAACCTGTAATAACCCTGAATGCTTCCTAAAAGTCTTCTAACAGTAACATTTATGATGTAAAAGCTTTTATTTTGAAGGAACACACTGATTTTGTTTTCATTTTGAAAGGGGGGCTTGTTTTCTTACAGAGTGGTGATGAAATGAAGAGGTTTTAATCTAACTAATAACAAACAAACAAAAAACTAGTGGTGTCACTTTTCCAGGAATGTTTCAGTCTCCTGATTAGCTTCATCAATATATACACACTTTCTACAAACAGTGAATAAATACAACACACACTGCTGCCGCACGAGCACGTTCACTAGTAAGTCTGAGCTTTTGTTTGGAGTTGAATTATTCAGGAGGGAATTTTTAATACAACTGTTTAAATTTTCTGTAAAAATGGACGTTTAGGAGCTGAAATGTGTTTTTATTATGAAGATGAAAAGTTTTTAAATTCATGAAAGTCTGAAATTTTGCGACGACAGTAAAACATCGACACTGTATTACAGCGAAGAGACAAAAATTAGATCACGTTAAAGCTTTCCATTGATTAGAATTTGATTTATCATGTAAAACTTCACATCTTCTTCAATGCCAAAACTACACAATCTCTCATTTTTACCTGCATAAAATAAATATGCTCTTTTTATGCTCTGAATATATTAAAAAGTTGTATTTTTGTTGTTTTTTTTAATTATTTTGTAAAAATGAAACAAAATAAACTAAAGACAATTTTCATTTTTTTTTGCATAAATTAAAATATGCTTTTTTTTGGATGCTGCAAATATATTACATATACAGTTAATATTATCAAAAAAATATTTTGATGTTATGTTACCTAGATGCTCCAGAAACAGAATTATGGCCAAAATTTTTGAAGTAAATAATTTTTAAAAATTGTTATTTTCTGAAGAAAATTATGAAAATCAGACCAATTTTGAAGGAAATCTTAGATTGAAGTTCCAGTTTTTCAGTAATGTTGGTAATGCTTCACCGTTAAATACATTAATTGTAATTATTAGTGTAAAATTAATCCTCAATATTTTTTTAATGAAAATTGATCAAACCAAAAGATCAGTTTTCCAGCCTATAGTTGAATAATTTGTTTAAATGTATAAATATCAATTATATGTTTTTCCTATAATAATAACAACGTATTTAAAGATTTTATGAAACAGACGAATAATGAGCCCTTGAGTAATTAGAAATTAAAGCAATGAATCAAAAAACTTTCTAAAAGTTCTTTGGAAGAAAAATAAGAGATACTGGATCTCATCAGACCACATTTCCCATAATGCATTGTGGGTTTGTTTTGAGAGAACGTAAAGATAAATCTGGAAACATTCCTCAAACAGGATCACAACAGATCTGCCTTCTTTTGAATCGGCCGTGTCTTCGTTTAAACTATTTAGGAAGATGATTTAAAAACACATTTTGGTGAATAAATTCTAACAGTGTGGTTCTTTTTTTAAAATCCAGACGCTTCCAGTTGAGTCTGTTGAAGGATGAAGGAGGTTTGGAGGATCTGAGAAGCTGACCGAATCATCTGCTGACAGAAAGATGGAGACACAGGAAGGTGGTTGGTGGTTTGAGAGCCGCTGATCGCTGTAATCTGGAGCGTTCTGGGGCATTTCAGAGAAACATTACACGGGTCAGAAAACCTCCGAGACGCCGCCTGGTTTGTTTTCTCTGAGGAGAGAAGAAGAAGCTGGTTAGCGCCTGAAAGGCAGCGATTACAGATCACATCAGATGAGTTTTGTTGTACCTTTGGTCTAATTTGGGCCCGGATGTCTGGTTGCTGTGGACGTCAGCTGTATGCTGACGCGTCTGGATGTGAGCGTGGCTCTCTGAATGTAACCTCTCGCTCTCTGACGGCACCAAACTCTCCTCAAGTGGAGCCTGTTCGTCGTAGAAGAGCAGACTGCGGGAACGGACTGCAACACACAGACACACCTGAGGTCAAACATCCTCAAAGTACCTGCACTGAGTTCTGAAAGGTGGACTGGAAGGTAACAGCGGGTCTGCAGAGTCAAGTGAAAGTCCAAACGTTTAATCAGTTTCCAAACTAACACGTCTCTGTACCTACCCTGACTGGTCGTGTAGAGGTCCGCTGATGATAAAGGATGAGAGGAAGGTGAGGAGTGAGAGGAAGAAGAGGAGGACAAAGAGGAGGAGTGGGAAAAAAAAGACAGAGGAGGGAGACAGGGAGAGAAGGAGCCCAACACCAGGACGAAACACAAGGCCATCATCTGCATAGAAAGACAAGCAAATCCTCCGTGTTATCAAACAATCTGAACAAAAACCTGTTCTGACCTGACTGCTTCATGCATTTCCTCAGATAAAGACACTAAATATACGTGTCTGGCAAACAGAAGCATGACCGAATTCAGAGTCGCCTGAATTAACAAGAACAAAAGCTCTGAATCTGAATTCCTGAACCTGAGGCTCCAAACATCCCAGTCAAATGAATCTATGTAACATTTAAAGGGGAAACTGTCATTTACCATGAGGCATGTTCCTGTTTGAGTCGAGGCCATTTTACAAGAGCGAGGGATGACTTTCCCTGAAATCAGAGACTGGAGCCTCTGCAGCTGCTGTAGGAGAGACCTGAAGAAATAAACAGGAGGATAAAAAAGATCACATCTCAGAAGGTGAGCAGAGTCAAATTTTAGGATGATCCGCTTCGCTTTAATGAATGTGTTTGTTCCCACAGTGTGCAGACACATGCTTTTTATTCACCGCCCACAGCACCACAAAAAAGCGAACATGTGCTCTGTTTCACATAAACGTCCCGCCCCTCAGAGAATGTTTTTTATGATCAGGTTTTTACAGTAAACCTCAACATGATTTAATGTTCTGTCATTGGGCCAAAGCAGCTGAAGAATACAGTAGAGTTAAATTGAGCGTATCAGTAAAACCGCAGGAAGGGAGAGCATCAGTTGGATCTGGAGAGCAGGGCTCTGATGGTATGAGCTGCCTGTGGCTGTGAGGTCACACTCTGACCACTAGGTGGAGACATAGAGCCAGTCTCCCAAACACTTTACAAAGAAGTCCAAAGAAAAGTCTGCAGGACATTTCCCAAAAAACAAAAGCAGACTATAAGCCGGTGCACCACTTATTCAAACACTCATGTGCTGAATTAGAACAATCCAGAATGTAGCTCAGAAACTGCCAGCTGTAATAAACTCAGACGGGATGATGCTCAGCAGCACCGAAGGAACAAGTCTTTGAAGTTCAACTGCTGAGAATTTACAGCTCAGCTTAATGTTGCCTAAAATATACAGCACTAATAACATGTCGATTCTAGTTTGAGTTAACTGAAGGTGGATTTACTTTAGCTGGAGCTCAGTCAGCTGTTCCCCCTAAATAAATAAATAAATCCAGGTTTGATGGAGAGTGAAGAACAAAATGACCACTAATAACGACATCTGGTCCATTTTTAGGATCTTAAATGTAGTTCTCTTATTTTAGACCTGCACACAGTTTGGACTTTAATGAGAGTGAGATTGCTGACTCATGTTTCCCCACTTTGTGCCAAGTCATTGTTCCCCTGTGTGGTGGTTTAAACACATTCATCAGTGTGTGTAGTGGGAAGGGAGGGGGTCTGCCTTCCATGATGAAAGCTACTGTTACTTTAATGACAGGCTCAGGGTGCCACAGACAGACCCCCCCCCTCCCCCAACCCACACCCACCAAACTCTTCCAGCCACTGCAGGATAAAAGCAGATTGGTTTCATATCGGTATAATAACAGAGGAAGCAGCAGCAGCTTCGATTTCAGTTTATCCTCGTCTAAATTTTATGTCATGATATATTTCCGTTTACTTACAGATCCTCCAACATTCAGAGATGATGATAATAATTATTGATCCGAGACAGAACAGCAGCTTCGTGATAAAATGCCTCTCACCTGTTGGCTGTCTCCAGGTTTTCCACTTTTCTCCACAGGTCGCTGTTTTCCGATGTGTAATTCTCCACCCTGACGGAGACGCAGACACGAGATTCTTTCATTATTTCTGCACATATTTGTTCCTCTCTTCAGATTACAGGATTCTACACTCTTCATGACTGGCATCACTCATCTGAGGTTTGCTGTATCATCTTATTTTGGAAGAATGATACAGAAGAAAAGGAAAGCTGCAGTATTAATGCAACATGTGGTTGGTTTCTGGGCCTCCAGGTGTAGAATATCATGATCATATTCTCTTTTAGTAGTTTAGTTCTCTGCAGGCCTGAAAGTGTAGAAAAATAACACCAATAACAGCCTTTTAGCTGAAACAAATCTCTTCTCTTGGATATTGGATCATAAATTATTTGTCTTTAACACTTTCGGGACATTTTTTGTTTGTTCACTTAAATCAATGTTTAATGTCATAATTAGACATTTTTGGTGGAATTTGCAGAACTATATAAAGAAGATTAGTTTTGCATCTGTGATCCGATTTCCTTTTTTCTTTCTAAATAAATTCAACTAAGCTGGTGATTCCAGTATTTTTGTTCGAGGTTTTATTTTTCTTGTGACAATCAGTGAAAGATTTTATAGCTCGGACCAAATGCTGGAATTAAGAGAAACGTTCAGTCTGTCACTCGGCAAAAGTCACGTCTCGATGCGCGTTATCTTAGAAAAATAAAACTTTGTCAATTTAAATGGAGATTTTAAAAAGAAAATAAAGGGATGGAGGCTGATTCACTTCTTTTTCTCAATTTCCCTCTTTGCTGTAATCTCCCACTAATCTCCATTATCAATCTGCTCATCTCGTTCTCTTTCAGCTGTAATCCTCCTGCCATGTTTGGCTTGAACGCCACTCATTCATACACAAATTTCAGCATGTTTCTTTCCACCAAATAACCCTTTCTGTCAAAAGAAACACGGATCTAAAGAGTCGATAAAGAGGCATTTTGACTTTTTGTTACATGGATTCGGTTAAAATCAGCTGCACGTATTCTGAAGGGATTAAGGGAACATTTTTCCACCATCTGCATGAACTGTTTAGTGTTAGCATTACTGTTACTTATTGGGATGAAAGGGGTGTAAAAGTAAACCCACATTTCATCTCTTTTTCACTTTCCATCACAGGAAAAGTCGGTGAATCTGGGCCATGTGTTCAGCAGGTTACTGGAGTCCAGGCGTTTCAAAGAATATGTAGAAAAATTACAGGATTCAGGAAGTTTTGATCAACTTTTTTTGTTTGTTAATGAATCACAGCGAATCCTTCTCGTGAGTTTGTGTCCAGTTTTAAAACCTCAGACAGCTCGGAAACAGTCGGGAAAACCTTTAAACACAAAACCTGGCGCCGGACTGAGAAACCAAGCTCAACGAAACATCACACAAGCTGAATTTTTAAACGTTTCCCCACATCAAGAGGAAATAAATTAAATAAAAGAGATAGAAGATAAAAAAAAAAAGAATAAAGCTGGAGGAAGAAAAGTAAAAGTGATGTTTTCATTTGACTGCATTTCCAGCTGCTGCACAGACATAAAGCAGACTTTATACTTGATATATTTAGATATGAATCCATATGAGCTCCGGCTGGACAATAATAGCTTCAATTTGAGGGAATTATAATGAGAAAATAACTCCAAAAGGTCTACAAATACAACTGCAAGCTAAACTGGGTGTAAACACTGGAAAAACAACGCTGATTTTTTTTCCTTACTTCTTTTCCAGACATTCCACGTACTCTTTCTTCTTCCTCCGACTCTCCTGAGCTGAGATCTGAACAAACACAAAACCATCAGCATCATCTCTGCTGACCTGAGAGCACTGATAGGATAAAAGTTGCACCTTGTTTTTAATCTTCCGCCGGACTCTCTTCAGTGCCTTCTCCTCGCTCTTAGAGAGGGGAAGTTTGTTAGGCACGGGGTAACCCTCGGCAACCAGGGTCCTCTTCTCCTCCTCCGTCAGCATCAAGGGTCCCGAACCCTGAAGCTTCTACATGAGAATAAAAACACTGAGTAATGATTCTCGCGTGCTGTAAGTATTTCAATCTTTTCCACAGTTTTAAACAAATAAAACAGCAAACAGACTCAAACTGCACAGATTCTTCTGCCTGTCATTCATGCTCTGATTATTAACCAAATCCAACTTCTGGTAGAAAGTGTTTTAATCAGCCAGACGTATTGTAGAAAGTGAGACAGGTCAGATGTGTTTAGACTCACATGTGGTGCTGTGAGGAGAGGTGAGGAGGAGATGGCTGAAGAAGAGGAGGATGAAGAGGAAGAGCCACGACCTCCCAGCCTCTGTTGTGGCTGAGGGGAAGACGGTGGGAGAGGGAGGTGCGGTGAAGAGGGTGGGAGTGAGCCGTCACTGTCGCCATGGTTACTGCTGGGAGGGGTGGGCGGGAGCTGGAGAGCATCGTCTGAAAGAGAAGTGAAGGGTTGAATGAGTGTTTCTGCTGAAAGATGATGAATCATAGATCATTTCTTGGATTTTAAAGGAAAACAGACACGGTGATGTGTTGTAGGGATGTTCTCTGTTTATGATCCCAAATTCAGATTTTCAATTTGAAAACTTTAATCATGAGAAAACGAAGAGCATTTCTCATTTATATTAAAGTTAACCTTTGACCTTATCTGAACCGGAACTTTTAAATCCTCCTTCAGGTTAATAAAGGAGACATAGTGATATTCCTGTAATAGGAGTGTGTGTTTATGTGTGTGTGCCATGTTGTGTACCGCTGGGCAGGCTGAGGTACTGTCCAATCTCTCGGGGTTCATCCTTTATGGCGACTGACTTCACGTCATCCTGACGCCGCTCCTACAGACACAACAAACAAACACATTAATTACCCGTTAACATCAACAATGTTATTTTAGCTGCTGACACCATTGTCTTGATGGATGCTAACCGTGTGTTTCCATGCTCTGTGAGGAGGGGCGGGGCTTAATATAAGAGATGGGCTATCCAGAGGTTGAGGATCTAACCTTTGACCCACATCAGGCTCCTCCTGTTTCACCAGGATGGCGGACAGGTCTTGACTGAAGTTCCACTCGAACTCTAAACCACAAGACAAAACAATAACAATAAATTCTTCTGTGAAAACGGCCTGTTTTTTTTGTTTTTTTTTTAAGCGTACAGGTCACGTTACACAACAATTCTGTCAAAGATCATAAAATTCAGTTTAAAGCTGTTAAACACTGCATTTTCTGTTAAACTAAACCTCAATTTCATTCCAGAAACCCCTCTATCATCTCCAAAAATGCAGAATGAAGATCCAAATCTCAAAGCAACTTGAGTAAAGCTCACATTTTTTTTTCCTGCGGGAGGCTTTGCTGTAGGTCTGCCAATGGGAAGTAACCAGCAGCTTATAAATCACAGTATGAAAGAGCTTCCCCAAAACATTCAAGCCCTTCCTGATGAGGCCAGTTATTACAGCCTGCCGGACAACGTCGCTCTGGCAACTGTGGTGCATAATTTGTTCCCAGTGAGAGAGTATCGACCCTGAAATAAAAGACGGGCTGAACCGGCAACGCGTTTTCATTATCTTTCATGAAAAAAGAAACAGTTGCAAGGAAATATGCATAATCGAGACTCCCAACAATGAGGTTAGAGAGGAGTTCAAAGGAGGGCCACCAAAACACAATGTGGTTTTATTGCTAAGAGCATCTCACAGGTAACTCGTTGTTTAGTCTGCTGTGAGCTGCAGGAGGTATTTTTGGTGTTATTGCTTGAGCTAGCTGGAGACATCAAACCTGCTGAAATGACACCTGAGGAGCCGAAAGATGCTAATTTTATCTAACTCTCACACTAGAGAACATTCAGCAAAAAAAACATTCTGCAAATGTAAAAAAAAGTCTTTTAATCAATGACTTCAGTTTCTTGAGATGCTTTGATTGAGTGCACTAAACTTTTTAACATTCTGTAAGCCTAACGGTGTATATTTATGCTGAATGCTGAACAAACTTCGCTCAAAGCCGATGTGGACAAGTAGCTGACTGCATCTGCTTTGAATTAAGGCTTTTTAAAGGAACCTCATTAGCAAAAGTTGCGCATGTAAAATTTCAAAGTTAAAAATAACTTCAGGTAGAGAAGAAAGTTTTTTATATTAATTTAGCACTTCATATATCCGGACACATCAAACAGACTCCCAAGGTGCGATGAGAGAAAGCAGTTCCTGTGCGTTTGCAGTGGACGTCACGGTAATCACCTCTTGGTTTCTTAGCAACATTGAGCTGGTAAAACACTCTCAAGTTTACAAGCTTTGTGTATATCTGTGTGTGTTAGGAACGGGGGGGGTTCACGCTAGCAGATTGTCTCATTACGCTGTCCATCACGGCAGCAGGGATCAGCGCAGCAAGGATCTATCTTAAAAATGAGTCCCTGTGGCCTTTTTTTCTGAGGAAGGTACAAAGTCGATAGCTGCAAACTTAACAATCCAATCTGTGGTGTCAGAATCCGAAACAAACTCTGTCCTCGACTCTGCCAAAATATCACTTGATTTGCAACATGAGCCCCGGAGCCAATTGAGATGTTTATTACTATCAGCTGCATTTATTTCACATCTGTTGTTGTTCATTCCAGCTGAACAGTTAAAGCACCTCAGACACAACTAGAGCAGGTCATGAACTGTTAAAGTTACAAGTCCTGAGGCGATCTGCCCACCGGATCAGGAACAACGCTACAGTCAACTGCCAAATGTAACGGACCATCTTAATTAAACTGAACATACACAGAACCAAACCATCAAATCTGATTGTCTATGAAGCACTTGTGAATCTACATCAGCTTCTAAGATGTTCCAATACTTCCAAATATTTTCCACTTCTCATCCCACAGAAACAGTATTTGTGGGTTTCAAAGGTGAGTCAGCAACTTGTTTGATTATTTACGAGTTTTTGTTATATTTTGGGGGTGATTTTGTTTTTCCATCTAAACTTCTGTTTGAAGGTTTTAATGTTTTTTGATTTTGTGTTTTTGTTTTTATATTCAGAATTCTTGCTCTACTTCCTAAACGTGTTTGATTTTCTGCTCTCTTATTTCACCTGGTCCCAATAATCACTTACCACAAGCGGCGTATTTAGTGATTCCTTTTGTTGTCTGTATATATTTCCGAGGTTTCTTTGTTCTTCCTCAGATCTTTGTCATGGTTGGTGTTTGTGTAACCGTAACCATGCTAAGTTTCATTTTTTTTTCTTTTTCTTGGTTTTATTCAGTTCTGGAATTTGATTTTGGACTTTCCGTCTTGCAGCAGCTTTCGTGTATCAGGGCTCACTGTCCTCCTGTCAGAACCATCTGAGAATGGGATCAGACTTATAAGCCAGAACAATTAGTTTTCCATGTGTTTTTTAATTTATAATCAGGAAAATATCCCTTTAATTTACATGGAGGGGGCGGGATTTAATACCTGTACTGGAACCAACCACTAGGGAGCGCTCGTTTTGCTTCAACATCCATGTTACATTCTTGTGTCCAATTACAGAATTTCTTCAGTTCCAGTACTAATTTAAATGTATGATTTGTCATATTAGTTTTTTAACAGTCAGTATATTTACATGCAGCAAGAAAAATTCTAATTATTGCCTTAGTCCGACTGAAATTGGACCTTTGAAATGCACATATAGCTTGACTTTGAAAAGTTAGACTAAGCTACACAGATAATGTGATTGAAAATTCAAATTTCTCTCAAATTTGAGAAGCTGAGCTATCTGGAGTTAAGCCCCGCCCCTTCAGGAAATGATGTGACACCGAAGCTGCGTGCATATGATGTGCGATAACATCAAACAGTACAGTTTGTAACAAATCTACAGTGCTGTAGAGTTGTTTTCACTCCATTTGCTTCACTTGGTGGTACTTTATGTGACACCAACCAGAAGTAATACCACACAAAGGGTGACATGTCGCCTCCTACTGGAGCGATAGTGAGTGCACTTATTTGAATCATTTGTGATGTGTAAACTCAACCGAGCTCTCAACAGGAGGTTAATCCATCAGTTTGATTTCTGCCAAAAGCTCCATTTAGATGTGCAGTAAACGTACTGAGTGATGACATTAAAACAGCTGCAAGAAATGTACAAAAAGTGATGTCCAAACTGTAGATTTTCTTTTTTTTCTTATTTTCATGGAATATGTTTAATGAAATCTCACCAGACGCGACATCAAACCCTCCAAAAAACAGCTGAACAACAAATCTATACATGTAATCCAGTAATCTGTTGTCACTTTCATTATACCCACATATTTGACATTTGTCTCTTATGTCTCGTGTTCGTCGGCCCGATTTCTGTCAGAATTCAGAGAAGACTTTAGCAGTAATGTGGTATTTTAGTTTCGGAGTGGATCTGCATTTTACCTTTTTCTTACATCCTCTTTATCAGTAAGTGCCACAGCAGCTTCTCCTAATGAGGCCAGTCCTGCTGTTAGCCTGAGCCTTGTTAAGCCCTCTGTCCTCATGAAGCCAGGGTCTGATTGGAAACCCTCTACCAACATTTTTAATGAGAACCAGAAGCTTTTAGCAGACAGCTAATGCCAAGGAAAACTCATTTACATGTGTGGCTGTTGTGGGACTGTCACACAATGATAAACTATTTTCATCTCTCTTTGAAAAACAAACAAAAAATCATTCAGAACAAAAAAAAAAACTCTGTCCAGTTAGGTCAAAGTAAAAGCTGCTGAGAAAAGCTCCTGTTTTATTGGATATTTGAGGGGGATGTTGTAAAAAATGGGGGGGGGGTCCTTCCTGTGTAGGTAAAATGCTGCAAACGCAGGTAAGAAACTGTTAATAAGCAAAGCTGCAGGCAGTCGTGACAGGGGGTTAATGGAGGCGAGGTGGTGACTGTGTTTGATCCCAGCTGGACAGGAGTCGTATTAAAACGTTAGATGGATCAGCGCAACAGGAGCTGCTGTAAAACACACACAGACTTTCTTTGAAAACGAGCAGCGAAGACCGAGAAGAGGAAAAAATAATCAATAAGAAGAGCTTTTAGGTTCACAGTGCATCTCAGTGGCTCGTTGGTTAAAATCATTAAATTACTAACATAACTATTATCATCATTATCTGTTATTTAATTGCGAATGCTTCCAGATGTCTGAAATGACTCTGAATATTTTGAGATCAAATTTGTCTTGAAACGTGTCAGCAACACAAAACTGTTCTGCAAACTCCCTCGCTCTCCAACAGTCTCCGTCCATTGAGACAGAATCATTGCCGTCACGCATCAAACGCTTAAAGAACCTCCAGTGATTTCCTGCCCTCGACACATCGTCAGGATTGAAAACAACCTGCTTTTTACTCGACATGAATACAAAAGCTTTCGAAGTAGAAGTTGGATAATCTCAGACATTTTCTGCTGAGAGCTTTGACAGCACTGTCTCGGGTCCTGATCTCTAGAGAGGTTCAGTCCAAACTGGAGAGGATTTAAGGATCCTTGTGCCTGCAGCTCTTTCACAAGCCCTCTCAGCATCCACCGAGAGCATGAAAGCAGCAGCCGATGCTGCTTGTTTGTCATGATGAGTCAGGTTAATTAGACACCTACGGATGTTGGAAGTTCTTGACCTTTCAGAAACCCGGTCTGCTCCCATCGGAGGGATTTGTTATGGGTAGAGGATAAAAATTCTGACAGCAGCTCACGGCTCAATACGCTGGTGATGCTGTTTGCACATTAATTTGACTTGTTGCATGTGAGTTAATGCATCGTGTCTTTATTCACAGACACTTCCTGTAAAAATGAACATTTAACACAGCAGATATTGTTTGTTGTTTATTGCGTTTTTAAAATAATGTATATCACATCAGTAATATGTTTGGCAAATAGATGCACATCATAATGCATTAAAACACCCAGATGATGTTTATAAATATTGCTTCCAAATTTCAAAATAAGTGGAATTCCTATTGCTAATTTCAATTCATTTCTCTCCAACTAGTCGCAGCCTGCTGAGTTCTAGGCTGCACCACCCAAAAAAATAACAAAACTCGCCCTCTGATTGGACACAGGATGCACACTTGTGTTATTTTTGTAAATATTTATCAAATGAGATGGAAAACTAGTAAAAATAGAAGTTACCATGTGATTTTTACTCAAATTTATGTCAAATATGTTTGTTTATTCTCACATTTTTAACTGAATATTCTATTTTAAGTTGCTGTATTCATGAATTACACTGAGAACAAACAGGCAGCTGCTCTTTTATCTGGAGCTACACTTTTTTTGGATTAAATGTGGTCATTCTGGTAAAGCAGGTAATTGATACTCCTACTGACAAAGTGGATTTAGTTGGATTAAAGGTGGCGGAGGAGCAGAGAGATAGAAAACAGGAGCAGAAAAGGAGAGCGATAACCTCACAGAGGAGAGAAGGAGAGTTTCCGCTGGCGACGGCTAAAGCTGCAGACTTAAAACCATATGCTTGTCATACTATTGTGTGTGTGTGTGTGTGTGTTTGTGTGTGTGTGTTCGGTGGGCAGGGCTTAGCTGGAGGAGGATTGCTCAGACTGGGATCCTGCCGTTCAGACAGTAGGATCCCCGGGACAAACGGAGAAAACAGACAGACAGACAGACGGTGACAAAGACGTGTGGTTAGAGACACAGACAGCGAGGATGGTGGGTGAGGATGACGAGGAAGGCCAAAAGAGAGAGAAAGACGAGGAAAGATGATCTGAATCTGGATGCTTTTCTGTAGATTTGTATCCTTCATGTTAAATTTAAATACCATAAAGAACAAATAATGCCACATAATAATAATAATAATAATAATAATAATAATAATAATAATAATAATAATAATAATAATAATAATAATAATAATAATAATAATAACAGGAGAGTCAGAGTTACGACAGACCCCAGAACAGCTGCAGAGTTCAGTCTGGCTCTGCAAGCATAAAAATTCTGAAAGTATCAAAGTTATTGACCCACCAGACTCTTGGTCCATTTCGATTGACAGGGCTGGACTCTGGGGGGCGGAGTCTTCACTCAAAGAGTAGCTGTGCTCTGCTTGGATATCTGTGAGATTAAAAAGCCCCTCTCAGAAGAATGGAAAATGTAACAGTGCTGGATTCATCTGTCTGTCTGTCTGTCTGTCGCTCATGTCGACTCTCTGGAATCATATTCAAGCAGGTGCACTCTCAGTAGCTCACATGACTTTCTCATATTTGTAAATGCGTCTCTGCAGCTGACATGAAGGATGGTCATTTTAGATAAATGCATCACAGAGACTTTGACAAGGCTAAATTTAAATTTAAATTCTGACCTTGTCTGCTGTGGCCTTTATGCTAATCTGGCAGCATCCAACTCCTGCCATGCAACAGTTCCAGGAGTATTTACATTAATGTCATTACTTCCTGCTTTCATTTTCCTGTTTCCGTGACCATGACAACATCTGATGGAGACACTGATTTGAAGTGATGAGATTGGCGAAATGACAACAGCTTCAACAGCCTGAGCGGAGCCTCCTGTACGTCGACTCTGAGCAGAAATACCAGGATCCAGTAACGAGTGAGACTAATGCGTTTCCCTCTGGGATCAAGGCAGATGTTTGGAAGTCTGAAAACTTGGCAAAAAGCAGCTGCCTCTTATATCATGATATCTGACCTCTGTGGTCTGGAAAGCGCCGGGGCTGATGTCAGCGAGGAGTAACGGTTTGATACAGTCGCTCCCTCGGCTATTGAATCAAAACAAGTGATGAGATTGTGGTTCTTTTTCAAACCAAACGTTGGCTATGAAGCAAAACAACTGGCTGTTGAAGTGCTCACGGTGATCCAAAGAAACAAATATGTCACTTAACAGATTACGAAATGGAGCGAGGGCTTTTAGAAGGTGTAATCTAACCACTGCTGCATCTGATTTGCATGAAATTGTTTCGTATTATTAGTATTAATTCTATAAAACAGGAAGAGGTTGTGTGGCGTTGTGGAACATGAGTTTTATGACAGTATGGTTGAACTAACCTGGGCTGCTGTCCATGTCGAGGTGTAGCGGCGAGGATCTGTCCTCCATTATGGGGCGCTCTAACAGGTGATCGTCAAAGAAACTGTTAAATAACTCAGTGCTGAAGTCGTCCATCTGATCACCTGAAAAAGGCTGAAACAAAGAGATGAAACCAGTTATTCAGATTATACAGTCGAGGCAAACCACTCGTCAAACTGGAGGAAGAACTGAATCACGTCAGGCAGGATGTGATTTAGGGACATTGCAGAACAAGACCAGCATCTTTTCAAGCAGCATCACAGGATTAGAATCTTTTTAAATCAATGATCCAAATTAAACACAGTTTATATTGAAGATCTGGGAAGTCTGAAGCTGAAAATGGTTCAAATTATAGTTTTGTTTTTACGAGACTCGATGACACGAAGAATCAATCGATGTGAAAAAGCATCAACGGATCAACCCCGAGTCTTGATGAATGAGTCACTGAGAGATGATGTTCTGGAAGCTCGGGACGGCATGGTGCTCTGGTCTACACACATAAACACACGCGCACATACAATATGACTCATCCTGTTCTTGAGCAAACATGCAGAAAGCAAATAACATACACACACAGATAAGACACACACACACACGGATTGGATGGAACTCAAACACACACTCTGCTTGGAGGCTCCTCAGACGGGCACGGTGACAAAAATAACTTGATTTAATTAGCGACACGTACAAAAAATAAAAAAGTTTACATGTTTAATTCCTGGAAAATAACCGGAGTGTGTCTCCAAGAAGTGTCAGAGAAGATTAAAAATTCATTATAAAGGATACAGTAAAGCCACAAGTGGGATAATAAATATTCACACGTGTATCATCACATTGTATGTGTGTGTGTGTGTGTGAGAGAGAGAGAGAGAGAGAGAGAGAGGTGAAATGAGTCCAAACTCTTGAGACACATCCAGCTGCCTAATGAAAACATGTGCAACCTGCAAACACAAACAGACAGCAGGGAAAAAAACACAGATGCTGAGTGAAATAACTAAAACACGAAGAACAAGTGGGTAAAAATGTCAGAGAAAAGATTAGGATTATCTGGATTGAGCAGCAGTTTAATTTGGAAATCCCAGCTGCAACTAAAACGTGTATTTAACAGGTTTACATGTGGATGTAAACCTTAAACCTGTGGATGAAATAATGCTACTTTTCAGAGAGATGAACACGCCGCTACGTCCTCTCGCTAGAGTGAATACTCGCTCATTCATAAACACGTGCACACACACAGGAATTTTTATCCCGACAAAGCAGCCTTGTGCTCCTGCTGCACTAAAATGTCAAAACACCAACCATTGAACTGTTTCCTTTGAGAACATTTAAACTGCTCTTGTCAAAAATAAACAGTGACGAGTTTCTCAATTAGGGTTAAAATGGGAAAAACACACAAAGACTGGAAAACGCAGGACGACTTAACACCTATGTGTGAGACCAAATTTACTTGAAAGGCTGGATTATTCTAATAGTCTCAATCTTTTTAACATGTCTGTGTTTCTAGTAAATCTGCTGCTTCTGCTCAGGCCTAAACATGCATGAACAAATTCCCCCAAATGTAGAAAACCTGAATGCAGATTTTAGGATGGGTGAAAAGGTTCAGAATGAGTTGCATGTATCCGGGTGGATCCGGGTGGTCACACAGCAACACTGATAAATGTCAGTACGACCCGCGATGTGGGAAACCAGAGCAAACGCTGTCACATCTGCAGTAAAGCAATCATTAAAATGATCAGAGGCTCCCAACATTCCACGGATCTTATAATTAACGCAGCGGCAGCAGCAAGGCGTCTTCTGCAGTCACTCAATTACATCCAAGGTAAGAAATAACACGACCTGACGCTTGGATTACTTTCCAAAGGGAATATAGATCAGATTCTTGTTAAATGGATTACAACTAATGGAACAAGTTAAACAAAGGATAAGTAAGATGAAAGGTTAAATAATATTATTTGGACAAAGAGTGAATGTTGAGCTTATTTTCTCTCGGTTCAGTGAAGTGCTGATGCCAATCTGCGTCACACCTGCGTTACCTGACCTTCATTGCTGGGAAATGCAAGAGGAAGATTCTTATTTTCTCTTCCTTCTAAGTGTTTACTCATCTGCCCAATGAACCATTGTGCAGCACAGCTTGGGAAACAACGGGAGGTCAAACAAGGCGGACTCGTTATTACCCGAAAAACTTCCCTCTTTGCAGGGGAAAGAGTCAAATTGGATTGAAAAGCAGCTGACAGTTTTTATAGCTCATTTTGATGCAGGTATGTCATTATAGGTGACAGACGTGAGATTAAAGCCACACAAAGAGAGCTGGGGAAGATGTATGTAGAGGGGTAATTATAAATGTAGAGCGCAGTTCTCGTATGTCTGTAATTAACCGTGTTGAGCTCTGACACATCCCTCAGCTCGCCTTTCATTTAGCTGCCTTTTACTTGTTCAGGTGAAACAGGACGGCATGACGATTAAAGTTAGGAATCACTTAACCATCAATATGAAAAACTCCAGATTCATTGATACATGAACTAAAGAGATTTATGTTGTCTGGAATTGGCTTACTTCATCCAATCTCTGGATAAGCAACAGGTAACATGCTTTTCTTCTTCTTGTCCAGGGTTGGGTCACAGATCGGGGGGGTAACTACACATCCCCTTCCCAATGACACTCCTTTAAATGGCTCCCAGGTCAGTGAGGATATTTAATCCCTCCTATGGGTGTGTCCCAGGTCCCTTCAGAGGCATGTGTTCATAAAACCTCCAGATGGATCCTGAAGGCATCCTAACCACCTCCTTTCAGTGAGCGTCACTGGAATGACGGAGCTCCAGATCTTAGCTCCTGGTGATATTGTTCTACTCCATCACACTAGCTAAAGATTTTTTGTTAGAAAAATGTAAAAACCCCCAAAGTTTTTTATTGCTTCTTTATCTTGTCACCGCTTCAAGCTCTGGTCGAAGTGTTTTAGACATTCCAAGCATTAAAAAAAAAAAATCTAAGATAAATCATCCACCCAAAATTTTTTTGCTATTTCTGCTAATTTCTGCTTATACTGCCATAATGATTTCTTATTGGAGCAAATGGAGCACAAGAGCAAGATGGTCCAACTTGACAAAAAACAAAACAAAAACACAAATACTTAGGATTTACTCGTTTCAAGTGTTCAAGCTCAATAGCAATCCTTAGACTTAAAGATGATTCATTTCTGAATAAATATTAATAATCAAGCTGCTTTAATGACTGAGATTTTTGGCAAGATAAATGTAAACTGCAGCTTGGAGGAGGCTGAAAACATGTGTAATCCTGACTGCTGCAGATCGACTGGCTTGTGTAGGTGTGTGTGACTGCAGCTGGATTTGCCTTCACTTGAACTTCATTTAAAAGTGAGAAGCTGTGTGTGTGTGTGTGTGTGTGTGTGTGTGTGTGTGTGTGTGTGTGTGTGTGTGTGGGTTTGTATTTCTGACCTCATGGGGACCCGTTTCCTGACTTTTACTATCTTTCTGGGGTCCGAGGGTTCTTGTGGGGACCGAAGCCTGGTACCCATGAGGGGGACTCCCCTTTTTAGGGTTAGGGGTTAGGTTTATAGGTATGGTGTGAATAGAGTTTTAGTTAGTCTTAGGGTTAGTTATAGATCAGTAATGGTTAAGGTTAGGAAAAGGGTTTGGGTTAGGTATAAATCTACTTACTAAAATCAATGGAAGTCAATGGACGGTCCCCATAAGGATAACAAAACACACTTGTGTGTGTGTGTGTGTGTGTGTGTGTGTGTGTGTGTGTGTGTGTGTGTTGGAGGTGAACAGTTAAAGTTCCCATTGAAACAGTAGAAGAGTATTTTTCCTCCTCTCACACACTCACACTGCCGCATGCCTGCACACATTCCTTCTGGCAGCTGAAGAGCCAATCAGACATCTGTATGTAAATTAGGTGGGTGTGGCTTTTTTTTAACAGCTGGAGTACAGGGTCTGAATGGAGAATAAAAGGGAATAAAATCAAACTAAAAAGATGGAAATATGGGAGAATTTTTAAACAGAAAGTGTGAAAAGATGTGCACCTGTCAGTGAAATCCTGTGACTGAATTTTGTACAACTGCAAAGCAGAATGAAAAAAATAAAAGCCAACAGCTTTAGTATCCAGCTCCATCCCAAACTCTCTGATTTAAAACAGATACAGAACATGACTTGAAGTTGGAGGATTTTTTTTTTTGACAAATTGAAAAGTAATTAAGTTAATTTTAAAGAAAAAAAGCCTCAAAGTGTATCTTAAATTTGAGCATCTGCATAATGATGTTTCAAAATAAAAGCACATAATGACCATTCCTGGCTTTTGAGACTTTTGGTTAAATAATAATTAAATAAAAACATGACATAAGTTCTGTCAGGACTAATTATCTCTTTATTATTTTATACACAAATCCAATAATCAAAATTAAGTAATAACTCCAATATTAACAATTTTCCTATCAAGAATTAAATCCTCTGATTGATGATTTTTATTTTCTGAAGTGGACATTTAAAAAGGTATCTGTCCAAAACTTGCACTTTTAAACAACAATTAATAAATTATTAATGAGGGACAGTACTGTTGCCATGGTTACACCAGCTTTTGCCTCACCAAATATCAATTTAAGCTGTTGGATCCTGTGATATAAAGTAGATCAAAATGATTATGTCTCAACTGATGATGATGATGCAGCGGATGCAGCACAAACTAAAACTGTTCTTAGAACAGTTAACACAGTCAGCTCATAACGGAAGTGAAGTATTTGTTTTGGTTTTGATAGTTCCAAATAAATTGCAAAACTATAAAACTGGTTTGTTTCTTAGAAAATTATTTGCAATTAAATGCGTCGCAAAAAACTGATGATTTACTTTGTTGGATTTATGGAGTTATTTCTAGAGTCTTCTGGGTAGAAAGATGCACCCTGAGTTGGAAAAGGTAAGCAAAATACTGAACAGGAAGTTAGAGGTTCCTGCCTGTGCTGCACCACAGAGAACACCTTTATTTTATAAAGCAGAATAAAAATGGAGTAAATAGTTTAGTGATTGTATATTAACTGTTATTATGGATAAAAACCCAGAGGTCCAACCTGAAAGCCACCTGTTGTTCTACTACAACTCTGCATGATAAGTTAAAATATTCTCCATATTGACAAGTCGGACTGAAGAATATCAATATGGGGAAAAGTTCCAAAAAAATCACAGACGGATCCAAAACACCCCGGTGCAGGTTTATAACAACTGATGTGGGTATAATGATGCTGAATAATTACATCACAGGTGCATGTTGGGGCACAAGATTGACTAAAATTAATTTGACTCATGTTATTCAAGCTGTAGTCTTTGGTTTTAGCTCCAAATGTGTGCTCGTTTTTTTCCTCTTTGTGCACATGTACACACTCAGAGTTGAATTATGTAAAATTCAAAAAGTTAATTTTCTCATGTGCTAAAGTTAAACATTTATGCATCAAGGGGAACAAAACACCACTGAATTCCACTTGTTTGATTATTTTGGACTCCAAACTGTATTCAGATTACATCTGGCATGTTATTTGTATAAAACTATTTCTATGGAATTATGAGTTCTTATTTAAAGGCTTGTTTTGAGGTAATGCATAATGAAAACACTGATTGTGGCATCACTTATCACGCAAAGTGTTGAGTCTTTAAAGCATCTGAGTCTGACTTTACTAGCTGAAGTTTTACAAACATTATTATTGCTAAAATCAAATCAGAGATCATGTCATGCTGATAGTGAGCCATCCTTTCCCCTCTCCCTCAGTGGTACAGCCCGGCCCAGTGGCTTCACAGCAGAGAGGACTCCTTTATTTAGAGCAGAGACAGGGGAGGTTTAAACCACAAGCAGACTGCACGGCTGACTCACTGACTAGAATAGAAGTCTGGCTAAAAAAACTGCACTGTTTAAAAAAAAAAAAGGAAAACACAATGTGGAAAAAGAAAGTGTAATCTCTCAGTGTGTCGCAGTTCTCAATCTTTCCACCCTGACATCATTAATTAAGACTCAGACTCAGTCGAAAACAGCGTGCACTGAAATCTTCTCCACACTGTGGCAAGAAGTGCATAAGCACACTCAGTGCTGGATGGATAAAGGCATCATCACCCACTGGGGGGTTAGTCATAACCCACTCATCCAGGTTTAATTTGTGCTTTCATGAACAACCAAACAGTAACTTTGTTAAATAAACTGAAAGCTCGTTCGTAGAATCATGTTATCATCATGAAACTGATGATGTGCAGATTGAAAGACCTGATTCTGAACTGTCACATCCTGCTGAGCAGCTGTCACACTCAGGACTTGGTGGTCTGTTTTCAGGTCAGTTCTTCAGATTTTCTTCATTCAGGAAACAGTTTGAGTTTAACAGTAAACTTTGTAAACATGTTATTTAAACTTGAAGGGATGTTAGAGAGCTGATAAAGAAAGAAGGTTTGATCAGTGTAACTTCAGAATAAAGTAACACCTGCCAGCTGAACACGCAGGTTAACCAGTAACTCAGCAGCTTGTGCTGGTGTTTTCAGTCTCACCTATTAGTTTGCACAATTAAACACACACACGGTGAGGTGCGCATGAGCCCCGGATGTGTGTCAGGATCTCATAAATCCACCGCCCTCCTGAGGTCCGGCTCCGGGCTGAACAGTAGGAGGGGGGGGGGGCGATGCAAAACACTCAAAATGTGGAACTAATAAGATCTAACTCACCACATTAGTGAGGAAATCACCATCGCTGAGTTCCTCCAGGTCCAACAGGTTGGTCCCTCCAGAGGGATAGAGTTTCTCTGCTGTTAAACTGTCTAAGATAGACTCCATCATGCTGCTCTGTGTAGACAGACGGATGGACAGAAGCTCTCTCTCTTTAAATCAACTCATTAAAATGAGGCAGATTGTTTTCAGACGGCTCGCGCTCAGCCGTTGTTCACACCTCCTTTAAGTACAGCCGCTGTCACGCGCCGAGTCCAGCTGAAGGAACTTATCTCAGACGTCAGACATCAGATTTTTCTGAATTAAACATCCTTCTTCTCCCTCCTCGCTGCCGTTTGCGTTCATCTGCTCGCTTCTCCACTCGCGTGCGCTGTAACCCACGCGCACAATGAATATTCAACAGAAAGCTCCGCCCCATGTCGTCAAACATTGACCACGCCCCCAAATTTACGTCTCGAAATTTCGAAATATTTGTGTGCAGCTAATTACAACGTTTCCCTGTGAAACTTAAAGTATTTAGCTACTTATTGATTTTATTTGTATACATTTAAAATGTTAAAAGAATGTTGATTTGACTTGTTGAATGTGGCTTCTGCTCACTGGTTTTACTACAATAAAACTCTCTCCTGCGGTTATAGTTCAGAGTTTTTCTTAGTGTAACACAAATGTAAAAAAGAGGTCATAGTTGTACCATTTTCGCATTTCAGAAAGTCATTTCTGTCCTATTTGAATTAAGTTTTGTAATTCACATCTGTGCCAATCATGCTGCTTTTAAAGTAGCTTATAACAAAAAAGAGTTGAAAAGTCCAAATATCAATGAAACAAATGTTTCCATCCTTTCAATGATTACTGATTCTTACCTGGCTCATGCCTTCCTATCAAGGTGTCCTGCTTCGTTTCTCCAATGAGAGACAGAGACGATTAAATCTAACAGGCTGACAGTATTATAAGTCTAATTAAGAGTTTACTGAAACTTTGACCTGTGAAAAAATCTGAGTGGATTTTAGGTAAATATCTTATAAATTGTTTCTGAAGCAACTTGTAAATTGTCCAAACAGTTGATCTTTTTCTAAAAGGTTTAGTATCACTGGGTTGTGGCTAAATGACAAACTTTTTATAACAATGGGTCATCCCCAGGATTTTGTGAGTGTGTTGTACACTCCAACACAAACAACAGTTTGTTATATAATAATCTCCTCTTACTTTTTATAGCTCTTTCTGTTTGGATTCATATTTCAATCTTATATTTTTTTCCCAACTCTTTTCTTATCAATCATCTATTCCTTCTCCGTTTCCACCCCTGCTGCATCTAGTTTCTTCTCCACATATTGGTTTACGGAGGTGTCTCTCCCTAAGGGACAACCTTTCAGATTTTTCTCACACAGGCACATAAGTGTTGTGTAACTAATGTGACCTTTCAAAGTCTGCACTAATTCCCACCAAGACTTAATAAGAAAAACTGAGGTTGTTCTCGAGAGGAAACAACAGGTACAGGTGAGTTTTGGGGTAAATGTTATCCAAAATACGGCTTTTTTGTGTGTTTTTGTCTCTTTAAGAACTCTGCTGATATAATTCATCTCTAATTTAAACAACTTGTTATTCAGTTTACATGTGACACAGGAAATCCCCCTGAGACAAAGTACTTTTGCCATATTCTGGTAATTATCTCTGAACTGAGGAGTCACACACGTAAAGCAATGTGCTTCACTAAATCAATACTTACAAACACAAAGTTAGAGACCAAGAGACAGCAGAGACCTAATCAACAGTTCAAGACTGACATCTTCTTTTTCACTTTGAATTATTTTTGCACAATTTGAAGAAAACCAGCAGTTGCAACATCATGTTGATAATATCAGTTACACTAAACCCCATTTTTTTTCACTTCCCTTCTTTTTTTTTTGTTTATCACAACACTTTCATCACTTTTCATCTGTTTTAACGTTCCAGTGACTGTCACTAAGTTGGCCGTGAGCATCGAAGGGAGTCCATTTGTCTTCAAGATGCTTTCTTGGCCTGCAGTTTGGATTTTTGTCGGCAATTTATAGCAAATCTGAGATTGTTCACACTGAATTTGCAGGAATGATACATGTCTCGTAAACTGAACTCAAGAAGTGTGAAGAACCAAACATACAGTACAGACCAGAAGTTTGGACACACCGTCTCATTCCAAGAGAATGAGAATGTATATACTGTTAATTTTTTGTTGAAGGAAGTTACAATCTAACAGACATGTGCAGGATCCAATACAGCAGGTTTAGGAGGAACGTACACATCCTGATAAAGTAGCAGAGCTGATAGAAAGATAGAGATGTGAATATTAGAGATTATGCTTTTAGGGTTGAACCAGGATTGTTTGTTTAGCTGATTAAACCTCTTCTGTGTTCATCTGCTTTATAATAACATTCTTCTCTTGAGGATGAGGTTCCACATCAGTTTCACAAAACACAAACGTCTGACGGGACAGTTAAACCAAAACCAGGAGCTGGAAGACAACATTTTTCATGAAGGTAAACCTTTTTGATCTTTATCAATGAATGAAAATGATTTACTGGTTTATTGATTTGAATAAACATCTGCTATGAAAGTTAAAGAGACTGAAAACAAATTCTGATCAGAATATTTGAAAATAACACAAAAATCTGTTTGTGATTTTTTAAGTTTTACCTTGTATAGATATGAACTGATGAATGTGATTCATACTTATAAAGGTTATAAGAATTCAAATTTATTTTGTCTTTTTTTTTTTTTCAGCTTAATGATTGGCTGATCATCTATTGAAGCATATTCCAACTGTTAGCGTCTGATTGGCTGTCAGCGCAGTGATGCAGGTCTGACTCATCTTCTATTCTGAGCCAAAAAAAGCTGACATGGGGTCCTGACCTTTTGTCGCCTTGGTGACCGGTGTGATGTCATCACCTCTGCTCGATCAACATCTTCCCCTTCTGTCTCCCTGAATCTGTCTCACTAATCCACTCGGGTTTGTCGTCCTCACAGGGGAGACGAGGGGCAAGACTCAAATCTCATAGGTGGAGGACAAACTGTCCACGAGTCTGAGACACAATGATGGGTTTTCTGCTTATCACACCATCACTACGAGACAATTATCATTAGCACAACTAATCTCGTTAACAGGCTTAATTAGATTCACCCGTGTTGGTGAATATCAGTTGATATTTAATGACTTCTTTCCACACTGCTGTTTAGCATAAAAATAAATGACAAAAGGTGGAAAAAATAAGATAATTAAAACATTTACTGCTTCGTTTTAGGCAAGTAAAAGCATAAATATGGATATTAACTTGAATTTAATTGGAATAAAAAGATGTAAATGGATTTGGACTTCAAGGAATCTGACTGTAACTTTAAAATCTACAGCTATCGCCACATTTTTATGATGTGTGTTTATATATATACAACCCCAAAAGGCCCTGTGGTTAGTTGGTAGCAGGGTGGAGTAACTGATGTATAACAAATGGTCATGTGGGTGGACAAAGTGGTAAACACACCTCCAATTTTCTGCACTGTCTTAACAAATAGCCAGAGGTTGTGCGATCTGAGTGGCTGCGGCAAAACGACTCCTAGTTTTCTTTATTCTCGTGTTTCCAGACTAAGAATCCTGTTTTTTTTTTTCTTTTCCTGACACATTCTCTCTTATTCCTGCCTCCCAGTCTTTCTTTTTCCTACTTGCAGTTTTTTCAGTTGTCTCACTCTCTTTCTCTGTGATCGTAGAGTTCAGAAGTTCAAAATGAGGTAAGAAGCTTGCAGAGAAATGCAGGGACGCAGTCAAGTAACGCCAAGACTGTAATAAAAAACAGCTTCATTCTTTACATACTGTTACATCATCTTCACTCTCCAACAGCTGTTTTACTCACAATCTGACAGAGTAACAGGTTTTGTAAAACTACACTAAATAAAAGTGATTTTCAATCATCTTCAGCTCTAGCAGCTCTCTGTGGGTTTTTTTTCTAGGAATGTTTTATGTGAGATTTTGGACTTATCTGATCCAAAAATGTTCAGAGGGTTGAGGTCAGGCCACTCAACTCCTTCCACACCAAAGGAGTTCAAGGGTTTGACCAAAAAGTCTATTTTCAGAAAGTCAACGATTCACCCGAATATATTACTAAACTTTGCTGCCCCCTGTTGTAGAATCAGAGTAAATGCATAAAAAGATAAACTTTGGAAGACAAGCTCATTTATTAACAAAGAACATTTAAAATCAACTGCCTCTGTCCAAAGTGATGTGCATAAGATGTAAAGAGAAAACAATAACAAACAGAATAAAATGCAGTTAAATGATTTTGAATTTTAAAAAGTCATATTTAAACAGATAACTGGATATTTAAAAGTTCTCATGTTGATTAAAAGTTAGAATAAATTTAAAAAATATGATAAAGTATAGAGTAAAAAGTTCCAAATAAAAGTAACATACGTTATTTCTCCTTCCAAACAATCCAGACATGTTCACTGACCATCCTGAGTAAATATACTGTAAAAAAACAGACTGTATATAAAGATGGCTGACGTGTCTTTGTTTGCGCTACCTGGTTGTATTTTAGAACTAGAATCTTCTTCGGATGTGGAGTTAGAAGTTCGGGATGTTTTGATTAAACCTCCATCATTAAAGAAAGAACATGACAGGAAAATATTTTGTTTGTTTACATGATGAGACTTTTACTGCAGCTGGCCACTAGGGGGAGCACTTGTTCTTCAACTCATTTAGTTCTATGTCCAGTTAACTATATACACAGTCTATGATATAAACACGGTGAAAAGTGCTCAACTGTTTGCTTGATGCAGTCACCACTGCATAGTCTTGGACCGGGTCAGCTTCCTGGTCAGAGCGTGGCGAACCGTCAACATGTAGGAGCGGCGGTCAGGCAGAGGGCGCTGCTGATCCAACACCAGTCTGATAAACACCAAACACATCAGTTCAACATTTTAGTTTATTTTTAGTAGCTTGATGTGTGAAGAGTAAAAAGAAACAAACCTGATGAGCTGAAACACTGCTGCTTCTACAGCTAACACAGCTTCAGCCACAGACAGTTCTCTGAAACCACATCTACACAAACACACCTTTAATACAATCATTTAGACGCTGTGAAGACCTTCAAATCCATGAAACACACCTAACCTTAAATCTTTGGCCAGTTTCTGTCCTTCTTCTGTCGTCACCTCCCTCCCAATTTCCAGATCAACTTTATTGGCTACCAGAACTGTAGGAACAACTGGACACACACACACACACACACACACACACACACACACACACACACAAGTGTGTTTTGTTATCCTTATGGGGACCGTCCATTGACTTCCATTGATTTTAGTAACTAGATTTATACCTAACCCAAACCCTTTTACTAACCTTAACCATTACTGATCTATAACTAACCCTAAGACTAACTAAAACTCTATTCACACCATACCTATAAACCTAACCCCTAACCCTAAAAAGGGGAGTCCCCCTCATGGGGACCAGGCTTCGGTCCCCACAAGAACCCTCGGACCCCAGAAAGATAGTAAAAGTCAGGAAACGGGTCCCCAGGATGTCAGAAATACAAACCCACACACACACACACACACACACACACACACACACACACATACACACACACACACACACAAGTAAAAAGACAATAAAATAGAGGGATGATGCTGTGGCATGCAGTCTGGACAGGCACCCTAAAGAACATGAGCTACCAAACAAGGACAGTGTGTCAGCTCCATCAGTGCATGTGTGAAGATGACAATAGTCAGATGTCAACCAGACTCACAACATCATAAACACACATTTGGTTTTTGGAACAGGTAGTCATCTAAGTTAGAAACACTTACAATACAGATGTGACAGGTGAAATAATTTCCTGCGTGAAGACGTTAAAACAGACATGAAGTCATCGTGAGTTGTTTGATAAAGAGTCAAGTTTCTACCTACTGAGACTATGTTTGGTTTTATCAATGAAAGTCTTGAGTCGAGGGATCTCCAGGAAGCTGAAGCGCTGCGTGATGGAGTAGAGCAGAAGAAAACCATCAGCCCAGCGTACAGACGACTCTAAAGAGGAATTCTCCTGGAGAAATACGGATCCAAATCATTTTACATTTACTGGCAGGTACAGAGAAATAATGTTGGAAACATCTGCTTTTTTTCATTCAAATCCATTCAAATCTTTGAACTGATTGTTATTTTGTAAAACATTTTATTTTGGAAAACTGATTAATAATTTGTAGTCATATACGTTTTCTATTTTACTTTAGAGGCTAATAGCAAATACATTATTTGAGACACAACTTTTTAACATGTAATTTACATTAAAGAAACCCTAATTTATGATGTATTTAAGACTGTTAGCTGTTTCCTGTTAGCTTAACTTTTGCAAAATAGTCAGCTAAGTTTATAAAATAACTAAAACAGGCTAAAAAGAAATAAAATGGCAAAAACGTTCCTAGTTGTAATGATTTTAATATGAAATAGCTCAATTTGTTATTTCAAATTGAATATATTTTGTGTTTATTGCCGTAAAAACTCTCAGAAAGCTCTTGTGGATTATAACATTTTGGAGCAGAAGGATTTAAACTTAACAGATATCATGTTGTGTACATACTTGTTGTGTTTTTGCTCCTAAATTAAAACGAAAAAATGAAAAATTGTATAAGTTGTCTACAGTTTTAGTTGATAAATTCACATTTTCAGTTTATTTCTGCTCTTCGACTGTAATTACCAAACAAATTATTGTCCTGCGACTCTATAAAGTTAAAATGACCTTAAAGGGTAAGTCCAAAATCTCCAGCTCAACAGTCTCCTGGTCCACCACCCGATTACATCTGTAGGTCACCTCTGCAGAAATATCTCAGTTATCTCACCTTTCAGGAGTTGAATCCATTTAATTAATGTATAGTTTCATTATTTTTCCATGTCAGATAGAAACAAACCATTTCTCCAGCTCTTACCTTTTTTACGGTCGTATTCGCCTATAAAACGTTTGGTGATGAAACGAACACACAGCGCTGCAGACACAAAACAGACATGGTCACTGTTGAGAGTCTGGAACACAACACAGTCTGATTAACATCTGATCAGCACTCTGCAGCACCGGCTGCTCACATTATGTTTGTCGTATGTCACCGGGACGTTACCTGGCTGCTTAAACAAAGGAACAAGCTTTCTCTGTGTTTGGGTGGAAGCAGCCTGGAGGGTTCATGTTTGTTTGACTTGACTGTCTGCTGGTGAAGCACTCACTGTATTTTAGCAGAGGCACATTAAAAAGGTAGCTGAAGTTTGTTTGACCCGCTGCTCCTCTGCAGAGATTTCTTTCATTTTATGCAAATAAATCTTGCCATCATGCCAAAAATTATTTTATTTTTATGAAAAAAAACAGTAAAGCAAAAATATGTATTTCAAACTGAAAGTAAATTACAAATCAGTTTACAGCTCAAAGGGGCGTATCAGTGAACAGATGAGAGGGGCCACGGCCCTCAGGCTGAAGTGATGGGTGGTTTGTTTTCACTTTTAAAGTCCCACACATGAATAAATAACCCAAAACATACAGATTTTTGTTTTAAATTGGACATTTCTGAGTACAAATATTCAAATATGTTAAAAATTGTGTATCATATTAATGTAATTATGTAATAAAAATAAAAATAATAATGAGATTTGCCACTTGTAGTACTTAGATCCTCCACCAGAGGGCAGAAGACATGTATAGCGTTGGATTCATGTGGAACAGACTAATCCTGTTAAAGAGGAAGAGCTATGAGAAAAAGCTGCACTAAACATGATACATTGGACATTATGGATTTTTTAAATAACTAAGAGATGTAGAACAACAAAGCTGAGGGTTTTAATATTAGTATCTATTATTCTGACATGGTTCACAGGGTTTTCCATGCCAAACAAATATCGAGGCAAAATAAACACAAGAGTTAGACACAGTTCGACTTCACACAGCTCTCTTCAAACTGATGTAAACAACCACAAACTAATAAGAATGCTAAAGAAAAATGTAGAACGTAAAGAATACTAGGCTAAAGCATCACTAAGTTACAGAAAAATGTTTGATTACAAAAAGAGAGAAAAAACAGATTAATATAAGATGTTTTAAACTTGGATGTGTTCATATTTAACACAATTCTAGGTGCAAAAAGACCAAACAGGGATGTAAATCCATGAAACAGTTAATTCCCTTCAGCATGGACATTAATCTCAGCAGGTCACCGGTCTGTTTTCTGAGCTTCATGAACCACGACCAGCTCTTATCCCTCAACTTCTCCTTTATTAGCTCATGAACATCAGAAAATCTCCTTTTTTGGTTTGGATCTTAGATTTCAGTAACATGTATTTTACCTGTTTTTCCAGTGTTGTGAGCTCCCAAAACAAGGAGTTTCACCAGGACCATTTTCCTGCTCTTCATTCACTATCATCCAGCACAAAAACCCGAAAGAAACAGAGTCAACAGCCGAAAAGCACACGAAGTAAAACTGTTTCAATATTTATGTTTACTGCAACTTAACATGGAAGTTGCAGGACTTTAATTTTCATAAAAACTGACCTTAAAAGCAGGAAAACAATCCAGCGTGGCAGAAGATCTTCTCTCTTCTCGCGTGTCGCTGTGACTCGCTGCTTGTGTTTGGTTCTAAGAGCTCCCTTTCTCTGGGAACAGCACATGACAACAGCCATTTGTCTTGAGGAGCAGAGTCCATAAAGTTCATACTCAAAATATCAGTTTGGATCCATTCAAGACACATTTAGACCTTTTAATTGTTTCAGTCTCACGCCAAAACATTCCCTGATGTAACGAAATAACATCCCTGTAATTAGAGATGATGCATTGCTGAAGTTTGATGACACAAACAATAAGAAGCTTCTCACTGTATTTATAGTTGAATCACATGAAGTATAGCAGATTTATTTAAAGTAACGTTGAATAACTGGATGATTATCTGCGTTTTTGGTGACTTTGGAGTGTTTAGATGGACTAAAACCAGAAGTGTGTAGTTTTTCAGTGTGGTGCACGTTTCATCTGACTGGACTTTGTTTCTGCTCTGCAGCAGCAGCCTGATGCCAGGAGGACTGTGTGCCAAGCGCTGCCTGGAAAGTTTACAAATCTGACAACTTAATCTGAATGTTGAAGTAGGATTTTTGTTTCTTGAAGGAAAACTGATGCCCCGGTCTGTTTCTGCCACTCGTCAGGAAAAGATCTGTTTTATTTTGATTTTCCTTATTGGAAAGGAGCAGATTTTAGAATTCTACAAACATCCAATAGCCCCAAAACAAAAAGCCACTTTTTAAATATAAATAAATACTAGATGTATCTACTCGTAGCATGTTTGATAGAAAATGATGCACATGAATGGACGCTACTTCGTTTGGGTTAAAGACGATCTTTTTATTTAGATTTCTCAGCATTATTCAACAAAGCTGCAGAAAAGGATTTTATTGTATACAACAAGCAAAAAGGAAAACTTTAAATTATAGAGCAACACTGAGTTTGTTGGAGGACAGAAAGCAGGATGTTGTTTTTCCTGTCAGGTGTTTAGCAAACAGACGGCTCGTCGACGGCTGCGGCTCCTTCTGTGAGCGCTTTCACACACTTGGCCATCGTTTGGGAAGCTCTGCTGATCGAGTCTGAACACCGAAATAAAAACACATGGAAGATGATCAGCTTATATTGTGGTTTTGATGTTTTATTTTGTATTTGTTTAGAAGAATTACCCGTCATGTAGAAGTCTTTAGCGGAGATTTGAGGAGGAACCAGAGGAGCTGATATGAGCTTCTGATTCACACTCTGAGATTAAAAAAGTAACAATAAGGAGAAACCCAGAAGAAGACTGAGATCTGAGACTGGAAGAACTGATCATGTGTTTACCTGAGCAAGTTCATTAGCCTGTTTGAAGTAGTTTG
>SSNP01000105.1:1023333-1133333 GCA_006937955.1 Pachypanchax playfairii
ACTAACTAAAACTCTATTCACACCATACCTATAAACCTAACCCCTAACCCTAAAAAGGGGAGTCCCCCTCATGGGGACCAGGCTTCGGTCCCCACAAGAACCCTCGGACCCCAGAAAGATAGTAAAAGTCAGGAAACGGGTCCCCAGGATGTCAGAAATACAAACCCACACACACACACACACACACACACACACACACACACACATACACACACACACACACACAGTAAAAAGACAATAAAATAGAGGGATGATGCTGTGGCATGCAGTCTGGACAGGCACCCTAAAGAACATGAGCTACCAAACAAGGACAGTGTGTCAGCTCCATCAGTGCATGTGTGAAGATGACAATAGTCAGATGTCAACCAGACTCACAACATCATAAACACACATTTGGTTTTTGGAACAGGTAGTCATCTAAGTTAGAAACACTTACAATACAGATGTGACAGGTGAAATAATTTCCTGCGTGAAGACGTTAAAACAGACATGAAGTCATCGTGAGTTGTTTGATAAAGAGTCAAGTTTCTACCTACTGAGACTATGTTTGGTTTTATCAATGAAAGTCTTGAGTCGAGGGATCTCCAGGAAGCTGAAGCGCTGCGTGATGGAGTAGAGCAGAAGAAAACCATCAGCCCAGCGTACAGACGACTCTAAAGAGGAATTCTCCTGGAGAAATACGGATCCAAATCATTTTACATTTACTGGCAGGTACAGAGAAATAATGTTGGAAACATCTGCTTTTTTTCATTCAAATCCATTCAAATCTTTGAACTGATTGTTATTTTGTAAAACATTTTATTTTGGAAAACTGATTAATAATTTGTAGTCATATACGTTTTCTATTTTACTTTAGAGGCTAATAGCAAATACATTATTTGAGACACAACTTTTTAACATGTAATTTACATTAAAGAAACCCTAATTTATGATGTATTTAAGACTGTTAGCTGTTTCCTGTTAGCTTAACTTTTGCAAAATAGTCAGCTAAGTTTATAAAATAACTAAAACAGGCTAAAAAGAAATAAAATGGCAAAAACGTTCCTAGTTGTAATGATTTTAATATGAAATAGCTCAATTTGTTATTTCAAATTGAATATATTTTGTGTTTATTGCCGTAAAAACTCTCAGAAAGCTCTTGTGGATTATAACATTTTGGAGCAGAAGGATTTAAACTTAACAGATATCATGTTGTGTACATACTTGTTGTGTTTTTGCTCCTAAATTAAAACGAAAAAATGAAAAATTGTATAAGTTGTCTACAGTTTTAGTTGATAAATTCACATTTTCAGTTTATTTCTGCTCTTCGACTGTAATTACCAAACAAATTATTGTCCTGCGACTCTATAAAGTTAAAATGACCTTAAAGGGTAAGTCCAAAATCTCCAGCTCAACAGTCTCCTGGTCCACCACCCGATTACATCTGTAGGTCACCTCTGCAGAAATATCTCAGTTATCTCACCTTTCAGGAGTTGAATCCATTTAATTAATGTATAGTTTCATTATTTTTCCATGTCAGATAGAAACAAACCATTTCTCCAGCTCTTACCTTTTTTACGGTCGTATTCGCCTATAAAACGTTTGGTGATGAAACGAACACACAGCGCTGCAGACACAAAACAGACATGGTCACTGTTGAGAGTCTGGAACACAACACAGTCTGATTAACATCTGATCAGCACTCTGCAGCACCGGCTGCTCACATTATGTTTGTCGTATGTCACCGGGACGTTACCTGGCTGCTTAAACAAAGGAACAAGCTTTCTCTGTGTTTGGGTGGAAGCAGCCTGGAGGGTTCATGTTTGTTTGACTTGACTGTCTGCTGGTGAAGCACTCACTGTATTTTAGCAGAGGCACATTAAAAAGGTAGCTGAAGTTTGTTTGACCCGCTGCTCCTCTGCAGAGATTTCTTTCATTTTATGCAAATAAATCTTGCCATCATGCCAAAAATTATTTTATTTTTATGAAAAAAAACAGTAAAGCAAAAATATGTATTTCAAACTGAAAGTAAATTACAAATCAGTTTACAGCTCAAAGGGGCGTATCAGTGAACAGATGAGAGGGGCCACGGCCCTCAGGCTGAAGTGATGGGTGGTTTGTTTTCACTTTTAAAGTCCCACACATGAATAAATAACCCAAAACATACAGATTTTTGTTTTAAATTGGACATTTCTGAGTACAAATATTCAAATATGTTAAAAATTGTGTATCATATTAATGTAATTATGTAATAAAAATAAAAATAATAATGAGATTTGCCACTTGTAGTACTTAGATCCTCCACCAGAGGGCAGAAGACATGTATAGCGTTGGATTCATGTGGAACAGACTAATCCTGTTAAAGAGGAAGAGCTATGAGAAAAAGCTGCACTAAACATGATACATTGGACATTATGGATTTTTTAAATAACTAAGAGATGTAGAACAACAAAGCTGAGGGTTTTAATATTAGTATCTATTATTCTGACATGGTTCACAGGGTTTTCCATGCCAAACAAATATCGAGGCAAAATAAACACAAGAGTTAGACACAGTTCGACTTCACACAGCTCTCTTCAAACTGATGTAAACAACCACAAACTAATAAGAATGCTAAAGAAAAATGTAGAACGTAAAGAATACTAGGCTAAAGCATCACTAAGTTACAGAAAAATGTTTGATTACAAAAAGAGAGAAAAAACAGATTAATATAAGATGTTTTAAACTTGGATGTGTTCATATTTAACACAATTCTAGGTGCAAAAAGACCAAACAGGGATGTAAATCCATGAAACAGTTAATTCCCTTCAGCATGGACATTAATCTCAGCAGGTCACCGGTCTGTTTTCTGAGCTTCATGAACCACGACCAGCTCTTATCCCTCAACTTCTCCTTTATTAGCTCATGAACATCAGAAAATCTCCTTTTTTGGTTTGGATCTTAGATTTCAGTAACATGTATTTTACCTGTTTTTCCAGTGTTGTGAGCTCCCAAAACAAGGAGTTTCACCAGGACCATTTTCCTGCTCTTCATTCACTATCATCCAGCACAAAAACCCGAAAGAAACAGAGTCAACAGCCGAAAAGCACACGAAGTAAAACTGTTTCAATATTTATGTTTACTGCAACTTAACATGGAAGTTGCAGGACTTTAATTTTCATAAAAACTGACCTTAAAAGCAGGAAAACAATCCAGCGTGGCAGAAGATCTTCTCTCTTCTCGCGTGTCGCTGTGACTCGCTGCTTGTGTTTGGTTCTAAGAGCTCCCTTTCTCTGGGAACAGCACATGACAACAGCCATTTGTCTTGAGGAGCAGAGTCCATAAAGTTCATACTCAAAATATCAGTTTGGATCCATTCAAGACACATTTAGACCTTTTAATTGTTTCAGTCTCACGCCAAAACATTCCCTGATGTAACGAAATAACATCCCTGTAATTAGAGATGATGCATTGCTGAAGTTTGATGACACAAACAATAAGAAGCTTCTCACTGTATTTATAGTTGAATCACATGAAGTATAGCAGATTTATTTAAAGTAACGTTGAATAACTGGATGATTATCTGCGTTTTTGGTGACTTTGGAGTGTTTAGATGGACTAAAACCAGAAGTGTGTAGTTTTTCAGTGTGGTGCACGTTTCATCTGACTGGACTTTGTTTCTGCTCTGCAGCAGCAGCCTGATGCCAGGAGGACTGTGTGCCAAGCGCTGCCTGGAAAGTTTACAAATCTGACAACTTAATCTGAATGTTGAAGTAGGATTTTTGTTTCTTGAAGGAAAACTGATGCCCCGGTCTGTTTCTGCCACTCGTCAGGAAAAGATCTGTTTTATTTTGATTTTCCTTATTGGAAAGGAGCAGATTTTAGAATTCTACAAACATCCAATAGCCCCAAAACAAAAAGCCACTTTTTAAATATAAATAAATACTAGATGTATCTACTCGTAGCATGTTTGATAGAAAATGATGCACATGAATGGACGCTACTTCGTTTGGGTTAAAGACGATCTTTTTATTTAGATTTCTCAGCATTATTCAACAAAGCTGCAGAAAAGGATTTTATTGTATACAACAAGCAAAAAGGAAAACTTTAAATTATAGAGCAACACTGAGTTTGTTGGAGGACAGAAAGCAGGATGTTGTTTTTCCTGTCAGGTGTTTAGCAAACAGACGGCTCGTCGACGGCTGCGGCTCCTTCTGTGAGCGCTTTCACACACTTGGCCATCGTTTGGGAAGCTCTGCTGATCGAGTCTGAACACCGAAATAAAAACACATGGAAGATGATCAGCTTATATTGTGGTTTTGATGTTTTATTTTGTATTTGTTTAGAAGAATTACCCGTCATGTAGAAGTCTTTAGCGGAGATTTGAGGAGGAACCAGAGGAGCTGATATGAGCTTCTGATTCACACTCTGAGATTAAAAAAGTAACAATAAGGAGAAACCCAGAAGAAGACTGAGATCTGAGACTGGAAGAACTGATCATGTGTTTACCTGAGCAAGTTCATTAGCCTGTTTGAAGTAGTTTGCCTCCTCTACGTCATCGTAGCGTACCAGGTTAGGAGAGACCTCAGCGAGCCTGGACCGGACCTCGTCCAGGGAGTCATAGGGCAGCGTCACTCCAGCCAACTGCAAACACAGAAGATCCTGGTTGAATTCAATATTTTTAGATGGAGAGAAAAAACTTAGGACTTAATTCTGACCTCAGAAACAGCTCTGATGATCCTCCAGTCCTCTCTGGCCATCCCAGGAGGAGTGACAGCCAGCTTGGTGTGCTGGCTCCGCCCCTCAGTGTTCACATATGTGCCATTTTTCTCTGTGTATGCAGCACCAGGTAGGATGATGTCCGCCATCGGTGCTCCGACGTCCCCGTGGTGACCTGGATGGGTTCAAATTACTGATGTCAAGACCCTCAACAAGGCAGACTGAACATGTGTTTGCTGCTTGCGTGTGTTTTTGTACCCTGATAAATGACCAGGCAGTCTTTGGGCAGGTCGGCTCTGGTGATGCAGCCAGCATCTGCTCCCAGCAGGAACAGAACTTTGGGTGGGTTCTTCCTGATGGCGTCCACGCCGGCTTTGTAACCCAGATCCAACGCAGCCACCTGACTGGCGACTCTACACACAGACACACGTATGAGCGTTTCCTACACACCAGCCATCATCATATCAAGATCTTTGCAAACCTGTACCTGTGCAGGACATTGAGAACCTTCCACTCAGCTTCGACTCCGCTGCTGGTTCTGGCGTTCAGAGCGATGGTGGAGATCGCACTTAGGATGGCCGCTCCATCTTCTCTCTGCAGGGCGCTGCTGCCCACAACCACCACCGGACGCTTTGCAGCTGCAAGGACCTGCAAAAAGGTGAAGAAGCAGAAATCTTACAAAAAGGCGGAACGAACCAGACTCTGTCTGTTCGAGTCAGTTACCTGACAGAAGGGATGCGTGCCATTGGCCAGCTCCTTCAACACGGCCGTCTCCTCTCCCAGGTGGTCATACGTATAGGTAAGATCCACCTGGTGACCCACCATGGCAACACGCAGCTCATTATGGAGCCAGCTGAAAAACAAACAGGAGTTCAGCCCAATAAAGAAACAAAAATTTAAATAACTACATTTAAAAAAAATGTTGTTCACCTCTTACGGATTCTGGCGTTGAACAGTGGAGCTTCGTAGCGTGGGTTCGTTCCCACGAGCAGCAGCAGATCGCTCTCCTCGATGCCGGCGATGCGGGTGTTCAGCAGGTAGTTGGAGCGCAAGTCAGTGCTAAAGAAATCAAACCAAAATAAAGTGAGCAAATAAAACCACACTGAGACATGTGATGAGGATTTCATAAAGGGTCAGTCTTCCTCACCCGGCTCCTGCCATAGGAAAGACCTCCTCAGTGCAGAGGTTCTCCGAGTCCAGTCTGTTGAAGAGATCTTTGAGCACAACAAGCGATTCGGCATCCGCCAACCCTCCGGCTATAGCGGCGACCTCGCTGCCCTGCACGCTCTGAAGCTGCAAATATGTGTTCACATGCATTTACACGGGTTCCATCACTAAAACATTCATAAGACATCTAAACAGAAAGAAGCTTACTGCTCCTGCAGCGCGAGTCAGAGCGTCCTCCCAGGTGGTCGGAGTCAGCTGACCTGAAGCATCCTTCATCATTGGCTGGGTCAACCTTTGCCTCTTTAGTCCATCATATGCAAACCTGTAGATGAATGTTAACAAAGTAAGTCAAATCCAGCATTTCAGATGCATGAAGTATTTGGGTGTGTTAAAGCATCACCTGGTCTTATCAGAGATCCATTCTTCATTGATGTCTTCATGTAGCCGGGGCATCACCCTCATCACCTCCCCTCCTCTGGTGCTCACCACAATGTTGCTGCCCACAGCATCCATCACATCGACTGACTCTGTTTTCCTGCAACAGAACACTCAGCTGATTACTTTAAAAGAAACAGTAACAGCTGGTCCTGAATTTGTGTCATAACAGATACGAGCATCAAACTCGTTCGTACCTTGTCTCCCACGGTCGAGCGGTGAAAGCGTAGGGTTTAGAGGTAAGTGCGCCAACAGGACACACGTCAATAATGTTACCCGACAACTCTGACATGAACATCTTTTCAACGTATGTCCCAATCTGGAGATCGTTTCCTCTTCCTGTTGTTCCCAGGTCTTCGACTCCAGCAATCTCACTAGCAAAACTGCAAAAACAAGCAGGAAGATAATAAAGATCCTTTGAATTTAGTGATCAAACCTTTGTACCAGGCAGATTTAGGCAAAAAGAATGAAAGCAGGACACGCCACAGAAGCAGGAGCAGCAAACAGGTCCTGATATGATTTTAACAACTCACCGCACGCAGCGTGTGCACTGGATACAGCGGGTCATGATTGTTTTGATAAGCGGTCCGATGTTTTTGTCCTCCACCGCCCTCTTTCCATCTGTGAAGCGGCTGCGGTCTGAACCAAACTGCATGGACTGATCCTGAAAACACAGTTTGTTTTTTTGAAGGAATTCTTTGCTTTTAGGTCTGAAGCCTTTCCATGTTCAGGTCCTAGTTTACCTGCAGGTCACACTCCCCTCCCTGATCACAAATAGGGCAATCCAGTGGGTGGTTTGCCAACAGGAACTCCATCACTCCCTCTCTGATCATACACATTCAGATTTAAAAAGTGTCACTAAAGGTTGAATCATGTTCTAACAGAACCACATGCTGATGGGTGAAGTCTGTACCTGGCTTTGCGTGTCTTCTCTGAGTTGGTGAGGATGTTCCACCCTTTCATGACGGGCATGGCGCAGGCAGCTACCGGCTGAATAAAAACACAAATCAACACTGAATCTGCAACAGATTCTGTTTCAACTCCAAATGTGCTGAATCCATTCTAAAACTCTTTAAAGATTTACTAAAGCTTGATGAGAAATACCTTTGGAGCTTTTTCAATCTCCACCAGACACATTCGGCAGTTTCCTGCTACTGACAGACGCTCGTGATAACAGAACCTGGGGATCTGGATTCCTGCTTTCTCACAGGCCTGAAAGGGAAAAAACAATAAGTTATTTTCAAAAAACCCCTCTCAACTATAAACTCCCCATGACAATTAAACATTGTTTTAATCTGCAAAAAATCCCCAGAAGTTTCTTTACCTGCAACACTGTTGTTCCAGGCTCCACCTCCACTGGTTTCCCATCCACAAATACTTCCACCATGGTGCTGGCAGCACGCGCCGGAGTGCGCACTAAAAACATAGACTGAAGACTTTAAATAACCACCCTCTCTCAATAAAATGAACTGAAAAACATACATTTCCCACACAAAACATTATTAATATATAAACTTTGTTCTTTGGAGTGTTTGAAGTGTAATCAATAAAAGAAGCTGCTCAAATCTGCACATTATGCAAAGAAACAAAGTTGTGATGAAGCTTACCAGGATTTGCAAGCACCAAGCTGCCCTTGGCAGCTCCGGCGAGAGCCCGGCCAACCGACGGCAGTCGCAACATAATGCTGTGAAAACCAAAAACTTTTAAACCAACCTTAAAGTTTATGAAGAAAAATCAACAATGTGTTTCTGCATATGGGTACCTTCAGTGTAAATATAATTCAACAAACAAGTGATAACAGTTCAAAGCACATGGTTGAGAGTCTGCAGTAACTTTTTATTGATGTTACTGATGAAAGAAGCAACACTTTCAACTTGTTGCAGTTGCAAAATGTGTTTAAACCTTCTTATTTACAATTACATGTTTTATTAATTTGGCTCTACCGTCAAAGAATTTGGAAGAAGGGAAAACGAGTCAGTCTCTTCTTATTTGAAAAAAGAAACGTATTAACTTTAATAAGATTCACAAACAATCCTGATCTTCTACATAACCTACTGATTTAATGTAAACAAAACATCGATAGCTCCTGTCAACAATAATAAAAGTTGGTGACACCCTCCGTCAAACGTGTATCATAATTACTAACAGAATATATATTAAACGGGACAATATAGAGGTTTTATTTAATAAAAACAGACAAGGTAACGTGAGTCTTCTACGCAGCTAATGTTAGCTAACAGTCTCACTCAAGGACACGGTCAGTGCGGGTTGTTGGAAGGTAACTGGAGTCACGCGCTCAAATTCCTCGCGTTTGATTAGTTTTACAGTTAAAGAAATATACATTCTATTGTTTGTCAGAATGCGAAACGTGTAGTTGGTTCCTACCTTGTGCTATTTGGCCTTCTAGACCAGAACAGCGTTGACGTTTAACTCCCCCCGGTGAAGCAGCTATGCGTTAGCGGAAACACAACGGCGCTGCACTTCCTTTTAAAAATAAAGTCACAAGTTTCAAAATAAAAGTTTAAATTCCTGGTCCTAAATCAGGGGTCTGCAACATGCAAGCCATTTTTACTCATTTTAAATGTACTAATTTTTAAAGAGTCAGTTATATAATAAGCAGCCCAGTTATAGTTAAAGTATGTGGTTCCACCTTTACATTTATAAAAAGTCAAACACAAACATCAGATTGTTCTTCATGCTGCTGCAGATAAACACTAGCCCCAACCAGGATCCTGCACAGAAACGTTGGTTACGCATTGTAACCCCAGATTCTATGAGTATAGACGCAGCCCTTTAAGGCTATCGCTAGTGGGTTTACCCCTTGGCGCGCAGCGCCGCACTGAAAGCTTTAGTCCATGCCCAGCTGTTGAGTGGGCCCCACCCCGGTCTAGTATAAATAACAGTGAGACTGGGTAATCGGCTCCCAAATAGCATTTTTATGTAGCCATTTAGGAGCCAGTGAGGCCCAACGCTTAAATGGTTGCGCCTATACTCATAGAATCTGGGGTTACAATACGTAACCAACGTTCTATTTCGTATAGGCTTCGCCCTTTAAGGCTATCGCTAGGGGGTTAAAGGCGAAGCAGGGTGTAGTCCATGCCCCACTGGGTCCATCCAAACCACCAGGCATGAATATCCACTCCTAAAGAATTTTAGCTATGGATTTAAATTTCAGTCAAAAATCCTGAGCGAGATTTTCTGCAGTGTGCATGTGTATTTAACCGTGCGCGTGCGTCCCTGCACGTGTGTGCGCGCATGCAATCCACAGCACGTACATGAATTCACCCCACACGCCCACGTATGATTCATTACACAAGTATTCATGAACTGCGCGTGTGGATCTCCAAACAGGCGCCTGTACATGAAGCTCTCATACGAGCGTGAAGGCAAACCAGGAGAGGCTGCGGCGCGAAAGGAAACTTTTCCCCCAGCAAGTAAAAGTAATTATGACTGTTTGGTGGAGGAGACTAAGGCCCCGCGCTGTGGATTGCACGCGCGCGCACGATTAAATACACGCGCTGCAGAAAATCTCGCTCAGGATTTTTGACCAAAATTTAATTCCATAGATACACCCACTAGCGATAGCCTTAAAGGGCGAAGCCTATACTAAATAGAACAAATGATTATAAAATGGTTGGATGAATGTAATTTGTTCATTTATAATTTCAATATTCACAAAAGGCCACAAATTTTACTTGGTTTAAGTGCCTCATATAGTGTATTTTATCAAATACAGGTCTATTTCTGTTTTTCACTCTCTCATATATGAAGAACTGACTGTATAATATATATATATAATCTCATATTCTGATGCCTTAAAATGTTGAAACAATTTCCAATAGATTTGCAAAACTTTTTATTGTTTTTAGGTTTGTGGTGGATAAGAAAATTAGGCAAAAATATTATGAAACAGCCTAAAATTAAACTGATCACTGCATTTTTAAGGCGTTTCACTGACAGTTCTGGTTCTGGAATCACTTCATACAAGCAGAAAAAACTCTTTGTAATAGTATCATTCTGATGCAGAAATTCCATGTTTAAATGGCAAAAAAATGACCCGCTTCCTGTTGTTACGAAGGTTGATGTTTGTCAAAGTTACAAGGAGCCACTTTAGAGGGGCTAAAGGGCCACATGTGGTCCCAGAGCTGAAGATTGCAGACCACTGATCTGAAAGAAAAAAGTCTGTGCGGGACTATCATGTTTCCTGTGCTGAAACAAAGCCTAAAGATTTTGTATTTTTAAACTCAAACTTAAACCTGTTTAGTTTAGTTTACAGATTACAGTTTGAGGTCAGAGGTACTCTTGGACAATTTTCAAAATTTAATTAAAAGCTGTAACTTTCCAGATTCCCCCAACAGTGTGACTGTAATTGTGTAGTTTTATTTTATTTCAATAAACTTAACTATGATGTGTGGAGACGAAATAATCTGCAGAATATTTGGTACTCTTTGAATATTTTGCGGAGTATTTTTACAACATTGACTACATTTCCCATGATAATTCGGGCGTTTACCGGAAGTAGCTACGTGTTCACTTTCGCGACAGTTCAGGAAGCGTCCACAAACAGTCGAGCTGTTGCCCTTTTTCGTGAAGGATTAAACAAAAAAGCAGGTAAAATCAGTCTCAGTTTAAAGTTTTTCACACAGTTAAATCTTTGTTGTGGTTTTCATGTCATTTTTGTTGGTAATAACGTGGGATCGGAGCCCCCTTTTTTATAAGGCTTGTTAGCATTAAGCTAAGTGTTGCTGGTAAACAGCAATACTAATAGAAATGGTAAATATTTTAGTATTTGTTAAGGCTTATACTTTTATAGTGTCGTAAGTCACCTCATATTTAAATGTGAAAGTGTTAGATGCAGGTTAATGTTGTTGTTATGAGTCCTGGTTACTTGTAAACATGTTAACTACATGTGTGTTTTGTGTAGTTTGTTTGGAGTTATATCCAACATGTTATCAATGCTACGTCATTCAAACTGTACCAAATCTGCTTGTATTAAATCAAAGCATCATATTTAACTTCAGATGTATTAAATCTGTTTCTTTCTTTAACACAGACTCCATTCAGAACAACATCACAGTAGACGTTGTGTCACGTGACATATCATCACACTTTAATCATTTTTCTGCTCTTTTGGATTTCAATGTGTTACTTCCAGCGTGATGTTGCCGACCACATCTCAACACAGCAACGGTGCCCTGAATTCAAGGGACGCTGCACGCCACACTGCGGGCGCCAAGCGCTACAAGTACCTACGGCGACTGCTCCATTTCAGACAGATGGATTTTGAATTTGCCATGTGGCAGATGCTTTATTTGTTCACGTCACCACAGAGGGTCTATCGCAACTTCCACTACAGGAAACAGACCAAGGACCAGTGGGCCAGAGATGATCCTGCTTTTCTGGTCCTCCTTAGCATCTGGCTATGTGGTAAACCCAAACGTTTTATGTTCTAATACCTGAAAGTGTGAAAAAAACATATTTATTCTTAGCTGCTTTATGTTTGTTCTCATGTCATTTTTGTTTATTTGTGCAGTCTCAACAATCGGTTTTGGTCTTGTGCTGGACATGGGGGTGGTGGAGACTCTGAAGCTGCTACTTTGGGTGGTTTTTGTTGACTGCATTGGAGTCGGTCTGCTTATATCAACCCTTATGTGGTGAGCTGTGGATTTCCCATTAATAATTAAACACATTAAAATAAACTCCAGACTGATGGACTTTATTTTCTCCACCAGGTTTATCAGCAACAAATATCTGCTGAAACATCCCAGCAGAAACTTTGATGTGGAGTGGGGTTACGCTTTTGATGTTCACCTCAACGCTTTCTACCCACTTCTAGTCATCCTGCACTTTTTGCAGCTTTTCTTTATCAACCGTGAGTAAATTGTGTCTGAAAGTCTGTTGAAGTCATTTAGGGATTTTTTGGTAAACAAATGTACAACTGAGAGGGTGTTGTTGTTTTTATTTGTATTTCAGATATCGTGGTAATCAATTCAGACTGGTTCCTCGGTTACTTTGTTGGGAACACTTTGTGGCTCATCGCTATTGGTTATTATCTCTACATCACCTTCTTAGGATATAACAGTAAGTCACACTATTTTAACTATAATTTTATGCATTAAGAAGATATTTTTCAGGAAATTAACTGTTTCTGAGTTTAAGCCACTTTATTTCCTGTTAGCTATTAAAATCCAAATGAATCAGCATGAATTTTATTTCTGAAGATATTTTGTATGTTTTTAGATTTTTATGTCCTACAACTGGGTTGTAATCCTGGTTTTGCTGCCATCTAGTGGTAAAAATGTAAATAAATATTACACAGGAAAATAAGAGAACATCATTATTAATGGTTTGAAAATAAAGAAAAAACTAAATGTAAAACAGAGGTAAATTTCTTCAGATTGAGTTTTTATAGAAAATGTGATCATACTGATCCACAGTCTTTTTGTTTAAATCTCACAGCTCTTCCCTTTCTTACCAACACCGTGGTGCTCCTCTACCCCTTCGCCCTGCTCGCCCTCCTCTATGTTCTCTCCATCTCACTGGGCTGGAACTTCACTTGGACTCTCTGCTCATTTTATAAGTACAGAGTCCGGTAGAAGCAGGTTGGACTCCAGTCGGTTTCAGGCCGACTTCAAACCTGTCTTCAACTTGCGTCTCGCGAAACAATGAATCCGTTTCCAGCTGTTGTCAGTGTGGTGGACTCTTGGTGGACTGGGACTCCCAGTGGATTGATGCTCATCTGTTGAACCAGAGCGCCGGTCAGTTAACAGGGATGTGTTTGGATTAGCTGCAGAAACAAGGAGATGGATGAGACTTTTACACGATTCTCTTTGTGTGATCTGTAAATACGACTCTGTCAGGTTGTAAAATACACACAGAATGTTTTTTTTTTATGAGGATAAGTTTGATTTGTTTGTGTGTTTTCTTTGAAAAGACTGAAAATCCTACTTATTGAAGAGAATAACTGAAGTGGACGACCGTCGTATGCAGTCTTTATTTGTGCCCCACCTTTTTTTCCTAAAGTGTACATTCCAAGCACTTTCAATAAAGGGTTTTATTAACTTAAACTACTTCAGCTTTTATATTTGGAACAAAAAACTCATTTATTTTTGCCTGTAGTTGTTTTTGTTTGCACTGTCAAAGCTCCCAGCAGTGAAGTTCTTGTTTCTCTGTTTGTTTTAGACTGTTTGGTTCCCATTAAATCACTGCAAAGTCCGACTGAGGTTCGTAAAACCAGTAAAACATCTAAACTTTTAGTGTTTTCTGTCACGTGGAGGATCCTCAGAACTACAATCATTACTTCAAAGCGCAAAAAGGGACGTTTTTTATAAACTTGTGGCATTTACAAACCAGTTGAATAGAAGTTTTAAACATCTATATTTGTTTTTTCATCTCTAAAATGATCCGTGTGTATAAATTGGGACTTTTTTAAACACAATAGTCTCATAACCAAACTGTAGATGTCAAAAATGACTTTATTTGTTCAGATGACTTAATTACACAGTCAGTCTACTTGAGAGCATTCATCAGCATCTTCTTCAGTTTCTCCATGTCCACGGTTTTCATGATGACGGCCTTGTGGTTCTTCTTCAGCAGCTCCATGTAGTCCAGCACCATCATGCCACGTGTGTGTTTCCCTTCCAGCTCCACCGTCACCGCCACCTGAAGGAGGAAACTTTCCGTCAGAGCTTTGAGTTCACACAGTGTTAATGAAAAGCGATGGATGCTCACCTCTTCACTCTCTATTATGAACTTGTCATCAATGGCAGCTGCTAAAGCGAAGACGTCACAAGGATTGAAGCCCTTTCCTGCGATGATTTCCTTTTGATAATCAGCTGATCTGGCTTTCTGTAAACACAGATGTTTTAAGGTATTTAGACCCGCTGGAGGGGCTTAAAGCTTCGTATCTGCTGTGTTCTGTGTGGATTCATGTTGACTTTACGCCAGCTGTTCCAGTTGTTCTTACCTGCATCGAAACGGCGGAAATCTTTTTCATGAATTCAGCCTTCACAGTTTTTTGGGCCAGCCACTCATCACAGAATGACTAAAAAGATGGAAGACAGATCAGATCTCATCAGATTTCAACCTTTCCAAATACATTTCTATTTGATCTGGTTGAAAATGTTTTGGAGTCACAGTTCTGTGAACTTTGCTTCCCATGTGAGGTTTTAGTGTTTCAGTCTCACCCATGGAAGGCTGCTGCAGCAGCTGAACTCCCATGTGGCGATGTAGGTGGGGCAGGAGAAGCGGTCCAACACGATGTGCGCAGCCTCAGGGTCAGCCACGAAGTTAAACTCTCCACACGCGGTGGTGTTGCCCCTGGCTGAACACACACGTTATTCACACTCACAGATATGTTGAAAGACACTGAAACAGGTTTCAGAATAAATAAACACACAGTTAATGTTCCCCCCCATGATGTAGAGCGCCTTCAGCTTCTTTGGGAAGGAAGGATCCAGCTGCACGGCCACAGCCAGGTTCGTGAGCGGTCCGGTGGCCACCAGGATCACCTGCAGGTAACAACATGTCTTCATCTATGAGTTTAAACTTGTCGGGGTAAAAATATTTATGATGAAACCAAACCTCTCCGGGATTCTCTCTTGTAATCTTGAGCAATGCCTGCGGGGCTTTCTTCTTCTGCAGATGCTCCAGACCCGGAGCCTCTGGATCTGGGACGTCCCCCAGCCCGTCCTTCCCGTGATAATCTCCCGCATGTCGCTTTTCGACAAGCAGAGGTTTCGAGAGACCCTTATAAACAGGAATCTGTGTGACAGACAGAACGACACATCCCTCACGCACTGATCACAAACCCACAATCAGAAACGTTCTCCGCCGTCTTACATCCATCCTGTTGCACATTTTCAGGACACGCAGGGTGTTCTTGAGGACGTTCTCCAAGGGAGTGTTGCCATGGCAGCAGGTGATCCCCAGAATCTCCACATCTGGAGTAGAGAGGGCGATCATGATGGCCTGAGCATCATCAACACCAGTGTCAACGTCAAGTACAAGCTTCTTCATCCTGTTCAAGCAGAAATAAAGTTTATTAAAGAGATTAAACAGAAGAACAGTTGGATCATAAGGAAATATCAGAAGAACTCTTGACATTTGTGCAATACGTGTCACAGACCTTTAAACTATGTCTTCTGATTTATGTTCCTTACTGTCCCTTTAACAGATAATTACAAGAAGAAATGTGTCTTTGAGTCCAAACTCGATGGACTGGAACTTTGTTCTCTCTCATTGTGGAAAATTGTCGAAAGTGACCTGAATTTTGTTTTTCTTTGTATCAAACAAAGAGAGTAAAGAATCTAGTGTCGGTTTGGCCTCGGGGCCGTGGAGGAGGCGGGACCCCGTGGTTCCTCTGTCTAATAACATTCATTAACATTCCTGAATGATATTAAATATTTATGTACCATTTAGTGACTCAGTCATGATGGAACTAGAAGAAAATTCCAGAGATGTTTCACGGATTATAAGATCCCATACAAAGACTTCCAAAAATAAACTTAAATTTAGACAGATTTTGTATTTAGGGGTAATAAATATATTTGTGGACAAATTGTAATCACAATATATATATATGTATATATATATATATTTTTTTTTGGCCCAGAGTCATATTTAAAGGAACATGCAGTACTGAGTAGCTGCTTAAGGGTCAAACTGAACTGCAAAACCAAAATAAATAAAAATCTTATACTTTTCAGTTCTTCCACATAAAAAGATGTACTGGAAACACAAATTGTTCATTATTTACCGATAATAAATGTTAATAAATGTCTAGAGAAGTATTTGATTTTGAACAATTTTATTATTACTATTTTTCCAGGCTTTCATATTTTATTCGACTAGTGGACAGAGCTGGGGATCATTTCTTCTTCTTTTAACTTTACGTCATTGTTTCATATCATATCAACGCCACTGAGCATCGTTTCCCGTTGGTTGATGGCGACATCATTCCAAACTTCTTACCGATAAATGAGGAGATTCAGATAAAGATTCACTGCTTATGTTTTTTTCATACAGATTCTCTCACACATGTCCACAGTCTCATGCGTCTTCCAGGTGACACATGCACAGATGTTTACTTGAATATAACATGTACACATTTTATAACCTTAAACATCCTACATCTTACCCTCAACACCAACCCGCTGCACATGTGAAACTAGAAAAATACACGATCCTCATCAGTTTGAACTACTAATGACAATTACAATGACCTTGAAGTGCACTTAGACAAAATATCATTTAATCCCAATGTCATACAATGTCAATGTTTTTCATTGTTAGTTATAAACAAGGAAACAACTAAAATAACCCCTTATGAAACATTTCCATGACTAGCAGTGCTGCAGCCTGTTAAAATCAACTGAAGTGGCACAAAATCACCTGTAAGCGTCTCATTAAATGTATAAATAACTTAAATTGTGCACAATCAGTCCAACTTGTGCAGCTTTAAGGTGTAAAATAAACTCACCTGGTGAAAACAAAGATCGACAGGGGATCACTGAGACCTGAGACTGCTGCTGAGTTCCCTAAAGACTGACGAGTTACTGGAAAAACAGGTGTTACATGTACAGGATTTAAACTCCACCTATGAAGAGTGAATTAACTCTATTTTGGCTTGTGTTCAACAAAAACAGAAAATTCCCCTTTTACGTAATAGAATCCGTCCTATTCTACAATTCTGACAAGTTATTAAAAAATATAAATATGGTGGTTTTACAACTTACAACTGCAGAAAAGGTCATTTTTTATCATTAATATAAAAACTTTTTTATTGGGTTTTTTGTTACCAGTTTTCACAGAACACTTAAAATTTAAATATCGGTTAAAACAAAAAAAAAATTCTTAAAAAACACACAGACATGTAAAATATTACATATTTAAAACACACTGCAAATGAATCTCTGTGGGAAACACAAAGTCTCTTAACTGTGTTATAAAACCTGTTGTTGCTCAAAGCCCAAAGGCAAAAAGAGAGAAGAAGACAAGTTTTCAAATCGTTCTAGAACAAGAGAGAACTTGAATAACCTCCCCTCACTCATGCACACTTTTACAGTCTGTCAGTTCTAGTTTCAGCAAAAAACAAGAAAAATGGTCTGAAAAATGTTCATTTCTAATGAACATTTATTCTGCTTAGCTGGATTCTTTAAATGCACCTCACACCTGAGGGTTTCACATCTGTGCTGTCATTTTCTTTAACACACACGAGGTGAAGTGAACTGTGACACAAACAAACTCTCCTGGAAGAACCACATCACACAAAAAACCTGCTTTCTATTTATTTTTAAGCATACATAGTTCAGTTCATCGATGTTTGTGTGTTCGATACAAATCTGAAAAAACAGGAAGATGTAAATGTTCATTTATCTGCTTTTGTTTCTTAGAATGAACTTAATATTCTTTGTGTTTCCCATGTTGAGTTTTTTAAATCACATGTCAGAGACTAAAAATCTTTCTAAGAAAACTTAGTTGCATACAGATGAGTTTTATTTCTGCTTGTGAAAGGAAATCCTGGGTGTAACGGTGTCTGATGCAACTTTTTATACTTGTGCAAAAGCGGTCCTTCTATTTTTATTTCCCATTTCTGCTTTTTTTAATGCAAATTTGTGACTTTGTGATTTGAAACATGTGAATTGTGTTCTAGACTCATCTCATATGAAAGTGTCCCACAAGGAGCTGTTTTAGGAACACTTTTTTTGGTTCCTAACGTTAACTTCGTTTACACAAGTTGTTTGATGTTCTGTAGGATCATTTGACTTCACCTTCACATTTTTTACTTGGTTTGAAGTTGTTTAAACTTTTTTTTCCCTTGAGCTGCTGTTCTTAGTTTGACATTTTTTGTTGATTTGTGCATCACTTTCTGTTTCAGGTGTAAAAATGCTTTATGTTTTCAAAACTTAATTCAGAATTTAAAACGGAGCAAAAAAAGGCAAAAAGTTTATTGATATTTTTTTAGTTTCACATTATTCATCAAATGCTGTAGATAAAATTCTGCCCGCAGAAAGAAGCGTAACGTTTGAAATCATCAGTCTTAAACAAAGTCTATCTTTGTTCAGTTTAAGTTAGAATTATAAAAACTCTGTCTGGAGGATGGGTTCTGTCGGTCCACCAGGTGAGTCGGGTTTGTTAATCACTGGAATCTTGAGAATCTTGTGAGTCTGGTTTGGGTTTGGCCAGGTTAGCGCTGACTCGAGCCTGGTCCACAGCATCCAGCAGGTTCTTGGAGTCGAGCGCCAGGGTGTGAGCAGCGGCCAGCATCTGCTTCTGACACTCCTCCTTCAGGGATGTGATGAAATTCTGCTGGGCCAGTCGCATCTTGTTGATTAGCTCACCTAAATCCTTGTTCAGCAGCTTTTTAGTGCCTTCGATCTGAGATGAGAAGAACATCACGTAGGTTTGCTTCACTCTCATATCAACTAGAAACAGAATGAGTTGGACATTGTTGTCTCACCTCGGTGGTGACAGAGCCGTGCAGAGACGGGAGGATCTCATCAACACTTTGGATGAGGCTGCGCAGAGTGATTCCTACTGCCTGCAGGGAGGAAGATGGATGGAAGGATGGAAGGAGAAGAACTTAATGCAAAGAGTAAAATAAAATATGGTTAATTCTTTGCACAGCAGCGCACTCGTGTGTTCATCCCATCAGATGTACCTTAACAGCACCGGGGTACTCGGATGCAGGCAGAGTGTTGACACTATTCTTCAGCTGCACCACCTGTCTCACCATCGCCATGACACCGGTGTAAACCTCATCACCTGATCGGTCCATCTCAGCTGTGGGCCGCAGCTACAAAAGCATCACATGATTGTTCATAAACGCTGAGTCATGTTACAGACAAAAATAACAAAATACTGAAATGTTCCTACAGGTGAGGCTGCAGGAGGCATCGGTGGTTTCGGTGGGGGACCTAAAACATTTAAACAACCTTTAATTTAAATTTAAATGTTAATGATTGGGAAGGTTGTCAAGTAAAACTCACCAAATTTTGGATTTTTCTCAGGAGGCTGTCACAGAAAATCAGAACAATCTGAATTATCTTACCACATTAAATTAACAGGTGATATTCACTTTACAGGACAAAATGACTTTTATGACAAATAAGTCATAATCGGTTTGTGAAAAAAATTGGCTTTTTAAAAAATCTGTAACACGACAGAAAGCTGAAGTAATAAATGATTGAAATTGACAAAAAAGACTTTAACTTCTTCTCATCAGCCAATAAATCAGACACTCTAGACAATCCAGCATGTTTTCACACAGCAGCTTTCAGATGATGCTCCATAAACTAATTTATTACATGATAGAGAAGATAAACAAAGTACCTGAGTTTGTGAATCTAGTCGTACAAAAGGATCCTGCAGAAAAACACGCAGAAAAACAAAAAACAGGAATCAATTTAATGCAGCAATGAACAGCAGATAATGTTGCTTAACTCTCTAAAATGTCATACATGACAGTATTTAATTTATTGGATAATTTTATTTTACATTTCATTTAATTTGAATAACAAACTGACACTTGCAGGATCTAAATCCTCCACCAGAGGGCAGAAGTCATGTAAAAGATTTGATTCAGTAGTTTTTAAAAGTACTTTATCTTTCTGTAGATGAAGAACTTGATAAAAACTAGTCATGATTCAGGGCAGGATATAATCTGTCTGTTTGTGGGTTTTAAAGAAACAAGAAACTCACCAGCTGTCTCTCCTCCTGCTCAAGCCACTGTCTGTCCATCAGCATCTCTCGTCTCTGTCTCTCTAAAGTGTCCTCAACTCTGTCCCTCTCCCACATGAACCTGCTGTCCGTCTCATTCCCCTAAAACCAAACACACATGTCAGATTAAACCATTTTAAGCCGTGTTATTTTAATCTCAGCTGATTTACATCTAACCTCGTGTGGTTTATCTACCCCTCGCTCTTTCTGAGAAACTGAACTGCATTTTAACCAGTTTTTTCCATCTAAGTTAAACACCTTTAACCACCAAAGTCAGTTACTTTACCTTTATGCTCCACTACAAAAACTTAAACACGTATGAATTAAGTTTTTATGTGAAAAAAAAAAAAAAAAAAAAGTAGATTTTAACAAATGTTTTTCTCCCTTTAGATATTTGAAAAGGTTTGTGTGTTTTTACAGACCTGTCGTTGAGGCGAGAGCGTGCTCGTGTGACTTCTGCAGGGCTGATGAACGAGAAGAGAGAAAATACAAAGTATTAAAAGTCTGAATGACAGAAAGAAAAGTATGTAAATTCTTTTTAACTGGCATTAAGGTACAGACTGAAAATGTAAATTTCAGAATTTTACATGAATATTTTCATTGTTAACTAGCTATATTTCATTATTCTACAAACGGAATCCGTGTTGAATTTAAGCTCAAACGTGAGAATATTTATGATGCAGATAATAAAACAAAGTTTTTACTTATTAAAAAATAATCAGTGAAGTTTGTGTTACAGTTACAGAGCTGAGTGTGTGTGAGGGTCGTACCTTCGGTGGGGGCGGATGCTCCGTGTGGTTGTGATCAAACAGTGATGGGACTGAGTAAGATCTTTCTCTTCGAGCATCAGTTTCTCTCTCCAGCTCGATCCTGTGGATCTCACTATGAAACACAGTGATCATGTGAAACATGTGAACAGAAACGGGAGTGTGAAAGTTTTACAGGTGTGTTGGTGAATGAGCACCTGAAGGAGCAGACAAGGTCTCTGAAAGTGGGACGTCCTTGTGGCTCATAGGCCCAGCAGCGGGTCAGCAGGGTGTAGATTGTGGGGGGGCAGCTCTGTGGTTTGTGGAGACGTACTCCCGACTCCAGCTGGTTTATCACCTGCCCGTTCTCCAACCAGAAGAACGGCTGCTGGGCCACTGAGAAGATCTCCCAAACACACACACCTGGTTGAACACATGAACATGAAGCTTCTTCTGAATGAGGTTCTTTATTTAAACTTCTAAACAACATGCCGCACCAAACCACAGTTTAACAAACTCGGAACCAAAACAATGACGCAGTGCATGAAAATCTGTGTTAAACTCTTATTAGCTTGAAGCACCTTTAGTAACAACAGCAGTGTGTGTACCTACATTTAACACATGTTGGTCACTTTGGCTGATAGAACCTGTTAGATGAAATCATTTGACTCTACTGTCTGTTTTAGTCTGAAGAGGCTGAATGTTTGAAAAGTTTATGACACTAAACTTTGAACTGAATGGGGAGCCACAGTCACGCCCTTCAACTTCCGGTCCATGGGTCCACTGGACGAAAAAAATAATGAATGGAAGTCAATGGAGCGATAAAAGTTATTTTCTGATCCAGTTTAAAATGCACCATCGATCGAACATATGATGTCCGTGAGTTGTAAAGACAAGTTTTGATGCAGGGAAAGCGATCATTTTCGACACGTGGCAAAAGTTATTTTATATTTTGTGTGAAGACACGTAGTAGACTACAACCGTTTGTCTCGTAAAATTGACGTCACCATACCGCTCAGAAGGAGAAGAAGAATCAGAATAAGAACAATGGCGGTGAGTTTAGCGAGCTTCACCTCCTTCTATCAGGACAAAAGAAGGAGCATTAAACACACTGGCATTGTCGCGTAAAAATGATGGAAAAGGCAGCGGTGAGACTCGGGATATTCTGCAGTGACGTCATATGTGCGACTTTCCAGTTGTAGTCATTTTAATTACGAAATTTTAAAAATAAATAAATCCGAATCCACTTGATAGACCCAGTCAAAATGTACATCATTATTTATCATTTAAATTGCGGTACAGCATATGTGTGATTCAGGGCGTAAGACAAAGTGGACCAGAAAATAACTTTCATCGCTTCATTGACTTCCATTAATTATTTTTTCGTCCAGGGGACCCATGGGCCGACCGGAAGGGGAGGAGACTGTGGCTCTCCATTGTCCAGTTTTCTAACATCCCTGTGGAGAAATATTGGTTCACTGGTTTTTAGAAAGTTCCTTCAGCTGATTGAGGTTTTCTTTACTTGTTTCAGTCAGGTGGAAGTCTGGACTTTGACTGGACCACTGCAACTCTTTGATTCAGCGTTTTATTGTAGGTGTGCAGGGATTACTGATCCAGTTGGGTCAAAGATTAAAGTGACCTTTAAAGCCCGTGTAAAGTAACAACAAATGTGTGTTCTGAGTTTGTCACTGCACAGGAATATTAGTTATTAGTCATCCAGCCAAATTTGAATGATTAAAAACACTGCGAAGCATATGAAATTTGGTTACAAAATAATGAAAAAAGGATCAGTTTTCTCTGCTCTGAGACGCTGGGGGCGTGTCCGCTGCAGGCGCTGAAACCTGTCTGTCTCATCCTCTAGCAGCACCTCCTTCTCTTCCCCACATCACTGCATTTCCTCCGTTTCTGAGTTCCAGCTGGTTCGTTAAGTTTGAGGTTCTACCCACATGTAAAACTGCGCATCGCTGCTTTTTGAGGAGTTGAAATATTTCCACACTACTACTACTACTACTACTACTACTACTACTACTACTACTGTCATTTAGCAGACGCTTTTATCCAAAGCGACTTACATTGAGAGAACATACAAGCAAGAAATCAAAGAGAAGGAAACAATATAAGGAGGCGGACTGTTTGGAGTCCAGTTTAATTCCGACGCTGATACATCAAGTGTATCAATTTTTTTTTTTTTTTTTTTGTAGAGATAAACTCCCAAATCGCTATCATAAATCATAAATCAATTCCTCATTAAGACTGAAAGTGTTCTTTAAAGAGGTGAGTCTTAAGTCTGGGGTGGCTGTGGCTCAGTGGTTAGAGCGGTTGTCCTCCAATTTGAAGGTTGGTGGATCGATCCCGGCTTCCACCGCCACATGTCGAAGTGTCCTTGGGCAAGACACTGAACCCCATGTTGCCCCCCGATCTGCGTATCGGGTTGTGTGAGTGTTAGCCCCTACCCTCTCCCCCCGGTTTACATATCGGGTTGTGTGAATGGGTGAATGTAAAACCTTGTAGTGTGAAAGTGCTTTGAGTGGTCTGAATGACTAGAAAAGCGCTATACAAATACAGGACATTTAAGTCTGCTCTTAAAAGTAGGTGCCGACTCTGAGGATCGGACCGAGTTTGGTAGGTCATTCCACCATCGGGGGATAACAGAGGAGAAGAGTTTGGAACATGATCTCATGCCACGTTGTGGTGGAAGCGCTAGGAGTCTTTCAGCGGCTGAGCGTAGCTGACGCATGGGAATGTAGGTTTGGATGAAGGAGTGAAGGTAAGTAGGAGCTGTGTGTGTTAGAGTCTGGTAAGCCAGAAGCAGAGCTTTGTATTTGATGCGTGCTGCAACTGGAAGCCAGTGCAGAGAAATGAGCAGCGGAGTGACATGAGTCCTCTTGGGCTGGTTGAAGACCAGACGTGCTGCTGCGTTCTGAATCATCTGCAGAGGTTTAACCGAGGACGCCGGAAGACCGGCCAGCAAAGAGTTGCAGTAGTCGATGCGGGACAAGACCAGGGCCTGGACCAGAAGCTGTGTTGTGTGGTCTGTGAGGAAGGCTCTGATTTTCCTGATGTTGTAAAGAGCGAATCGACATGAGCGAGCTACGGAGTTAACCTGCTCCTTGAAGGACAGCTGGTTGTCCAGTATGACACCAAGGTTTCTAGCGGAGGTTTTGGGGAACAGCGTGATGGAGTCAAGCTGCACTCTTATCTGAGGAGGTAAGGAGTTACTGGCAGGACAGACAATGAGGTCAGTTTTGGACAGATTAAGCTGAAGGTGGAGATCCCTCATCCACGCCGAGATATCTGAGAGGCAAGCAGATATCCGCATTGAGACGGAGGTATCGTCTGGAGGGAAGGAGAGGAGGAGCTGAGTGTCGTCAGCGTAGCAATGGTAGGAGAAGCCATGGGAGTGAATGATCTCGCCTAATGAGGTGGTGTATAAGAGAAGAGGAGAGGACCAAGGACCGAGCCCTGTGGGACACCCGTTGCCAGCTCATGCAGACTGGACATCTGTCCATGCCACGAGACTCTGAAAGATCTTTCCGCAAGGTACGAGGTGAACCATGAGAGGACCGGTCCCGAGATGCCAAGCTTAGATAGTGTCGAGAGGAGAATGAGGTGGTTGACGGTGTCGAAAGCAGCAGACAGGTCAAGGAGTACGAGTACTGAGGAGAGACCAGCCGATCTGGCAACCCGTAGTGACTCTGCAACTGAGAGAAGAGCGGTTTCAGTGGAATGGCCTCGCTTAAAGCCTGATTGATAAGGATCAAGTAGGTCGTTGTCATGGAGGAACTGTGAGACTTGAGTGAAAACGGCTCGCTCTAGGATCTTGGACATGAACGGTAGGAGCGAGACTGGCCGGTAGTTTTCTACCTGGGCCGGGTCGAGCGACGGTTTTTTCAGCAGCGGAGTGACAGTGGCTTGCTTGAAAACTGAAGGAAAGACGCCAGTTTTCATGGAAGAGTTTATAATGTGGGTTATTGCAGGTTTGACGGCAGGAAGAATGCTCAGCAGGATATCTGTAGGAATCGGATCCAGAGGACACGTGGTTGGATTAGATTCCACTATGAGTCGGGAGACTTCATCCTCATTTAGTAAGCGGAAGGAGCAGAGTGATTGACAGCAATGCTTCAGACTTGTTGATCAGTGAAGGAGTGGAATGTGCTGCTACGCCATTCTGAGCTTTGTTTAGCATATGAAGGCAGCAGGTGGCAGAAGTAGCTCCTACCTATCATGCTGGTTTAGTTACTGTCTACTGTGTGGCTCCTCTGCACAAAATTGACCCAAAGCTTTTTCAGACGGTCATCCCTCGGATGAAGGAGCGGGAAAACCACTGAAGCTACCGCACTGTACGGTTTTATATGACGAGAGCAGCAGGGGGCGGGGTTATCCTGAAGGGCAGCCGCGTGTCGTCACACGGCTGCCCTTTTAGACCCGCCCATAAAATCCTGAAACAGAAAACTCAATTTGAAGGCTAGCTCCACAATTCAGTTTTTAATTGTTGGGAGGTTTTTCACATGTTTAGAACAGTATATTTATTATGTTTATAATGTGGTTAGAAGAAAATAGCAGAATTCCCTTTACACGGTCTTTAACCTTTAACAGTAGTATATTATGAGTGAAGATGGTGGAAGGTCCGTCAGTGTTTTGAACTGATGAATGTTAATGTCTGTACTGACAGGATTTAAGGTCCTGTTTTTTAAGTTTTTTATTTTTTCCAATAATACTTGTTTTATTAGACTTTGCCTGAGTTTGGCTCCGTATGATTTTATTTGTTTTCAGTTTCTTTCCTTGTTGTTCATGTTCCGTGAGTTCTGATTTGATTGGTTTAGTTTCAGAACAATTCATGTTTCTCAGTTCAGGTTGTTCTTGTTTTCTTATGTTTGAGTTTTGGCATTTTCCTTGTTGAAAAACTTGTTTTTCAGTTTAATCCTGATGCTTCAGTTCCTTGTGTCACCATTCATTATTTATTCTCAGCACAACAGCTGCTTCTTATACTAGGAACTGCTTTCTACCTTTACTAACGTGTTTTAACTTAGACACAAAGTCTGCACCTTAATATGAAAATAAAGTTGTTTTCTCACCAAACATCCAGACATCACTAGCAGAGGTGAAGCGTCTGAAGTTGATGGATTCAGGAGCCATCCATTTGATTGGTAATCGACTAACTGAGGCTGCAAATAAAACATATAAACAGTCTCAAGTACAAAAACGAGGGTAATGTTGATGCTTGCATGAGTATTCAGACCTAAACGAGAGGGCGTGGTTCAGTGTGTACCTTTATAATACTCTTGTTCATCGACGTAGCGAGACAGTCCAAAGTCACCGAGCTTAACACACTCAGGTGAAGCTACCAGGATGTTTCTTACAGCTATATCTCTGAAGATTCACACAAGAACAATAAAACAACTCAAACAAATGAACATATTGGTTTATTTATGTCATAGTTAGTAAAAGATTCATTACTTCAAATAAATCCGTCCTATATTTTTGTTTAAAAACAGAATGAGGTCACAGAAAGATTTTCTATTTGTTGATTACTGATATGAGGAGTTGTGTTACCTGTGCACCATGCTGAGTCCCTCCAGGTAAGCCAAAGCTTTGCAGATTTGGAGACAGAACTGGGTTAATTTTCCTGTCGTCAGGGCGTGTTGATGCTCTACAAGGTACTGCCCCAGCTTTCACAAAAACAAATACATCTTCTCTTATATGACGCATAGTGGACGGTTTTTAAAACCACCAGATTTAAAGTGTACCGGGGCTTAATGTTGAATTAAATACAGTTTACAGATAAACTCACCTCTCCGTGTTCATAAAGCTCCATGACAATCCAGACCGGATCGACCTCGATGACGCCGATGAGACGCACAATGTGAGGATGTTTCAGATTCTTCATCAGATCTATAACAAATAAAACATCATTTTTTTTCTCTCTGTTACTTTAATTTTTATGTAAACAGCAGAACAAACAGAAGGAGAAACAACAATCACGTGACATTGCTATCTGATTAAAACGAAAATCTACCCGAGTGAAACTTTCAGGAAATGTAAAGCCGTGCTTTCCAAGTGACTTAGCTTCCTCATCAAAAAATGCCAGTGAAGGAGTCATGTGACTCTGTTGCTGATTTCAGAAAAATTCATGTTCCTCCAAAACGACCACAAAATACCAACAAACATGTTTAAAACCATCATTTGTTAGTCCATCCTGTCTCAGTTCCTTTTCACTAAATTCAGTGTCATCTGGTTGTTCCTCGTTGCATGAAACAAATTGAAGACACATCTTGTTGAGAATAAGCTGATGAATGTGGTGGAACATTTAACTATAAGAGAATCCAGGTCAGATGTTGGTTCAGCCCACTCAAAACCAGAAGAAAAAAGACACTGAATTCATGTTCTTGTTTTGTGAACTGTCTGTAAAACATCTGGATTAGTAGTAGATGATCAAACTACAAAGTATTTGTAACAATACCAGCATGTTGCACAATATCATGACGAGTATTGATTCTGAAAATCATTCAGTTTTTAAAATAAACTTGCAGAGAAATCTGCAAACCTGAACGTGTAATCATTGCACAGTTCTTTCTGACCCACTATTTAACATGCTGCATGTATTTTAATCACTAAAAGTTTCGGTTTTACTTGTTGCGTAAAGCCACAAACAGAAAGCAGGAAGTGGTCTGCAGCTCTAACAGATCAGCTTTGAAATGAGCTAAACACAAATATTGAACGCTCATCCACTTTTGTAGCTACAAATGTTTTTTTTCCTATCACAACTTTTACTGTCAGGTTGTTTACAATGCCAGTCAGTGACATCATTAACTTTCACACATACTGTAGCAAAAGAAGAATGTTTCAGCAGGAAACAATCAGTGCTGCAGTAAACTTACCAGCTTCACTGAGAAACTTCTCCTTCACGTCAGCTGAACAGTCCTTACATGTTTTTATAGCCACAGGGATTCTCTCCTTGTTCTGTAAACACACGGTCTTCACTGATTCACCAGACTCACATAAACACCTGGTCATGATTTATATTAATATGAACTCACTGGGCTTTTATAAACCCCCTCATGAACCTCTCCAAAGAATCCTTCACCGAGGATCCGACCCACCACAACATCGTCTCTGGAGATCTGATGTTCATCTAGAATAACAGAAATGATCAAAATCATTTAATTATATGTGCATCTCTTTTAAAACACAAGGGAAGGCGTTAACCTGATGAATTTGGTTTTATTGTGTGGGTCAGTTTTTCCTTATATTTGAATGTAAACAAACTAAATACTGGATAAAAATGCGTTAATACAGTGAAATAACATCCGTTTTATTGTGATTTAATTGGAAAATTGAAAGTTAATCTCTGCTAAGATTTGATGTAAAGTAGTTAAATTGATGAGGTTTCATGATTAAAGTTATTTAAAACATTCTACTTCAGTACTAAGACTGATTTTTAATAGACTTGGGTCAATGACTTTGCTGGAGCCTTGAAGAACCCGCATTAAAATGTTTAAATCATTTTTCAGGCTGTAACAGGTTCATATTGTTGTTATATTTACCATTGAAGCACCGCTCACCGTTATCAGGTTCTGTGTTTTCTGGAATCTCAGCATAAATATCAGAATCTAAAGTTGGAGAAATAAAAATTAAATTACAGTTTAGTTTTTTAATAACTTTATATAATACATCTTTGTTTTCTGAGCTGTATATTTAAAAACTCAGCATCTGATGTATCTGTGAATTTATTTATAGATGAATGGACTTACTTTTGCTGCTGTCAACATCAGCGGGAGCGGCACTAAGCAAAAATGAGAAAAATTACTAATTCATTCTTTAAACAGTCAATATCAACACAACTGCTGCATGAATACGGCTTTTTGTGAGCAATGTTTTCTAGCTATTTTTAGAAATGTGGGGACATTTTAAGAATGACTAAAAATATCTAAATTAGAAAAGCAAGGCCCCACTCACAAAGATCACACTGGGCAACAAAGCAGTGATGTGTTAAAATGACTCATTTAACTCACCGATGTGGTATGTCAGGAAGTCTTTGCCTCGTGTCTCTTCCTGAAAGAACAGAAATGATTATTCTTGTTGTTTTTTAAAGGTGTTTCATCATATTCTGGTACTTTCCAGTGAGTCAGTGCAACCGATGCAACCTCATGGTGATCTGAACTAAACAGAATTTAGATTTAAATAAAGTGTTGTATTGTGTGATTTGTTATTTAATCATCAAAAGGAGATTTGAGGGATTATTGATGGATTATTGATGGATTATTGTCACTGCACCTTTGCTGGGTTTAATTATGAGTGAACTTTCGGTGCATCCTTCCAGGCGGCAGAAGCCATCGATCAGGTCGGCCATGTTTTCTGCGACAGCCAGAGAGGAAGTGTTCACTGCAAGAGGCTGGAGGGTTGATGTTAGAAGATCATCAGGGTTTATTCAAACTAAAAAAACACATTAAACTAAATTAAATGTGATAGACACCCCCCTCCATCTCCACCTCCACCCCCAAGAAAAGCAAACAATCATCCATAAGCCTTCTGTGTCACTGGAACATTCAGTAAATCTCAAAATTCACAAATTACCAAAATAGAATTGTATTTATTTTGTGTTTATTACTAATCTCCATCGTTGACATCGCTGAAGGATTTAAATGCCATAAAACATCCCGTTTGCCACCTCTGTAACTCGAGGAAGCTGCTTCATACAGTCAATGAATAAACTTAGAACACAAAGTGAGGAAATTCATATTTGGTTTGATGTTGTAACGATGATTCTTGACACTGTCGACTCTTTGCAGTCGCCACAAATTATTTTATCATTGCTGTTTGTAGTTTTATGTATTTCTGTGTGAGAGATAGACCATCAAACCTGTACGGTTTCTCATGTGACCAGAGTCGTGTTACACGCGTGTGCATGGGAGCAAACAATAATCAGGCAAACTCTGTTTATTGTATTTTTAAACAGAACCACACATACTTACAGCGGGATGAGGAAATGCATTTGTGAGTTGAGCAGCAGAGTTCAGTGTGTTGGTCGGATCTATGAAAATCTTCTCGCGTTGCCTTAGTAACGTGTAAGAACACAGACAGCTGCCCGGAGCCTCCGTCTCATACTGCTCACCTGTTTGGTACATGTTTTTTATTTAACCAGCCAATGTGGTTAAGTTGATCACTACACGCTCGCGCTGAGTCCACGACTGTTCAGTGGAGTTAAGCTGCAGACACGTGGGTTTTAGTGAAGAGCAGTTTTATGTGGTTGTCGTCCACCTACTCAGATCTGATGTTCAACCCACAGATGCAGCTCAGTTCAAAGGGAAATAAAAAGGCTTTTAAACTTTGTTTCATCAAACCTAATAGAAATATCTGACCATGAGTCACTGACCATTTGATGAAATGTCAAATTTTGCTTATGTTTGGTGAGAAACACACGAGGGACCTGTTATAAGTCTCCAATGCTTCTTATAAATAAGTCACATCTGTTTTTAGCCTTACGGCACAGGGCCTGTGTTTATGTATGATACGATGAACATCCTGTCACGTTTTTTTTACAAGTGAAAACATTTTCTGTGGCAGCTTTAATCTTTAAAAATATATATTTTATTGCTGCAGTAATTCATGCCACAAAGTGTCTTTAACGCTGTATCTCTTTAAGGCTCAGGCTCCTCTGATAGGTCAACTCAGGGGTGGGCAACTCCAGGCCTCGAGGGCCACTATCCTGTATATTTTAGATGTTCCCCTGTTTCACCACACCTGCTGCAGATGTACAGGTCGTTAACAGGCTTCTATAGGACTTGCTGAGAGGTTGCAGATTTGAATCATTTGCTCATTTAACTCAGCTGTGTTGGAGCAGGGAAACATCTAAAACATGCAGGACAGTGTGCCTTGAGGACCAGGGTTGGGAAACACTGAACTATTTGGTAGTAAATTTACAGCTGTCATGTTCAGCGTCTGTGCTGTGTGTTTCTGTGTCGGGTGAGTGATCTCTTTACAGAGAGAGGATCTGCGCTGGAGGAGCTGAGGCAGCTGATGAGCTACACCTGACGGGGATCAGGACTGATTGGAGGCAGGCAGCATATAAGCCAGTGGCTGACACTCATTCACTGCCTGGTTGTTGACCTATATGGTAGCGTCTGAGTGACAAACTGTCCTAGTGAGGGCCTTGTGCATTTGTGAATATTTTGAGCTTATTACGCCTCGTTGCAAATAACCCTGTGTTTACAAGGACTTCTCCGCTGCCTGCTCCTTGTGTTCTGAGACTTTCTTCTGAGTTCCTGAAGTCTGGTCCCTGTCTCAGTTGTCTCCCTCCGGCGCACTCACCTGACCCTGGACCTCCACCTCCTTGCACAGCACCGCACTGGACCTACCCTCCCTCCAAGCACCGCTAACATCAGCTTTCTGTGAGTCACAGTTTTTCTCTGCCTCAAACAATCCTTGCTATACTGAAAGTTGAACCAGTACTAATCCTAATCTCCTCTGCAGTTTGGAACCTCCTGAGACGCACCCTGCTAACCTGTTTATCCTTTGCAGTTCCTGGACCTTCCCTGAGCGCACCAAACCACCGAGCACATTTCCACCTTGTAAATAAACCTTGTCACGTTGCACCCGAGAACGCTTGTCTGTGTCTGACTCTTTAGTGTTTTTAGCTGTGCATGTTATGCCACTCATCCGGCAATGTAAAAACAGGTTACATGAGGAAGTGGTGAGTAAAGAAAACTAAAAACTCAATCTGAAACAAGAAGTGATGGAGCAGCTGCTTTTTAAATGTTTGCATCTTTCCATCAGAGGTGTTGGACCCAGGTTGTTGAGGGCAACTGCCCTGCCTGTTTTAGATGTTTTCTCACTTTAACACCCTTGATTTAAGTGAATGGGCCATTAAAATACTTTCTAAGAACTTAACATGATAAATAGGTAAATAAATCACTAAAACCGTTTTTAAGCACAAACAACTAAAATGAGCAAGACATGGGCCTCCAAGTTTAGAGTCTAACACACTAAGTCAAATCTGATACAACAAAGTGATGTCATTTTTAATCCACAACAAGAAACAGGAAGTTAAATTCTACCTGTTTGGAACCCTCTGTGTGCACAGTGAGAAGGGCGCGACCGTCCCTTTCTGCTGTACAGGAGATACTTTTCACCTGAGAGAACTTCGCCAGACAGATGGGCTGCAACCGAGAGTTTAAATGAAACACCAAATAAAACCATACAGGTGTGTCGCAGGATTAGAGAAGGATATAAAGATAAAACTAACTGCTGAATTCTCAGTTTGTTGGCTGATCCCATCAGCACCGATGACCAAGTCTATGGCTAGATTCCAGCTGTGCTGCAGACATAAAGACACATTTTATAACACAAAGGGATTTATCTCTGCTTCCAGATATTAGAAATGATTTGAAATCACTCTGAGGATGCTCACCACCAGCTGACAGGCGTATCTCTCCTGAGTAAAACAGTAACACTGAGCCAAATTGGTGAAGAACTTGAACATGCACTGGTCCTGTTGGAGCGTCGAGTAGCTCTGGAACGTCTGTTGGATCATCCGACGTAAGTACTTGGGCTGATGTGAAACCACACGCACAAAACCAAGAATTATTTAAGATTGAATTTCAATTTTAAGATAAAAAAAACAGGTTTTTGTCTCTCTACCCTCATGCTGTCGATGAGCTCTCTGGGAAAAAACAGGTCCAGCCCGACGTCCTTCCTGATGACAAGAAAAGATAGAAACCCGGATTTGCAGGATTTTAATGTTCTGATGAAAATCAGGTTATAAAACAACAGAATTCCTGATATACTCACTCCAGCAATTCAAAGTTGGACTTCTTTTCTAGTCCATTTGGATTCATGTCTTTGTAGAATCTCCTGCAACATCATCAAGATTGAATTATTTCTTGAATAAATACTCTAAATTTTGACTTTCCATGTGCTGTTAGGTGGATAAAATTACCTAATTTCCAGACAGCCGAGCTGTAAGGCCATCCCATCACTGACTTTAGAGGCATAATTTTGCATATAATCACTTCGTACCTGTTGATGAAGACACAAAGGGATTTATTTTCTCATCACATTAGTAACTTCAAATCAAGGATGGGTTGTGTCTCTGTTAGACTTCTGACCTGTTGGTAGAAGTACAGCATGGTTGTTCTATCATCTTTGAACGTCTCCATGAAATCTGATGGGATGTATCTGATCCTCAGGTCGTATCTGAACAAACAAAACTCACTGATTTAGATTGTTTCCTCTGGTTTTTGATGTCTGACTGTTTCCCTGCACCTTCTATATTTGCTTATCATAATTCTTCTACAACTCTGGGGACAGTAAGAGGACTTCTGACCTCCACTCGGCCTCCAGGTGCTGCTGTAAGTAGCGCTGGATGAGTTCAGACACAGACAGGTCCATGTGCAGCCAGTGCATCTCTGAAGACTTGAGATGTTTGAGAAGAAGACCATAACAGAGTCTGTGTTTTATGTCTGGACCAACACATCCGCTGGACAGCACTGCACCAATCACATTCTGGGACAGAAATCAGAACTCTCACAGTACAATCACAACACCAGCAGTACATTTCACTCAAAAATTATTATTTGTGTTTGGATTTTAATATCTTTCATCTTCTCAACCTCAAACAAGACAGCAGATGAAGCAGAAAGAATCTGAGGATGAATGAAGATGAAATTCAACAGTAAAGTTTCACCAGGTTAAACTGTTACCAGCTGTCTCACTGAGCTGGTAGTGTTTCTATTTCAGGAGAAGAAACAAAAGAAAAGGAGCGATCAGCTGCTCTGTTGTCTCCCCAAAAACAAGTCCAGAAAAGCCTAAATCCTAATCTCTTCCAGTGATTTGTGTCAGACCTCCAAAATGGTCAAAATGTAGCAACATTTCTTTGTCACTGTTTTGCTCACTGTGAAACTCACGGCAGACATCGAGAGGTTACCAGAAGTTTTTATTTAAATATCACAGCAAAGACAACTGTGAACATGTGCAACAAGAGTGCAAAGTCTTCACACTTGCTGGGCGTCGTGTGTTTGCACCATTTTATTTGTGAAGGGATTATGGGTGCAAATGATGCCCGGAACAAAATCAGGTGCAGTGAGTTCTTGGTGAATCTTCACCCAAATGGTTTTGGTGGGTGACCGATCTGGACTGTAGACCGGTACCAGGTTTTAGAATCTGATTACACAGTCTGCAGAATGAATTTTCAACTTGATGCATTTTAAATTATTTTAGAGGAAGCAAAGAATCAAATTCTTTTTTCCTTTGAATTGCAGAAGTTTTATTCGAAGCAACAAACTTAATTCCCTAAAGTGACTGTTTGCTTTGCATAACGACCTTAAATATTGTAGCAAATAATTCTGCTAAAGACTGTGCTGCAGATGTGATCAAACCCCTCAAATAATTTGCATTTTCTTAGTAAAGAGAAACAATCCTTATTTGTGCTTCACAGAGTTGTAAACATTTCCCCAATTTTACCACGAGAACATGACTTGAAGATGCATATCTTTGCAGTGCTAATCTCACCTCTGACTTATCTGGTATAAGAGTTTCAAACTTTTCGAGCTTTTTGTTTTGTTTAATGGATGTAATTAGGAATAACTCAAAACTAGGATAAATTTTGTGCAAATTTTGTAGAAAGCAATAAAAATGTTACAGTGTTTCATGATTGTTTCAGAATTACATGAAATAAGGTGAGAGATATGAAAATATGTGACATAATACAGGACAACAGAACAGAGTATAGATAGTGAATATGTTTGGACAGTAGTGAATACCTTGACCGTCCAGTCGTCCTCACATCGGACCAGTTTGAAGTTCTTCCCCAGGTTGGAGCTGTTGCTAATGTAACACACTTTGATGATCTTCACTTGAAGGATGTTTTCCCTGCTAACGGTTGCCGTGGGAGACTCATTCTGTGAATCTGAATGGCCGGTGGGAGCCATGCTCTTCCAAGCCAGAGTTCTGCTGTCATCCGACATCACAAACACACACACACACACACAGCACATACACTCCTACAAAGAAGCACACGTGACTGTCAGCATTTCACTCCAGGGCTTCTTTCTCCCTCATAATATGAAGAAGTACATTACAGCTGAAAAGACAAAAGTTAGGAACAATTACAAGATGCTGACTGATTTGAAGAACATGTACAAATTCAGTGAACCGTTCTGCTGAGTTCTTCTTTCACTCACCAGTTTCTGACGCTCTACGACTCAGAGATCCTTGCTGGATGCTTAAAACTGAACAAAACCCAATATCAGCAACATCAACTATCACATTATCGTATAACGTGCAGATGTATGTTGGTTTTCTCGGCACAGCAGAGCAGAATTCTCCAAAACAGAGATCAGAAAGATAAATAGTGCCAGTTACCAAAAGAGGAAATATTTTGACGAGAGAATAAGGAAGTCAACGAGCAGCTACAAGCAAACTGTCATGACTGATGAAACTACTGTGTCACCGCCTGTTTAACACACACACTGGTACAGTGGAGCATCTTACATAGACACGACGTGTATTTGTGTTCAGTTTGCAGCAGGATTGCATCACAGGCGGGTTTTTGGGTGAAAACGACATTCAGACATTTTTTATCCCCGAGCCATGCAGTCAGTTTTAAAAATGTTGATATATTAAATAGCTGTGAAATATACACACTATTAAAACATTGTTATAATTACTAATAATTGTAAATTAAGAGTCACATGTTAACAACAAAAAACAAAACAAAGCACAACTTTTCTGCTGAAACACACACAAGAATGTGATAGTTTTTTACTTTGACACCCTGTAATGCAACTTGGAACGTTTTGACGACACGCATCTTTTTTCTCGAGAAACTTTTGCACAATTGAAATGTCTTTGTAAAGATTGTAGGGAGGAGGTGTGAACAGGAAAACTTTCATCTGATGTGAAGAAAGTATCCTGTTGTAAAACGAAAGCCAAAATCTGGAGCTGAATAAATATATTTATACATCAATCTTACTGGTGAAAGTAAATATTTTATACAGATATTTTTATTTCATAATTTTGTTTTTTGGGGGAAAATGGATTTAAAAGCTGAATTTAAAAGACACTTTTTAACATAATGACATCATCACAAACATTTAAGAGGACAAGAAGTGAAAATTGAAGTCAAACTTGCAGATTTATTTGAACAATAGAGAGTTTATTTGTCTGATTTCAGGAAACTAAGGAAATTCAAAAAAATTTATTTCATTTAGGCAAGAGCCCAACAGAGGGGGACAGAGTCCAATTTATCATAGCTGAGGAATTTGGTGGGACTTTAAATCAGTTACTCTCAGGTTGTTACTGTTATTAATCTCATATTGATTAATTAAATAATTACTGTGCTGATTCTTTTTCCAACAACAACAAAAACAAATCTTAACTAAACTTTCCAAACAGATATTAATTTCAGATTATTTGTCATCACAAAAAGCTGAACATTAAAATGTGAAAGATTCTGTGTCAAGTTTCTCCCATGTTCATGTTGAAAAATGATTTTCATCAGCCTCGGTCATCAATGGGACGTTCCCAACAATTTTCTGTTGTCAAACCCCCCGAGGACAGAAGACAAAGCGGAAGTAGGAGAGTTTGCTTTCAAACTAAAGGTCTGAAAGGCAAAGTTTGATGTAAAAAAATTGTATATATAAAATCCAGTAGTAAAATTCCATCAGAAAGTTATTATTTTTTTATATCTTCTTCCTATAAAATAAAATCTAAACTTTGGCTAAGGGGTCAGTGGGGACTTTTGTCTTACTGTGGAAGCTTGCTTGATATAAACACTAAAACTGTTTGATGATAATTTATCGCTTTTTATGAAAACGTATTTAAAGGGATTAAAAATAACAAAAGTACATGTTCACATACCTGTTTCATAAACTATGAACAATCTCTATTGATTTAACAGTTTTACTGCAAATCAATGACCCTCAAATGATATTGTTGTAGACCTTAAAACTCGTGGGGAAAATAATTTGATAACAAATATTAAGAAATAAGCAAAAATAAAGTGAATAGAAAGATACCACCTCTTAATTAAGCATTTTAATTAGTTTACTTAATTTATTTGATTCTCATGCTGTACTTTAAATTGGAATATTTAAGTCTTATATTTCCTTCTAAGATATGTGAAATGTATTTCCCTCTATATTTCAGTTTGATTTAAAATTAATTTCCACATTGACTAGCTCAACAAAAACCTCAAGCAACTCTCCCACAAGCGCAACACGCTTTTATTTTGTAAACTGCTAGAGGAAGTCGTCTCCTACAGCTTCAGTCTTGTTTTTAAACCTGCAGCTGTGAACAAACCAAGGTGATGCTGACATCCTCTGTTAGAGAGAGGGCAGGAAGAAACAAGCTGATCTTTCAGTCCCACAGATTTTCTCCTCAGACTGAAGATTCGCCCAGTTTTATTGTTTGGATGTTTCTCAGACTGAGTCTATCTTCTGATCTTAGACTCACCACAGCGCAGGAAACAGGATTGTTTCTGTTTTGTGACAATTTCAGATCAAAACATGAATTCAGCCGAGCAGACGGTAACGTGGCTTATTACCATGGGGGTCCTGGAGTCTCCAAAGAAAACCGTCTCGGATCCGGAGGCTTTCCTCCAGGTGTCTCTGCAGGATGGAGCGGTGCTGTGCAGGATGCTGGAGCGCCTCAGACCCGGGACCGTGGACAAAGTAAGCAGGGCTGGGACAAAACCCCGACCAGATTCATCACATCATTAGTTCAGAGACTAAATAGGAATTTGTTTCACCCCTGCCATTAGGTTGAATCTAAATATTTGTTGGGATTTAAATATGAAATAATAAAAAATATTATCGGCTAATATTTTTCTAATTAAAACCTGAAGTTCTTCTTCTTAAAATTAACAGTTTGTCATACTGAGTATGTTTTTTCTGCTTAATTAGAGCTTATTAATAGAAGGGTTCTCATTGTGACTCGAGTTCTTTCCGACATAGGCCTACTTTAGTATTATTTGGCTTTCCATACTTGTATTACAGAATATAACGTATTTTAGATCTTTAAATCTATTTCTATACAACTTCTGAATAGTTTTTTTAATCTATTTACCCTTTTGCCTTCTTTTGTCACATCCAACATAGGCCTATTTGTATGATTCTTATTGTTTTTTTTAACATAAGCTATCACTTGCGACATTTTTAATTAGACTTTTTATAAAACTCAGTCGGGTCGTTGCTTCTCATTAAGCTCCTAACCTGTTACTCTAATTACCACAAAATTCTTTTGAAATAGCGTTGTTGCAGCTGTGTAACATTTCAGAAAAATTAAACTTATTATCAGGTTAAATGATACGTCTATTTAAAAAATATTTTAAAAATTTCTTTAATGGATTTTTGTTATGTGCTGGATTTAAAATTAGGTGAGGAAGTTAACAAAATGAAAGAATAAATTGTCACAGTTGTTCTCAAGTACCTTACGAGAATATTTACTGCTGTTAAATATAAATTATTTAATAATATCAAGAAAATATCAACATTTGAAAACACATTTTAAGTTGTTACTTTATTTTGAAAGTTGAAGCCGGAAGTGTAACTTATTAGCTTATTTGATCCTGGAAAACAGCGACAAGTGCATAAGCATCAGCGACTGGAATAAGAACCGCTTTCATGCGAGAAACATCTTGAATTCCTGCTTTAGGAGCTGAGTTTTATTTTGACTGAGTGTTTTTTTTGTTCTTTCTTGTAGTTTTTCCAGGAACCGAAGAGCGACAGCGAGAGTCAAAGGAACATTAGCGAGTTTATTAAAGGCTGCGGGGCTTTTGGAGTGGAGGTGAGTCTGTTGTTACGCACTGGATGGTCTTGAAACATGTTATTCATAACGTTCAAAAGCACCTTTTTACTTGAAAGCTTATTTTTAAACTTATTTGTCCTACGGTTCGTCGGTGACGTCAGCGCGAGACGGTGACACTGCGGCTGTTTTTGGAACGTGTTGAATTTGTTTCTGTAATGAACAGCGTAAAATACGAGCTGTTAGCTAATTTACACATCCAATAACCAAACGTCTCAATTATTTATACAGTTAAACAGTCTCAAGCTGGTTGTAGCGTCACACTATTCCAATTATTTTACACCTCTAATATTAATTTTCGACCTAAACTACAGGCATAATGTGTCCTATTCTTGTATAGTGTTGGATTTTTCTACCTTTCCTCCTACTGTGAGGTTTCTTTAAGCAGTGGTTGATGTTTAGGACCCTATGGGTTGGGAATTCATTTAAAATTCAAACATATTTTATTATAACTTGAAGGGAAATTAAATGATGTTGTAACTCAGTTCTTCATCAGAGAGACATTACAGAGGGTTCCATCTGTGGACAGGAAGGTTCTCCTGCAGTGGTTTGTGTTGCACATGATGCTGCATTCCCAATACTCTGACTGGGTTTTCAACAAAGTTTCAAGTTCATCAGTCTTACTGACAAGAGAACTAACGTTTGTCAGTTTGACTGATGGAAGAGAACATGTTTAAACTTCTTCTTTCTGTCTTTTTGCTCCTGTTCTGCATCCATGTCTTCTTCTTTTGAACTCATCAGGGATTTGAGCATTATTTCAGCCTTAGAAATGTCCATTAGCTGCACTTTCTTGTCTCGTTGCTATGGTGACGGATCATAACAAGTGGCAAAAAAGTAACACATTAAAAAGTCCTTCAATCAGCACAGCATCCAACCCAGAACAAAAATGATTTTAAAAAAGAGTAACATTAATTAAAAGAAAACAAGCAAGACACACTCAGACAAGTTAAAACTGTCAGTAAAATGATAGAGATACTCCAACAAGCTGCCACCATGTATGGTGCTATTCTAGAATAACACCAAGTCATGGTCCTTAAATGATTATATTTTTAAAAGGTTTATTAATGACATATTTCTCTTCAAATTCTTTCTATCATAGAGTTAAATTAGACGTTTTTTAGATCCACTGCTTTATAACACTACTCGTGTTTCACATGCTTATTTAATGTTTTCACATGTGAAGTTTTTGTTCTGTAAGAAACACATTGGCAAACTACGACTTGGAGAACAGAACTGGTCCAACTCCACCCAGCCCTCATTGTCCTCAAATAAAAACCGAACAACAGATTAATTAGTAGAAACTAGAATGTTTATTGTTAAATTAATTGTCTTTTATTGATAAATTGATTGCTATAAAAATCCTTCATTAGGATTAATACCATCAATACCAAGCTACAGAGCCTCACCAGCCAGCCAAATAATACCCACTCCCTAATTAGTTTAAATCAGGAAAAAGCTGCATTTGTCTTGTATCATCTGCCTTTGCAGCAACAGGAGACAACTTGTCCTCTGCTTCATCTAGATATGGCTGCACTTTGTAGATTTCATATCACAGCTGAACTACATTTTAAGGCCAAGAACAATCCGCCTGGTATACTCACTCTCTCTTGGTCAGAGTGCAGAAGAAATGCATGCCTGCCAGGCGCTGGCAGTGAGAAATATGCTGAAACTGTAGCCTCCTACAGGACCGCAGCTTTAGATGCCTCACAGAGCCAAATCCTAATCATTCAAACCTCTCGGTACAAATCTCAAGCAGTGGTAGAAATCAGCTCTGGCACCTGATACAGAATCATCATAATGTATTAAAGTATTCACTCTCTTAAGTTTCGTTAATTCCTACAGAATCATAAAGGAGTAGATTTTGTGTTACCTGTTTTAAACTGTCTGCTATAAGCGTCTAATGTAACAACTAAGGCAGCCCGTCTTTTCCTAAATCACAGAAATTTAAACAAACATTTACTCCAAACCTCATCGAGCATAAACTGGGTTGTAGTACGATCATAGATCCTGACTTTGTCAGTTTTACCAAATCCCAGCCATCATGTACATTGTTAGTACAGCAATGTTTATTTCACCTCAGCCCATTTTTAATGATTCTTTACCTAAAAAAATATGATTAATTTTTTTTAATCTTGTGTTTTCATCTAATTTCCTGTGACACAGGCTTGCAGATGTTTCCTGTGAGTAATTTCATGAATAATTTGAATGGCGTGCTGATGAATCACAAACCTTCTATACATCTCCCCTTTGTAAATATAGATTTCTGAATGTCTAAGTTGTTTAGTAATAATATAAATGATCACCTACTATCTTTAAATTTTAGTTTGACATTAGTAGATCTTGTTCTTAAATTCTGAATTCTTCCAATTGTTAAAAAAAAGTTTTACTTTCAAGATGCATTTAACTGTTTATTTTAGTCATTAATACCTTCTCAGTTAACCTCATTAGTTGTGAGATGTTCTGATATCAAATTGGAAATAAGTATTTTTTTTAAACCCAGTTTTCTCAGTTTAAACATTTTTTATCTTAGGTGTGTGTCATTTTCAGCTAAATATATGGTTCAAATAACCTCCATGTTTAGTAGTCTGTTGTCATTTACTTTGTATATTGCATCAGTAAGATATTTGTTCACTAATAAGAGCATTAGAAGTGGTACTTATGTTAAAGAAGGTCTTGTTGCAGAAGTAAAAGGGTTCTAAAGGAGTTTATTTCAGTCCTCACTTTGTTGTTGCCAAAAGATGTATTTAGCTTCCTTTGGTTTATCCGTAGTTATGGAAACAGGAGGTAGAGATCCACATAGATAGCAAGGTTTTCTTATTTATTTATTTGTGTGTTTTTGTGGCATTGATCAGCAAAAGCGTCTTTTTTTATTACAGATGATTGTGTTGTGTTAGATAATAACAACCAGTGTAATTGAAGGAAATGTGATGAGGATAAATATGTGATTAAATTGTTGTCTGGCAGGAAAGTCAGATAAAAACAGAATTTTATAATGTGCTCATCGATATGTTTCTTAAAGTTGAGTGTGTGCGTCTCTGTCAGAGTTCAAAAGTACATAACAGGGTGTGTCTGTGTGCTGCTGCCTGTATGTAGGTCATGCTAGGTTGTGACCTCTCCTGCTGTGAATGTGAAGAGCAATGTAGTGAATAATATACTGAAACACACACACAACATTGATCTTTCCCATGGAAAATAAAGCTGTGGGGTCACAATGGAAAACAGCAGATTATGCAACACCAGAGTCCTGGCTGGAGACGTTAACAAGGTTGTGTTCTGGAACCTGGAAAGTAATTGAGACGAAATGCATGGGCTCTAAAAAAACCTTGAATCTTAAAGGAACAATTGAGACAGGATGAGAGGATGAGGTGAGGGGGAGGGTAAGAGTGGGCTGATGTAATGTAGCCCTCCAGGCAGTTAGTGGATTTTCCAATCAGGTTGATTAAAGGAACGCCTGCCATGTCACTGCAAGCCAAGGACTGTGTTACTAGCAGTCAGTAATAATTCTCCCAGACAGTAGTCGGACAGGCGGAGGACAAGCCAGACTGAGTGTCCTACAGAGGCGGATTACAGAGAAGACATCAAGTGGCAGCGCGAATGGAGATGATTCTGACTGCCATTAACAAGAGCTTCACATTCAGTCAGATCACAGCTGTAATCAGACATCTGACCCTGGATATCATTAAAGTCAATTGCTTGTGATACTGATTTTTAGCATTATGAGTACCCTCAGTGGAACGTTTAAATTACAGAAGCTACAATCAGTGGCGGTAAAAACACTACTAGTTTTATTAGGAGGAAGATATTCAGTCTAAATTCTGCAGCAATGCACTAAATTCTACATACTTCAAGTTTTAGTTTCAGATTTTCTCCTGGTTTTGATCTTGGTTCTTACTATTTTGAGAAGAAATAAGGAAAAGGGGGAAGTGCAAAACACTTAATCTTATCGGATGTTGCCACATGACTGGTCTTAGGCTGGTATTCTAGAAGATCAACCAATGAACTTTCAGCTTCTTTGGGCAAAATCATGGTGTGTCAGTTCATCATTTCAGTCTCAATATGTGTTTCAATCACAAATAAGTGTTTTTATTCAATGATACTTCTTGTTTAACTGTTGGTCTCATATTGTTTCAGATTGTTAACCAGCCTGTGTTTAAAACCATCAAGGAGACTTGATGTCTCAGTAAAAGTGACTTTCATGACATGAATCAGTCCATCTAGACGCTTTGGGGTTGTTCAGGTTGATAGGTGTGAGTGGTAAATACAAGATTAGGAGCTTCTGAGGTCCATTTGATTGCGACTGTGTGTGTATGTTAGTTACAAGCGTCTGATTGGGAGATTACAAAGGACAGATCAGACTTGGAGTAATCCTGCTTCAGACTCAGGAATTAAAGCCCTACTAGACTCAGTGTTTCCTGATGGTCTTTTTTTTTAGGATTTCTAAATTAAGTTGTAAATAAATATAACAGAATAATATCAGTAACATCTTTGTTTCTGTTTCTTTCAGCCTTTTGAGCTCAATGACCTGTTGCAGGGACTGAATTTCTCCAAAGTGCTAAACTGCCTGGTTGCCCTTAACAAAGCCACTGAAAGTAAGATTATTATATTTATGGAAGTAAAACTTCTTTTTGGGTAAAATTAATTAAAATGTTGTGTACCTGCACATTTAGGTGTTTCTGGAGAGAACATATGTGTGCCACACCCCTCCAATTTAAGGATCAAGTCCTTCGACTCTCTGAACACTCATACTCGCTCCTCTAAAGGGCTGCAGCCTCAGTACTGCAGCCTGGTGAGTCACCATGACGACAACAGCATCACAACTTTAACAGTGACAGCACATGAATAAATCTAACTCTGTCTGTGTGTTTCTTGAACTCTGCATTCACAGGACATGTCAGATGGCAGCGGGTGTGGCCAGCTGCTGGTCAAAGCGCGCTTCGCCTTCGAGCAGACCAATGAGGATGAACTCTCCTTCTCCAAGGGTGACATCATCAGTGTGACCAGGCAGGAGGATGGGGGCTGGTGGGAGGGATCACTAAACGGCAAGACTGGGTGGTTCCCCAGTAACTATGTACGGGAGCTGAAAGGAAACGGTGGGTGCAGCTTTTATTGGTACACTTAAGATCTACATGATTATTGTTGCATATTTCAAAATAAAATAACTCCTATAAGCATTTAACTTAGTTGTTCTGTCCCAAAACTCAGGAGTAGCCTTTTCAGAGACCTTCCCAGAGTGTTGTAACAGATTTACCCTTCAGTCTTTTGATTTGCTCACTTCCTAAATAAACTATCAGAATATAAGTTATCTAATAAAATGGACCAGTTGTTTGTGTCAGATAAATATATGACGTAATTCTTTTTTAGTTTAAACACAAATACAACAAACATCAGTTGTTGCAGTGTTATTCTGATGTTTCCTCTTGGCTCGTGTGTCTTGTGAAGCTGTTGCTTTGTGAGAGGAGAAGGCAGGAAACACAAAGAAAGGAAGTTCCTGAGCTGCTGCAAAACAGGGAACTTCCTGACTTAAAGCTCACACAGCCATGATAACAGTTCTTTAAGTGATAAATTCCTTCAATTTGAAATCTTTTTTCTTTATATTGACACATGAATCAAGATTTTTAAGCCCATTCTGTTTCTCACTGTTTACAGAAACAGTTACATAATTTATAAGACATAAAAAAGAGAAAATGTTATTTCATGTTTGTGTATTCTCGAAAAGTAAGACTTTATTTTGATTTTACAAAACAGTGTCATTTATTCCTTTTATTGGCCACACTGAGCTTTAATGCCTTAGTCTCGATTGAAATGACATGAAGTAAGAACATCAGATTCAATGATTTGACATTTAATTATTGCTCTGCAGTCGGGAAATCTCATGCAACAGAGCCAGTTTCTTGTCCATATGTAGAAAGACTTAATATTTTTCCACCAGACAGAACAGACTGTCAGAACAGGACAGACAGCACATGTCAGTGCATCACGCTGAAGATCATTTTCTGTTCATACAACTGGCAGTTCTACATTTTTTCTTGTTTTATTCTTGTTAGCATTTTAAAATTTGGAACATTTTTCATTTTCTGGACAGTTTGTTTCATTTTTTTTCCTGTTTTCAGACAAAACAACAGACAAGCCAAAGTCTGGGACTCTAAAAAGTCCACCCAAAGGCTTCGACACCACCATCATCAGTAAGACTTACTACAATGTGGTTAGTATCATGTTAAGAAACTAATATTTGACATTATAGTTGGACAGAAACAACGTAAAACTTAATTTCTCTGTTTTTCCCAGTGCAGCATTTAATGGTAGAATAATGGATTGACCTGAGGGCTGTTGTGGGCTGTCAAGATGCATTAGTTCTCATTCACACATTAATTTAACCATCACATAACTGGGTCTGTGTGTATATAAGTGTGTAATCATTTGGCATCCCTACATGTGCCAGGCCTGTGTGGCAGACTGCAGCAGATTTAATGTAGGTTATTTCTTCCAGTCCAGTGGTTTCTGGGGCAGCCTTGCCACGGGGTTGTCTCTTTTCTGGTGGGAGGGTTTGAATAATGTAGCAAGATGTTTGAGTCTCTATAGACAGTCCTATGTTTGGTTGACGTACCTGAGCTTTTTTTAAACTCTCATGCGAGCACTTAGAGACTCTGCCCGGAGAAAAAATTGTTCCCAGACAGAAATGCACAAACAAGATGAAGATAAACGTTTTTTTTCTTTCCAAAGAGCCTCGACAGAAGGGACAGAAGCTTTTACTGGTAGAAGTTTCAGGCTATTCTTCTTTAACTGAACTTCTCTTTTTTGCCACTTACATTTATTAAAAAAATAAAACTATACCTATGATTTCCATTCTGATTTATCTTACTTCCACACCTGAGTGGAACATCTCCACACTTGTTTTATGTTTAACAGTATGCTGTTAATTACCAGAAACCTCATTCCTGTGAGGTTTGGGGAGTTGTAGCAAGATCATCCAATTAATCTGACTCGACTTGAGGCAGTGTTCCAGTAAGTACAAGTTACTCCAGCCAGATCTACAGCTCCCCAAAGGGTCCTAGAACTCCCCTTATTAGCTTTAACCAACTACATCTCTGAAAGCCAGACTCATATCAACCAGCCAGGATTCTTTTAGGTCTTTTATTTCACATAAATCTCAAACAGTTTATTCAATTAAATCTTTCATATGAATTCATTTCCATAAAAATCCTTCAGTTAACATTTCTTGTTAATGATTATATCATATGTCCTTCAGGTGCTGCAGAACATCCTGGAAGCAGAGAGTGAATATTCGAGGGAGCTTCAGAGTCTCTTGGGTTCATATCTTCGCTCACTTCACCCCACAGACAGGTAGAATCCACATCTGATTTATCACATGATCAGCTTTGAGTTTAACACTGAGTGGCTGTACGTGTCATTTATATATAAAACCTTTTCTTCTTCTTTCTCCTGCAGAGTCAGCAGTGTTGACATCAGTCATATTCAGGGAAATCTGGAGGAGATCTCGACCTTTCAGCAGATGTTGGTTCAGTCTTTGGATGAACAGACAAAGTTAGTGTTTGTTTGATACATATAGAAAGATAAAATGTTGCAGAGGTTGAAGCTTCTGTTCTCACTACATGACTAAACTAAACTAAACTAAACTAGACTAAACCAGACTAGACTAGACTATTGCATGTGATATATTTAACCTTTGGGCCTTTACTCATTGTTGACCAGCATCTTGTTTTAGTGTGTAGATTGTTTTTATTTACTGCATTGTAAGTGTAAACGGTTCATTTAGGAAATTTAACCATGAGTTTATTATGAAAATAATCCACAATTGATATTTTGTTGTTTCTAATTAAGCCATTAAATTATTCATACTACAACAAACTCTTTATAACAAATTCTATTTGTTATTTACTCCAGATCAGATCAGAGACGTGCAGGATGTCTGAGGCAGTTCGTGCTTCCTGTCAGCAGCTGTTGTAACAACAGAGACATCTAGTGGTTCAAATAATCTGCATATTACTTCTTCACTGCAGTTAAAAACAGAAAATAAATAATGTCTTAAATATGCTCTTAATCACAATATAAAAAGGTTTTAAAAGTTAATTCAATCATCATTTCACAAGAATCTTTATCTTTAACCAGATTTCTACTTACTGTTGAAAATTATGGAAAAGTAGAACATTTGCTTTTTTAGATAAGTGTCGAAAAAAGAAAATGAAGTCTGGAAAAATACTCATATTTCTAGACTTTGACACGTGTTCCACCTACTAATATATAAAAATAAAACTTATTTACAGAAATTGCTCAAACTTAAAGTTTAGATTTTACATTCACCTAAAAACAGTTTCAGATTGAGATTTCTCATCTGTATTATTTTAATCATGTCTGAAAGCTTTTACTTGTTGTATTTTATTTGTGTAGACTCCCTGAGAACCAGCAGAGGATCGGGGGTTTCTTTCTGAGCCTGATTCCCCAAATGAAGATCATATATGTGACCTACTGTTCCAATCACCCATCTGCAGTCAGCGTTCTCACACAACACAGGTACATCCTTCATAATATAGAACATGCAAAGTGCACGATGAATCTAATTTGGTGCATTTTGTTTGTTTGTGAATGTGTGTCACAGTGAGGAGTTGGGAGAATACATGGAATCAAAAGGAGCTTCCAGTCCTGGGATTTTGACACTGACAACTAGTCTGAGTAAACCGTTTACCAGACTGGAGAGATACCCAGCACTGCTGAAAGAACTAGAGAGACACATGGACGTAAGCAGGAACCTCTGTGTATATTTACTGAGTGATATCAGAGGACAGATTCTGTTGAAGGAAACAGTTTTGATGGTTCTAAGTAAACGAGTTAAAACGAGAGAGAAAAACAATTTCTCTTTTATTTTCATGTTGATATTTTCTGTCTTTAAGGAACAACATCCTGACAGATCCGACCTCAACGCTGCCATGACTGCCTTTAAAACCCTCGCAGTAAGATTCATCTGTACTGCCACAACTCACACCAATAACTGTGATCTCATTCCACTGAGTGTGTGTTTGTATACAGGCTCAGTGTCAGGAGGTGAGGAAGAAGAAGGACCTGGAGCTGCAGATTTTAACAGAGCCAATCAGAAACTGGGAGGGTGATGATATCAAAACTCTGGGCCCAGTTCTACACATGTCTCAAGTCAAAATTCAGAATTGTCAGGTAATTATCACAGTGTGTTGGCATGACAACACTGTGAGACTGTCTATGCCAGACATTTTGTTTTGTCTTTCAGGGGGCAAATAAACGCTACCTTGTGCTGTTTCCTCACACTCTGCTCATGCTCTCTGCCAGCCTGAGAATGAGTGGATTTATCTACCAGGTTTGTTTTAAACTCTGGAACATTACATCTGTTGGTATTATTAGTTGTTTTAAAGCTGGAGTGCGTAACTTTTACATGTCCGTGGATGTCCGTTTCAGCCAAGCCACTATCAGAGGAGATGACACAATGCAGATTAAGCCGATCGGCTCCTCAAACATCTCACGGTATTTTTCAATATATATCATTTTTACTTTGCGTGTCGGGTGCGACATTCCCGCGCTGTCGCACATGAAATTACGTCTTTTATGTCACAACAAGAAAAATAATAAGAAATAGAACGCAGTGTCTCGTAGCAGCCGGCAGAACGTGAAGGTCAACATGGCGGAGAATCCAAATAAACAGCCGAGAGACACATATCGGGAAGTGGATCCTACCACGAAAAAAAAAAAATAATTCCTGGACGTTCGGCAGAGGGACTATTGGCTAAGAAGGAAAGTGACCGAAGGAGAAGGCAAACGCGAATTTGTATCGGCGTCGCTTTTCCTCGGTGGAGAGAAGAGATCTGGCTGATGTTCAGGGGTGCACACAGTGATCCGCAGGTCCGCACACACTGTCAAAATATAAAATGCGCACCAGATGAAACCCAGAGCGCCGAAGTTCCAGCTGATCAGCTGATTCTGTCTCTGTGTCAGTTTGTGTCTGTCAGTTTGCCAGTGTAACGGTTTTTCAGTCAGTCAGATCAGTGCAGCTGACTGCAGGATTCTGCATCGTGTCAAAACTGAAAAAATTCACTGAATAAGACAAATAGATCATTGTGGCCCCAACAGCTGACTAATAAATTTCAACACCAAACTGTTAAATGTAGATTAAAGTGAACAATCAAACCTGTAAACAATCCAACCTGAACTCTGAAGGTTTTTTTTACCAGTATTTTTATATTTTACTGGTTTCTCTTGATTTATTCAACAATGAAATGATATTTATTGAAACAAATATAGAGCCAGGTAAAGTAAACAGACTGAATTTGAAGCTTGATTAATACAGATACCGGTTGGAATCACAACGGCAGAGATAAAGCGGTGGCAGCTGGGCTTACGTCATATGGAAGCGCCAGCTTTATTGTTGTAATGACGCAAAAATTCCGCTAGGGGGCGACAGAAGTTACAGAAGTTACGCACTCCAGCTTTAAGATCTCTGATTGGTGCAAATAAAATAATGTTTCTGTGTATCTGCAGGGAAGGATGCCGTTATCAGGAATGCTCATCTCCAGAATTGAAGATGGAGAAACCTGGAGAAATGCTTTTGAAATATCAGGTCAGCTCTTATTGTTTATATTATAATATCCAGTCCGTCTCAGCAGAACTTACAGTATTTTAGTGATTTTAGCTTCCTTCAACTTTTTAACCAACTTTCTTCAGGTTTAAACCTTTTATCAAACTCATCCTAAGTTCAGGCTCAGGCTGAGAGCAAATCTTTGGTTCCTAAATATTTAGATTCTTGCCATGTGCAGTATGTGTCTAATATAATTACATCTATAAATACACCTCCTGTCAGAGGAAACTCGATTGATGTGTGTGTGTGTGTGGGGGGGGTTGGGGGGGGGGGGGGGGGGGGGGGGGGGGGGGGGGGGGGGGGGGGGGGGGGGGGGGGGGGGGGGGGGTTGTAACAGAATAGCATACTGTCAAAGAAAACTCAGTACAGTCACGTTTTCAGTTACATCACTAAATGTAAGATTATAAATAATGAATGGATAAATTAAATAGTTTACTTTTCATCTATTGCAGCATATTTTGTAAATGATTGAATTAAGAGAAATACTCAAGTAGTTTTGCTTGTTTAACGTGTTTCTGTGTGTCGATCTGTCTGATCCGGGTATTGTTTCCTGGTTTTCAGCACTTTTGTTTTTGTGCTTGTTGTTTTGCAGGTGGTCAGTGTGAGCGGATACAAGTAGCTTGCAACAGTCAGCAAGATTTACAAGATTGGCTGGACCTCCTCACCAAACACACACACACCGCTCCACCTCACTTACACAAACCTCAGGCTGTCTGTCACACAGTGAGTCTCCATCTGTCTAAAAGAATCACCAGTGAGTGACCTGATCTCCATCCATCTCACCACACCTCTCGTCTGTCTCTGCTCCCAGTTGCCATCCCATTCTGTCACTCCCTCCAGACACCCTAAATCTTGTGTGGAGAACAGTGCCATGTGCCACACTCTCCCTCATCTGCCCTCGTCTGTAACAAGCCACAGTAGCAACCCGATGTGGGGACCCCTGGAGCCACCGAGTACCCCCAAACCCTGGAGCCTGAGCTGCCTTCGACCTGCACCTCCACTACGACCCTCTGCTGCTCTCTGCTTCAAGGAGGTGCTGAACACTGATCTGAGTGCAACACATTCTAAAAGTCCTTTAATCTTCCTAAATGATCTTTTCTGAGAATTTGACAGTTGTTTCTGATCTTTGTTACTATTTTCTGTAAGGATATAAGTAAGAGTCCTAAAAACAAGACAAAGCTTCTCCCCAAGAGGAAACCAGAGAGGAAATCTTCAGAGGAAGACTTCACTGCCAGAAAGAGTAGGTGCAACGCAGCAAGTAGATTTATTTACAGTATATCCTCCTGACTACCAGTAGTACTGGTACTACTACCATACTGGTAGTCAGGAGGATATTGTAACTGGTAACTTTTAATTTAGCATATAGAACTAATTGATCAGAGTAAATTTTAAAACAGCTGCTGTTTTGCAGCAAACTTGAGGGTGTGTAGGTCAGAAGAGAATGACCCCCCTGATGTTTTTGTTTGTGTACCAGGTACAGCAGCTCTGGAGGAGGACGCTCAGATACTGAAAGTGATTGAAGCTTATTGTACAAGTGCCAAAACGCGGCAGACTCTCAACTCAAGTGAGTGTTTCACTCGTCAGCGGATGCAAACACGTCCCTCACACATCGTGGTGCGCCCTGATACTGTGTCTTAATCAGTGTTTGTTCAGCTTTTTTTCACTAACAATGTTTTTCTCTCTCCTCTCTTTATGTCCTTCCTCTATTCGTTTGCTGTTATCACTTTCCAAATATTGTTTTGTTTTGAAACTGCTTTGTCCACATGTTTTTATTTGGTTGTGTCTCCATTGTCCCAATGTTTCTAACTGGTGTCTCCCTCTAATGTTCCTATATGTGTCATGATTTCTCTCTCACCAACCATTTCTGAAATGATTTGTCCTTGTGTCATCATGTATTGATTACTGCTCACACCTGCTTTATGGTTTGTTTGTCTGACACCTTCATCCTTGATCCGATATGGTTTTGATTTGCATCCTCATCCTCCCAAACACACTGAATTGCGGGGTTTTTTATGATGCTGTAAAGCCTGGCAAGGAACGGACCTCATGCACAACCATGTGCTTGCTGATACCAGCCTCACTGTGGCTGGCAACATGCCATGTTCCGACCAGTCAGAAGACTCGGATTTTGACAGTTTCTGGACCTCGCAAACTCAGAGGACCGCCTCGTTTTCTCGTAAGATGCCAGTGTTGTAAATCAGCAGACGTTTGGTGATAGATGTGTATTTGTTGTGGTATGTCGTCTCCAGCACGTAGTGATTTTGTGTCTGGATATTTTTACTTACTATTTGTGAAACATGTGTCAGTATAAAGAGGGTAAGTGTTTCACTGCACACAGACGTGTTACAGATAGCAGATCTAATAGTGAGATCTTCTTGTGTCATTTTGTAATAACTGATAATCAGTATATTTATCTGATATACTGACTTTTTGATCAAATAAAATAATGAAAAAACTCTAGATGACTTTTCCTTTTTTATCTTAAAACTTTGTTTCTGACCAACTCTTCTATTCAATGTCTGTCAAGAGAAACTGTGTCACAAAATATGTTCTTTACACCAGCAGCATGAGTGATGTGCACCGCTGTGTTGTGGCTACACGGGTTTTCACTTAGTCAAGATTTATGAAATATTTGATAAATGTACAATAGAAAATGAAGATTTGAGACCCGCCTTATGCTTTTATTGTAATGGTGATGCAGCATCACACTTCCTTTCCACATTAAAACAAAAGAGTACCATTTGCTTGTAGCCTGTAAAGTACGTCCCTCTGCTATGAAAATATGTTTCTGAAAATGTTTTGACTGTTATTATTTGTTCAGGTTCCAGTCGGAAGGATATTCAGGTGTTGTTCCCAGAGGAGGAGAAGATTATAGTAGAAGAAGTCCGAAGTAACGGACAAACTGTGGTGGAGGAGAGGTAAGAGAGAATACAGCATTTACATATGTTTCTGATGGCTGATAGAGACGTCACATGATAAGTTGTTTCCTTGCTGCAGGAGTCTGGTAGACACTGTGTACAGTCTCAAAGACGAGGTTCAGGAGCTCAAACAGGTGAATCGGATCTTTTTGTTATCCAAAAGTAACTCATTTAATTAACATTTTATATTAGTTTCATCCCATATGACCTCTTACTTTTCTGTTATTTGTACTTCTGTACTTCCACTTCTTTGCTCAGGACAACAAGAGGATGAAGAGAACGCTGGAGGAAGAACAACGTGCAAGAAAAGAGCTGGAGAGGATTGTCAGAAGGGTTCTGAAGAACCTGAACGACCCAACGTGGGATGAGACTAATCTCTGAAATCCCTACACTGAACTTGTTTCTAATTTTTAAACGACCAAATGACAAGATCTGTTCCAGCTGCACGGACAAAAGCTGCCATTAACTTGTACTGCGCTTCATGTGTCAGTTTCCTTTGGCTTTTACCTTCACAGCAACCCGTGTGCCAAACCGTGAACTAAGATCCCAGCGAAGCCACCTCACCTGATCATTAAGCTGTGAAGCCATGACAGCTGGTAGACAGAAGGACATCACTTTCTGTCTGGTAACTTACATTCTACCTTCTCATTCCACTCGTTACAGGGTGATATGTTTTCTATTCCAGGTGTCAGTTAAACCCTCAGTAGAACATGGAAAAACATCCCAACCACTCACGTATTTATCTAAGAATTTTGTCTCTGTTAGAAATAGTTTGAAATAAGAAGTTTTAAAGGTGCCATTTACAAACATCTCCGAAATGTTTATTATCAGGAAACCTCAGGGCTTAATGTGGCAACAAAATTTTACTACATCCATTTCAAATTTCACAATAAAAGCTTTAGTTAAAGGTGCTCGAGATGTTATTGACCTGCCTTGCAGAGCAGCCAAAAATCCCAGTAATGTGGCTGTTGCACTGCCTCTTGAGCAAAGTATTTTTTTATTGGGTTAGGCTAAAATTTGTGCTGCTATTTCTACATGGGAATTTAAAATATTTCTCTGGTCTTTATTCTCATTCTGTTGATCATCAGCGGTATAAACACAAATTTAAACACTAACAGAAGTAATTCTCAGCTGTAATATTAAGTCATTTTTAACAGCTGGAATGTTCTTATAATCAGTCACAGATGGGAGTTTTTATTTTTATCAAACAGTGAAAATTGACTTGAAGCGATGAAGCTTCACTCAGCTTTGGACTTTCTAATGGAGGAGAACATTTTATACCTGAACAATGTCCAGAAGCCATCTGACTCACTTGTTTAGAGTCATTCCTCTCAAAGCGAATTAAAGTACAACCCCAGTTGTACCACCAAAACATCACAACTCTGTGTAAAATGTCAATAAAAACTGAATTCAAATATTTACAAAGGACAAAAACTCTTATTTTAACCCTAATATGATAAAGACAACATATCAGATGCAGAAACAGAAATATAGATATATTTTTTCTATTTGTTTGTTTCAAACATTTCCACCATCATCAACATAATTATATGAAGCTATTTACATTCCATGACCTGCTTGAAATTTCAACATTTCATAGAAAAATGTTAGCTAATGTTTAATTTGATGACATTAACATGTCTTAGAGGAACATCTGCTCTAGATAACGTCGCTTTCAGAGAAGGTATTACATATTTCAGCAAGACAATATCAAACCAGATACTGCATCTATCAGAACAGCCTGGCTTCACAGTAGAAGAGTCTAAAATCAGATTTTATTTACATTTTACACAACATCCCAATCTTTTTGGAACTGTGGTTATAAATATGATGAGACTACTCACTGCACTTTTTTGTTTTTCTTAAAACCAAAGTCGAAGCAATACTACACGGGGAAATTGTGTAATTCTGATGTCAGGATGCAGCTTGATGTAGAACATGTTCATGTTTTCTACTGTTTTTTTTTTAACTGCAGTTTGGATTTGTAACACTTGTTTCTACTTGACCTGGCTCAACACAGCAGAGAGGATTTGTACAGAAAAGCAGCATTTTCAACAACAGCAACATGGAAACCGTTCCTTTGTTCTGGCATTAAAACCTCAGCTGTAAGATGGATAGTAAAGAAACTAGAAACACAAGTTATATGAAAGAAATCTGACTCTAACTTATACATTTAACTGTAACTGATGTAAATGTGTCATGTACTCATATGCTACAGTGATGGAGATAACTAGAGTAGTTACCGTAACAATGGTCATGCCTCTTTATTTATTTTACCCATGTGTCTGCCGGTGAATAAAATGTTTAATTCAACTCAGTTTCCAGGGAGTTTCTGTTCTGGAAATAAGAACTCCATCAATGTGAAACACCTTTCACTCGTCAGTATGTTTTTACTCAGTTCTGTGGTTTTCTGTTTATATTATACTTTAATCATTTAAAACATTAATATCAGAATTGATGCTTTTATTTCCATGTGCACATGTAATTGTGTCTGTTACATGTTTAAATAAAAAGTGACCTCATACTGACGCGGTTAGTATAGCCCCATCTGCTCAGTGGCTCTTCTTCTAGGGAACTCTGGAGGAGGAGAGTCAAGCCTGTCTCCAATTGTTCCAGGGTCCAAGCTTTTATTAGAGGGGAGCACAAGTAGTTAGTGTCACTCAACCTCACACACAAACTTCAGCGTCCCTTCCAAGGAGACATTCCTCGTTCCTAAAGCCAGTTTATGACACTAGGGGTCAGCAAGTCCAGCTCTCACCTCCCACCGGGTTTCCAGTCCTCCTGAGCTTGATCTTCTGCCGGCAGGTGGACGGCACGTGTTGAGGAGGCTTCCTGGTGTCTTTGTGAGCTGAGTTTGGCAAGGTCCAATGAGCCAAGGCTTTCCTCCAGGCACTGGCTTGTGAGCTCCTGCACAACCAGACCAGGCTTCAGGGGGCTGCCCTGGTCCCTTCATTCAGACCAGGATATTCTGTTTTCCATGTTCAGGTTAGGGTTTGACCTTCATCAAGGTCTCCCTGTGGGACAATGCAGCCTCCAGGATTGTGGGCAAGGCAAGGCAAGTTTATTTGTATAGCACAATTCATGTACAGGACAATTCAAAGTGCTTTACATGAAACAAAAGCATAAGTAAAAGAATGAAAACATGATTTAAATAAACAGAATTAGAACAAAGGACAGCTTAAAAGCAACCGTGTGGATTTGGACTTTCTAATAAAACTTTATGTAAATGCAGCGGAGAACAGGTGGGTCTTTAACCTTGATTTAAATAAACTGAGTGTTTCAGCTGATCTGAGGCTTTCTGGGAGTTTGTTCCAGAAATGTGGAGCATAGAAGCTGAAAGCAGCTTCTCCATGTCTGGTTCTGACTCTGGGAACTGATAAAAGACCAGATCCAGAAGACCTGAGGAGTCTTGTAGGTTCATACTGGGTCAGGAGGTCACTGATGTATTTTGGTCCTAAACCATTCAGAGCTTTATAGACCAGCAATAGAACTTTAAAGTCTATCCTCTGACGGACAGGCAGCCAGTGTAAAGACCTCAGAACTGGACTGATGTGGTCCACTTTTCTGGTTTTAGTGAGAACTCTAGCAGCAGAGTTCTGAATGAGCTGCAACTGTTTAACTGATTTTTTAGGAAGACCAGTAAAGATGCTGTTACAATAATCAAGCCGACTGAAGATGAATGCATGGACTAGTTTTTCCAGGTTTTGTTGGGACATTAAATCTTTTATCCTAGAGATGTTCTTCAGGTGATAATAGGCTGATTTAGAGATTGCCTTGGGAATACTGAAACCCCTCCGCCATGTTAAGGCGGTGATTCTTTTCAACTTAGTGTTCCTCAGTATGGAAAAACAAACATTTTTAGCATTTTTATCGCTGATCAACATTCTCACCTGGATCCCGTGTGTTGCCACTGTGTAACCATAACAACCGGATCTATGCAAACACACAAGTCACTGTCAACAGGTCTCAGTGATGTCACTGGGAAATACCACTTTGATTTGAAGATTGCAATGATTTCTTTTATATTCCATTTTATCAAGAAAGTTTGTTTTACACAGCCAGAGCTTTTCTTCAAGTTTACTCATTGTTAAATTTAGAACATGGTTGTAAATCTGCATTTTTAACAGAAATTCTTAAGCTACAAAATTCAGTTAAAAATGAAACAAAAAAATCGGTCAGATTAATTTGTTAATTTTCGATAAGTTAGCCTTCTGAAATTAGTCATAGTATCACGTATGTAATAATGTCATTATTAATATTTATTTTTGTCCAACTTATCTAATTGTCTAAAAAAAATCTATTTTACTTTTCAAAAAGAAGAGAAAAACAGTTATTGATAGAAACAGCGCCTCCCTGAGTTTTAATAGCATTGACCGTCATCCAGCTGTAGTGGTCAAAAAAGGTATTACACCTTCAATTCAACACAGGTGAACGCCAGCGGCCCTTGATTAACACTTGTTTTTAGCATACAACACGGATAAAATCACGGAAACTTTGTTGGAAAATACATTCTGAAGTAAGTTATAAAAACAGTACACACGCTAACTACTCAGCAAACAATAACAAAAATGAAACATTTAAATATTTATGATTAAAGTTTAGCCGTGTGTAGGTTTTTGCGGCAGGAGAAGGCAAGACTAAAACCGACGGTTAGAAACAACTTTAATGGCAGGAATAACTTCACAATTAAAGAACAAATGTAAGTGAAAACAAACAAATAAATAAAAAATAAATAAACTCAAATATTATTTACAGTAATTAACCGGTTTCTCATGGTCTTTGAAACAGCGCCGCCGATGGGAAGCCACAAAACAGCTTTTATGGGATGAAGGACACTGAACTGCAATAATGTAAGTCAATGTTTTATTTCCTTCTATCAGCTGATGTTTCTTTTGTTGTGGTTAAACTGTAGCAGAGATAACAGGTAATTAGTTGGGTGATAATAACTTTCCCGTTTATTATGTTGCTTATGTTTTGCTGTGTGTTGAGATGTGAGTCCTCATGTCTTACGGTAGGACATGAAATCTGATAACAAAAGGTTTAAACTTGTTTTTGTATTTAGGATCTAGCAAATATCAGAATCTGGTTTATTCAGCCAAGTACGTTACACACAAGGAATTTTGCTCTGGTGTACATTTGTCCTTGTATGTAGACAGACATTTGAGATACATTTAGTAACACCATCCACCATAAATGTCTGATTGGTGTTTGAAGCCTGTTTATACAGATAAAATATTATAAATTCTGTGAGAGAAATAAGTAATTTCTTCATTAGGGGTGTTAAACATGCTTGTTCAACATGGTGACAGTCTGGAGAAAAAACTGGTTTTGTGTCTTGTGGTCTTGGCGTTCAGTGATCTGTCGAGATCCTGGGTGAGAGTGATGCTGCCTGCCCTGTTCCTGACTCTGGAGGAGTCCAGGTCCCAGATAGAGAAGTACAGGTACTGGATGGAGGTCAGATTTGCACCAGCGATCTAGTCCATGGTCTTTATAGTTCCCTGCTGTATGTTTTTGTCAAGTTTGGTTGTGGAACCAGACTGGGATGGACTGGCAGAGACTTGATGATGGCTCTGTAGAAGTTCACCAGCTGCTCCTGCAGCAGGTTGAACTTCTTGAGCTGCAGCAGGAAGTTGAACCTCTGCTGGACCTTCTTAGTGTCTATGACGGCTGCTTCAGCTTTCTTCATATATAGTACAATGAACGTTAAAGACCCACTCTTATGAAAATTGTGTTTTTCATGTTGTTAACATGTTCTTAGACATAGCTTAAGAAAATTAAGCTCAAAATTGCTTTTCTTAGTAGTTCATGTGACAAACCTCCAGCTTCACTGAGTGAGACAAGTTAAAAAATGTTGGTATGTGTCAGAAAGTGTTTATCTGACACAAGTTTGTTACTTCATGTGGGAAATGGACTGAAAGCAACAGACAGTTTTACTCTAGTGTTGTTTATTAAGCTTTAAGGAATTAAATTATTTCAAATTTAAACATGTCTTGATTAAAAATGACCTTAGGTGGATATCCTCTACAAATGTGGGAGTCTCCTTTTAATTCCTCTTCGATCAGTTTATTTTAGAGTAACATCAAAGGGTTAAATGACAGAGTAAAATTAACAGAAATAACTTATTGTTTTTCTAATTTATCCAGTATTTTAATGAATATTTATGATGTAACATTATAAAAAGAAACACTGAAAAACTGAGAAATTGTATAACTGGAACATTTAATTACTGCTAACTTGTCAAACCACTATTATTTACTCTGAAATGAGTTTATAAAATAAGAAGAATCTGACTGCAGTTGCTTAGATACTCTACGGTTTTATTATATTAGAGCTACCAGAATATCTAAAAGATGATTGAGCACATTCAATTAAACACGACATATTTCAAGTTTAAAGAAATGAGAAGGTCGTGTTTTAGTTGTTGCTCACAAAACCTGTTATACTACAGACAAATATTGACACCAGCTAATTGAATATGAAGGCTTTGAAAAAGCCCGTCTCATTTGGTCCAGAATAAAAAGGACACTTTTGACCACCAGATCCAATCAGCAAGCTGCAACAACTGTACAGATGTTTTCTACCCAGAGGCTTGATTGACACGTTTTTGTTGAATTTGGTCTCTAAATGTGGATTAGTGATGTTTCACAGTGCATCAATTTGATAGTTTCCATGGTAGATGTCTGTTATCAATGCAATCAATAACATTACATGGTCAGATTGCCAACAGGTTTTGGCAGGACACCAGTGAAATGCATTATTCTCATAACAACAGAGAAGAAAGGCGTCTTTGTGGAGTTGTCCGTATGAAATTGACAAGGCCTTTTACAGCCTTTGATACAGGCTGGCTGCCTCACACAATGGAAGGCATATAAATTTGCAGATGTCTTCTGGAAAGCTCAAATGTCAACGCTTTTCAACAGCACCGGAGCCTTGCAAGAGGAATAATTGATTAGTTCACCTTTTGTCTTGAGCCAAATATTCATCCACTAGAACATAAAAAGAAAAGAAAGCGAAACAGCAAAGAGCATCTCAGCTTCACAGTCAGCGTGGACTTAAAATAAAAGTTACTTCTGGTAGTTTTCAGCTTTTGCACATCCAAAACTATCACTTTATTAACTCCCTTCAGATTTCAGTGTTCATGCAATGCTCTACCTGTAAAAACTCACTTTAACATCTTTAGTCAACGTAAATGTAATAAAAACAACAAAATTACAGATGCAATATTTAACTACTGGAAAATAATTGGAATGGTGCAGAAAACAACTAAAGATTTAATGATTAAAATAAATAAACTGACTGACGATGTTATTATGATAAATGTTACTTAGATTATGATAATTGTTCATTTTATTCACTCTGATTTGTGATTGGTTGGTTTTCTGTCTAATTATTTTTGCAGTGGATCAGCTGTTTATGTTTATAGGATTTTTTTATTTAAACATGGTGAAGAGTTTCCCTGCATCCGAGGAATTTATTAGTTGTGCAAAGTTTCATGTATTTTGATATTCCTTTAGTTCATTTACTGCAGATGTGCATACTAAGTAGGTATTTATGACAGTTGCTTCCTGCAGCTTCGTTCTGCTGCTGGCTGTATGTGGATTACTCTGAAATCAAATCAGAACAAAAACACAAGGAGAATAAATTCTTCTCAGCTGTATTTGTTGACATTTTAACAGGCTGTCAGAAATCTAGAGGTGTGAAAAGTTTAGTACCAGAAAGTTTTCCTGTAAGAAAAATATATCCATGAACTAAAAACATCTGGATGGGATAGTGACAGTTTTGAAACTGCAGAGAAATAGGGATGGTAATACTGTATCATTTATTATAAATCATTCCAAAAATCTTCATGATAATAACCAGTAAAGCCACTATAATAATATTTTATAATTGTATTTTTACGTTTTTTGTGAAGCTCCAGACTGTAACATGAATAATGATAGAATTTAAGTTTTATTTCCCAGAGCACTGAACACTTTTCAGCTTTGTCTGGTCAGTCCTTCAGAATAAGTTGGAGTATTCTGTCCTCTCATCTCATCAAGTTTTTTTAGCTGCTCTAATGGCTTGAGCTTCTTTTTTCCCAGAACTGTATTATAACTAATATTTTCCATAAATTTCTGCCAGTGGAGACAAACCAGGAACAGATAAACATGAATAATATCCCCAGACTCTGTTTCACGGCCAGCCGAGGTCAGCTGACCTGTTCCTGCTCTGTGTAGTTTAACATAATCTATTAATCTATCAGCATTTCTTCTTTGATCAGTGCAGCTAGTATTTCATGGGTAATAAATGTCCTCAAACATTAACCAGAAGAGAATATTTCTACTTTCTCAGTTGGCACAAACCAAAACTAAAACCTAAGAAAAAACCTCTGTAACCAACTAAAAGATAAACTTGCACTAATGGCTCAGAGGAAATCAATAACCCATCAATAAAATGGCCAGATTCTGGAACTGAGAGGTGAATTTAGCTGCGAACCAATCATTACACCAGCCTTTGTCTCTATATACAGCTAGAAAAGTGGAAATAAAAGCCGCGTATACAATCGACAGCCGTCCTGTAAATGAAATGACGGCGTGCCACTGAGCCTGTATTGTTTCTGGCTATAGAACTGGCAGGTATCTGCTTTGTAATGGGCACCGCTGCAGCACACATTCAAAAGCTCCTTTGAGCTGGACAGTACCTTTGTCTCCTCAGCGTTCAGCAGCTAGTGATAATTTAGATTTGACTTGTATTGTTGCATTGTGTGTTCCTCCTCTTCAAAGCGTCGCCACTCATTTTTCAGTCTCTGCAATTTTCTTCTCCAGTAGCAGAAAGAAGCAGAAGAAAAGGAAAAAGATGACAAAGACAACACAGGACTCTTCTCTTTCCCTTGGCCTGGTTTTTGTATGAAATGGCCAAGCAATAATTTTTTGTCATTGGTTTACTCCTAAGAGCCCATTTTGATGTCGGTACTGAAAAGAAAGCAATAAAGAAAGCTTTTTAGTAGAGTTGAATGAGAGAACGAAGAAGGAATGAATCCCTTTGGGACGCTGCGACCGGAGAGGCCTTTTTATTTTCTTTGCTCGGGTAATCAAATGGAGCTGAAATGAAAATGGAGTTTTCTATGAAAATAGGGGCCTTTGTTGGCTTTGGAAGGCTGGTAATTCATAAACAATAAGCCGGCTCCTTTTGTTTGGGTTATAATATATTCCCGCTGCTCTGAAAGCGGTCTCTCACAACACACACATGCACTCACACACATTGAAGCCGGGGTAAAAGGCAAAGTGAGGCAGCAGAGGAAGAGAGAAAGAGGAGGTATAAAAGGAGGCAGAGCTGCTGACTTTTCATTCAACATCCTAACTGAGAGGCTGCAGGATGTTCGACTCTTCATCTCACACACTCTATCAACTTACTTTGTCTGGATCCTTTCAGCATGAACATGGAAGAGGAAGCGTTTATTCAGCTAACAGGTGTGTTTGAAAGAAGGAACGGTTCTGGTTTTTGGCTGTAGTCGTTGGCGGATTCTGATGTGATGATGAATCTCAGTGAGAAGACATGACAACAAAGTTCAGCTGAAACAAACAGGATTTTTATTTAATATCAGGAGATCAAGACTTGATCATGTTGGTGGGAAAGTCTCTGCCTCACTTTAGAACTGGAGTAGAAACAGAACTGGACTTTATGGCTGTCTGGTTGTTCAGTGAGGCTGATCATAACTCAAGCTTCTAACAGAATCATCTGTACTGGAAATTCTCCCCGGTGAAGGTATCAACGCAACTTTAACTCAATAGGAAACACAGGATAGAAGGTAATGTGATATGTTTCATGTGTAAAAGTCAATGTCTTTTACACGGTGTTTAAACATCTTGGAGAGGAAAAAGTTTCTCTTATTAAAAAGAAATGAGAAAGTTCTTCTCAACTGAACTTCCCTCCAGATTGTCTGACTTTTCAGATGTTATTTCCACTGAAAGAAGCTTTTCTTTCATATTTATGTCAGATTACATGATTGTGACAGTCTGCCATGTTGCTGAACCCACTTATTATTTAGCACTCTGAATCCCTTTAAAACCAGTTACATGTTCTTATTTAAATGTACCAATAGATTACATTGTATTCTACATTTATTTAGATCAGTGCCTGTGTTTGATGCTGCACAAGAGGAGACCCTCCCAGTCTGAGATCTGTGCTCAGAATCTCCATTACAACCAACATTTTTTCAGTTTGATGCAAATCAAACAGAATATCAACATGTTGCTTGTTAAGCCGTGTTGCTGGTTAATATAGAAGATCTGTGCATGCAGCTTCATGATCATATGGTGCCTGTGTGCAGAGAGGTGGAGCAGGTACTTTGTTTGATCAGCTACAGTAACAGCCTGATTGTTCTGAGAGACAAGTTTAGTTGCTATTTATAAAAAGCTGTTTTCCTGTTGTTTTAATAAAACACCTCAGTATTGTCGAAAACCTCCTCTCACTTTATAGTTTGTCGTCATGATGCTCACAACACTTATCATCTAAACAAAGTCTGGCCATCTTGACCAGGGAGTGTGCAGCCAGTGTTTCCTTCTGTCTGTGTTGATGTTAGATTTCTGCTTTGACACAGTAAATAAAAAAAAATGCAGCTTTTGTGCTAAAACGTGCTGTGATTAAGTCTTTGTTTGAGTTTGTTTCTCTGAACTTAAAGGAGAACGCCCGTTTTTTGCAATTGGGGCCTTATTTATTCTGAGATGTGTTTTACTCGTCATCAGTGGTACTTTTTTGCGATTCGGATTCGTCTCGGAGATTTTTGATTCACACGGCAAACACCTAAACGCCAATAAACGAGAGTCGGTTGGGCCTGCGTTCGCCGACCCTAAATCGGTTTAAAATCAGTTCAAATCCGTTATTTTTTTAATCTGGCCATTTAGATACTCTATTGTTTATTCCGTTCCAGTGCCATCTTGAATCCTGCGCTCATAGAAATGATATTTTTTACAGTGACGGGAGAGTGATGTCATATCTCCGTGCCCACTCACGTATTACCTGTAAGGAAGTTGTTTGAAACTGCTACTCCTTAGCTATTCGTAGCAACACACAAATCGGAACTCTTGTTTTCAGTGTAGAAAAAATGGGTCGATTTTGCGCATATCCTGGGTGCAACAGCAAAATGAGGAATGAGATTAAAAAAATAACGGATTTGAACTGATTTTAAACCGACTTAGGGTCGGCGAACGCAGGCCCAACTGACTCTCGTTTATTGGCGTTTAGGTGTTTGCCGTGTGAATCAAAAATCTCCGAGACGAATCCGAATCGCGAAAAAGTACCACTGATGACGAGTAAAACACATCTCACAGAATACATAAGGCCCCAATTGCAAAAAACGGACGTTCTCCTTTAAACTGGTCCTGAAAGGTTCTTTGCTGTTATCACCTCCATAAAGAAAAACCCCTGAATGCTGAAGCATGACAGGTGTTTATCTCATTCACACACCAGACAGGTTAACAGAGTTCTGTTATAACTAATTAGAGATTTTGTATTATCATTTGTCTTAGCTAAACCATGAAGGTTTGGGAGTTTAGCATCTTTATTTAGGCCGATGCAACAGAGTCAAATAATACCCTAAACCTTTAATGTCTTATAAAGAAACAATATTCAGAGTTTTTTTTAATTCAGCTGTTAATTTGATAAATTAAAAAAAAAAAAGATTAAATTTTATAAAAAAAACTCAATAATAAATAAATAATAATAAAATGGCACTTTCCCTCTGCAGTACTAACAAATTCCACCAGAGGGCAGAATATATGCAGGTTTGTGAGGAACAGACTAACACTGTTAACGAGTTAGAAATAAATGAGAAAAATAAGGAGAATTAGTGTGACATTATAGTGTTTATCAGGTCTCCAAAAAGTCTAGTGTATTGATCAGGATCTTCTTACTGCTTTGGTTTCCATTCATGTAACTCTTAAAAAAATATTCCAAAAGAGTTGGGAATGTTGGGGCTGTTTAACCCTGTAAGACCCAACTTATTAAAAAATAGCCAGAAAATTTTGATCATTTGGAACTGGGATGTTTATGAATCCTTTGAACAAAATTCACAAACGTTCTTTTCTGCATCATGTTATTTATAATAGCTTTTTTTGTATCACATTTATTATATTGGCCGTTTTTATGGTTTAATTGTAATATAAAAAATGAGTTAATAATAATGCATTCATCCATATAATAATGATGATTTAAACTGAAAAAAAGGCAAGTGGATCATTTACTGGGAGCAACCATGTTAGAAATGATCAAAACTATGTAGCAAATATGATACAAGGGGCATTATAGGGTTAAAATGTAAAAAAAACAAATTTGAATGATTTGTAATTCTCATAACCACATTTTTAATTCCTGGTAGAACATAAAAAGCAAATCAGATGTTGAAACTGAGATATTTTATCATTTCATAGAGAATAAGAGCTCATTTGAAACAGAGGAACAAAACGCTCCAATTGGCTCAAATCAGAAACAACTGGAGGAACAATTAACATCAGCTCAGTCACATGACTGAGTATCTCAGAGAGGTAGAATCTCTCTGATGTTAGTGAACTCCAAGGCTACAGGTTACAGAAACTTCTGTCACACACTGTTGATGTTTTAATACAGTGGAGGATGTAAAGGTGTGCTGCAGGTCCAGCAGGTAGGAGCATGAGGGAGAAGGAAGGACCGGCTGCAGAAAAGGAACAAATGTGAAACTAGTTTTAACATCCACAGTTTGGTAAACTGGAAACTCTGAAACAACGTTTCTTTCTGTAGTTGAGAAATAAATCATTTTAAAGCAGATAGTTTTTCTAGAAGTCTTCATGTTGTTTGTAAAAACAGAAGTTTTAGAAGAACTATGAACAGTAAAGACTTTCATTTGGACTCATTGTTTTTTCCCCTTAAACGGTTTTGTGTTTAAAATTCTACTCAGCATTAGAAACAGACTTAACAGAGTCCAGCACGTGTTTTCACTCATGGATACAGTGATGATTTAAACTCAGAGGAACTCGAGCTGTGCTCATGTTTTTCTCTACAATGACTTAAAAATATAGTTTTTCTATATAAAACAGACTAATTAGCAGAATTTGCACATTTATTGTGTTCATTTCAATTTGACTCCAAGATTCCACATATTCCTCATGCTGTGTAAATAACTTATTCCAACTTTTTATGAATTTTTTATTCTACAGGAAACCTTTAGACTGTAAACCCCAATTTGGTCACTAGATGGCAGCAGAGTTAAACTAATTGGTGTTTCTTTGACCACAAAAAACGTTTTTTTTCTTATTTTCATCGTAATTCTCACATGAACAAAAACAGGCCTGAACTCATATAAACTATAACAATTCTTCTGTTTTATTAAATATTTTCTCTGTCTGTAGCTCTGCCTCTCAATCATTACTGATTGCTAATTATTCTTTTAAAGTAAAATATTATAAACTTATACATTTATATAAATGATTCCCAGAATTTCAGGTATATTAATCCTAAGAAATGACTGATTTGAGGATTGTTTTCAGATAAATAGATAAATGCTTAACATGTTTTGAGGTTTAAACCCATGTATGTATATTTTCCAAATTCCTGCATTTTACTGTTTTAGGTCATTTCAGTATATTTTAAAATTATACAGTATATCAACTATGTAATGTACAGAATATATAATTACATAGAAAAACAAAACATTCAACCCAAAAATACGTTTAAACCCATTTTTTGATTTCACAGTAAAGTGCAAAGTTTCTGATCTTTGTTTTAATTATTTATGTTAAAGTTTTTCTTTGTGACCAGTATTACCTGTTGAAGCCGTATGTGTTCCCCAGATCATTTAGACCTGTTGATCCTTCGTTCTGAGCTGTTCTGAGGTCCAGGCTGGTCCACGGAGGGGGTCTTATCTTAAAACTCGTATAACTATTTGGATTATATTCAACATGGGTGCTCCGAAATAACAATTTTAAATATGTTATCACACTATTAGATGTTTTTAATGATTTAATATTCTTTTACTGTTGTATTTTTTTATCTTTTGTTTTCAGTTTTATATGGTTATTTATTATCTCATGAACAGCAGCAGTGGATTTCAGATCTGCTCTATAAATAAATGTGATTCATAGTGAAATAAAGTCAGAAGACTTTTAGCACAGGTTTGTGTGCAGAGAGAGGAAACCCAGCAGAGGGAGCCTGACTGCCATTTTTAACTGTCTCGTTAAACTTCATTACTGAAGCTGAAACGAGACGTCGTCCTCTTTTATAAACTAGAAACATCCAAACATTAATGAATGACATGCCACAGCTTGTTGCTGTTTCTTCTAACAGCTGAAGGATGTTAAAAAACTCTTTAAATTGGTTTTATTTGTACTATAATGCTCCTTAAATTCTTTAGAACAATTATTACTTTAATATTCCTGTTTTCATCCGTTAGTTCCATAAACTAACTGTATAAATCAGATACAACAGAGATTTTTCTCTAAACAGAATAAAATGGAAATAGAAAGACAAGAAACACCCCTTCTTCTTCTCACTGTGTGCATTATGGTCTTTCTTCAGCTGTTACTTAGACCAGCGGTGCTGTAATGACCAAACGAGCCTAAGTGGAATAAAGACTGCCATTATGTGAACTCTCAACCTGTTGATGCACCATTACCTTCAGCTCCTGTATGCGACTAACTTGTCAGACTGTTGTGGGCTTCTTGGGGAGATGAAGGTTAACTGAGTGCAAAGACAAGTACAAAAAATAAAATACAGGAAGTCTGAACTGTAACCTGTTGTTTGTAACAGTTAAATCCAAAATACCTTGTAAGGTAGATGCTTGTTTATCATCATCAGATTTATCTGCAATTTATTGTTTGTTATTTACAGACACCAGAGTTAATTTAGTTCATTTAAAAGCTGAATTTGAAAAGTTTAATAGGACATGACTGAGGACTTAGAATTACTACTTAAAAAGTTAGTTATGATTTTATTTTAACTTAATGTGTTTATAACAAATATGTTTAAATCATACAAACCTGTAGTTTCAGTCAGCTGTCAAACAGTTCTGAGATGCAGGTTTTAAACTCTTTGATGTTTATGTCCATGTGTGATGAAATAATAGAAGAGATGTTTCACCATGAAGATCTTTGTGTTTTCAGGAAGTCTACAGTTTATTATCAGGCTCCATCATGGAGATCATTTCTGTTAAATACATTTATACACAGAATCTTTATTTTTTATTATAAGTATAATACTTTGTCTGTAAATAAAGCTGAAGTTGTTCAGCGCTGACACGCCGTATCTTTATAGTAACAGTTGTAGTTTTTTATGGATTGAATGAATCCGTGTTTTAGACTCAAATGTTCCAGATAAATGAACATATAATGGATTTCATAGTACGTGGGTTTACTTTCCTTGTAAAAACAGAATCAATTCTCACGGGTACATTTTGAGGTTTTATCTTACATATCCTTCGTCATACATTTTTGTTTTTGTGTGTATAAAAAATAACTTAAACTTTCTTATCCCAGTCCATCTTTTACATTTTTAAATAAAAGCCAAAAATATCCATAAAAGCCAAATCGATATTTCTCTAAAAGCAGCGATGAAGCCAAACAAAATAACAACAAAAGGACGAGGAGGATTCCAAACAAATTGTAGAAACAGCAGGAAGCAGCTGGATATCAGAGCTTTTAGGCAGACTGCTATCAAACCATGTTAATGTGATGGATATCCAGCGTTTATTCATCTTTGCAGTAAACATAGAAGCTGACAAACAGATCCTGGTGAGACGGCCTCCAGCGCAGAGCCGCTGCTGAAGCGCTTTTACCATCGAATGCATTTAGAAATACACCCTGGGTTAGAAATACTAACAGAATTTTACTTACAGTGAATTTTGAAGGAAAGAAATCAATCAGCTTTGTTATTTTTCTGTTTTTTAAATAGATGTTTTATATTTTGTCGTTATGAGACATAATAGGTGTCAAAAAAACTAGATATGTGGTCAAAAATTTTGGATCAAAGCATTTTTATAAATAAATATAAACTCTAATTGTTTTTCTATAAACCTTAACAGACTTTTACAAATCAGATATATATTTCTATTACTTGTTTTTCTGTGGTTGAAATAATAAAACTGGTGTTTTATCTTATTCTGGTTTTTATTTTTTGGATTAGAATTGAAGCTGTTGTGGTTTGTTAGCGAGGAGTAAAGATGCGTAGTGTTCTGATTGTGCTGGAGAAACGACTCAGTTGACGTGCAGTTTTTTTGAAACGTGACTCGTAATTGAACCACCTCCAAAAGTGTTTCAGCCAACAGAATCCTGACTTCATTAAACTGACCCAACTAACCCTCCTCTCACCCTTTTTATTAAAAAAAACATCTAAAAAACAAACTGTTCTGTTAATTTTATTAAAACTAAAGTCACAGATGACGTATTGTTTTGAAAACTGGATTAAAAATAAAAAAGGAAACAACTAAAAACAGTTAGTAGTTATTTTTTGTATTTTAGCCATCCACTCCCTCAGTATGGAGGAGCAGCGCTGCCATCATCACATCTCTACAAGCATGACACAAGATACTCAGCCAGAATAAATGCTTCGGCCAATTACATTGATTTTAGAGGAGCTATGTTGTTTGCATTAGCGCAGGAAAATGGGCTGCCAGAATTAAAGTCTCCTCAGGGTCTATAATGGATTGAACACCAATCAGCCGACTCTTTTTGACCACGTATCACATTTTGCACTTACACCATTAGAAACTCTTTTCAATGTATTTCTAATTACACAAGCTAATGTATTTTTGGCTCTAGCTGTGGGTGTGGAGGAGAAACGGCTCGCTGGTGCTTGATTGATTGAGCTGTTTGGGTGAAACTATATTTTATTAAATACTTATGGATTGATTAGCTGTTTATTTATTGATACTCAGCTGTAAAAGTGTCACTTTTGTTTCAGTGTTGTACACAATAATATTCATTTTAATTTTCTTAAAATTTGGAGTTTGTGGAGCTTGACTGAACGTTGTTGTAACACTTTTCTTCTTGGAGCCTGTTTGCTTAAATTACTTTTAGGATTTTGTGTTTATTTACTTGTTTTTATCATCCTGTAGCTTTATAGATGCTTCTCTTACTTAGTTTTAAATAATCCAAGTTATTTAAATTTATTAAGTTCTCAGCTGAGTATTTGAGCTTTCTGTTGGAGTAGATTGAGTTGTTTCCATCCAAACGCTCCAAGTAGATGAAATAACACTGATACAAGAATATTATACAAAATCAATAAACTCTTGCAGTTTCACACATTGCTACAGTTAATGCATCAAATACTTACATTTCAAAATGATCCCTTAATTCAACAAAAGTCATAATCATAGCCGCTCAGAAATTAAACTAATTCGTGACACTGAATATTTTGAAAACTTTTGTTTTTGTATAAAAAAGAAAAAAAAAGATTTTTTTTGTAAATGGATTTGTATTTTCTGCACTTGACTCGCTTTTTCCTACCAACATTTCATAAAGTATAAATTAGTTTTCAAATATAGCCAAACTAGTTTCCTGGTCTCAGTTTTTATTGTTCAAAGAAAATAGAGTTATGTGTTTTTATGTTTAAATGTTGTGTGGTAGTTTTGATGAAATAATCAAAAGATTTTTAATTTCTTTACTGTTTCTGGCTTTGTGTGGACCGATTGTGTAATCAGACATGTAAATTCTACATCAGATCTACCTGAACAACCATAAACCTTCTACCTGGTTACAGCTGTCTGAGATGCTCACTTGAACTAAACCGCCACAACATAAAAAATCTGATGTCATCTTGAGGTCAAGTCAATTTCAGTCTCAATTTTCAGCTTTTTCCAAAATGTATAAAAGCAGCTCTTAACATGAAGCTGGGAGCGAGGGGGGTTAAAGCAGGTTCAGGGTGCTGTCAGCTTCGGGTTAACTACTGAACCACACATGCTTTTGTCCTCTGAACTGCACTGTGATGACTCTTGGTAGTGAGCAGTGAGATCTGGAAGGTTGTCGGTTTGAATCTGCTCAGTAAATGGGCCTCGGGTTGTTTTTGATATAGCTGCCAGAGGGTGTGCTGCATCAACCTTTTCATTGATTCAAATGTAGCAGAATGTATTTTTAGTTCTTCTTGCCTTGTATAGACAAACGTGTGGTTGTATATGATGCTGCCGTGTGATCAAACTGCTTTCAGGCCTTACAGCTGGCAATAACCACGAGAGAAATGCCTCTCCAGCCACATATCATAGCTGTCTCACAACAAGCCTCGCCTCAAAATAATTTCTTAATCCATTAATTGGCGTGGAGCAGCATTCGGGGCTGGGCTTTTTGTTCAGTATGTTTTTCAGAGATGCATACTAATCATATAAAGTGATCCTTTGTACTCAGGTTGACAGCAACAGCAAGGGCTTTTAGACACACACACACTCACACACACTCTGAGTGAGGCATGTGTCTGGGAGCGCCGACGGCAGAACGAGTGTATTATTTTCCCTGAAGAGTGTTATTTTCCTGTCAGGGCTTGATGGCAACGTGCCAACAGATGTGACAGGGAGCGATCATCCCTCCTTTATACAGTACGGAGAGAGAGCGAGCAGGAGAAGAAGGATGGATGAGGATGGAGAGAGTTAAGACAGACACACTCACTGGGTTTCCATCATGGCTTTTTAATGCAAATTATAACATATAAGATTTGAAAGCAGCATGAACGTGGCCGATTCTGATGCATTCAAGGGTTGAACTGTAAAGTTCTTTTTTAGGAAGGAGGAACATGTTGATCTGATTTAACATGGACTGCTTGTAATCTGGTCCAGATATTTCTTTACATGCAGCTGAACAGACAATCAATCATTCTTTTTGTTTTCAGTCTGTTTAGTCTTATTTCTGTAAATGACTGCAGTCGGTCTGATAAAGCTGTAAAATACTTGAAAAACTCAAAAGAAGTAAAAGAGCTTGTGTTTGATATCTGAGTCCTGTTTGTAATGAGACATATCCAGATCAGTTCTTTAAACTCTGAATATTTATCATCACTTTTCATGCAGTAATGAGACACATGACCAGCTGTTATAGGCAGATTGTACTACAGTATACTGTCGGATCATTTTAGGAAGGTTTTAATTGAATTAACAAAGAAATTCAACATCTTACTCTAATCCACAACACAACACTGCAGTTACACACTATAAACTGGGTTTGCTATATAACCTATTGAGTCCATAATTTGTCAAAATATTGTCCAATTAAAAATTTTACAAAAAAAAAAACTTTTACAAACTATTTTTTTCTGATTGCTTACATTCAATTGGACAGACGTTTTACCAACAATAGTCTTTTTGCCACTCAGTGGTCTGTCCATCTGTCTGTCTGTTAACACCACATCACCAAAAAGTTTTAGGACATATGCATGAACTTTAATGACCCTGTGCTACAGGGGGCCAGGCACAGCCTTAGAGATAAAGTGGGAGGAGCTTGATATGGAGCTGCTCCTCCTCATCAAAATTAGCCTGCTGAGGTGGTTCAGGCATCTGATTAGGATGCAGCCTGGTTGTCTCCCTCTTTATTCTAGTTTTCATGTCACACTGAGAGAAGAAGCAGAACTTGCTGTAGGGATCAAATATCCTCTCTGGCCTGGGAACAGGGGTGGGAAGAGCAGGGATCTGGAGCAGGGGTGGGCAACTCCAGGCCTCGAGGGCCACTATCCTGCACATTTTAGATGTTCCCCTGTTTCACCACACCTGCTGCAGATGAACAGGTCGTTAACAGGCTTTTATAGGACTTGCTGAGAGGTTGCAGATTTGAATCAGGTGTGGTGAAACAGGGGAACATCTAAAATGTGCAGGATAGTGGCCCTTGAGGCCTGGAGTTGCCCACCCCTGATCTGGAGAGTTCTGACCCTTTTGTCTCTGTTACACGACTTTGGATAAGACTAACTAAAGGCAGTTCAAATAACAGATAGAGACCCTGTGTGTATCCAAGGTAAGTTGTTATAAAGGAGGATTAAGTACAAATAAAATAGAGGAACTATAAAAAAGTATGATAAATTGTTAAACGTAAATGTTTGTCAAGTTACAAATCAACGAGGAACTCGACTTCAAGAATTCCACTTGAATGTTGCACAGTTTCTCCTCCTGCAGATTTAGATTTCCTCTTCAGATCCTGCTTCAGTAACCGGATCTCCTGAGCCAGCTCTTCCTCACAAACATACTACCTGATAAAGACCAGCTGTAGCACATCTGATGGTCGTATTTCTGCTAAAATCACTGTTCGCTTTTGTCTTCTGTTGAAGTCCAAGTCGACTCATTTCGTTCTTTATCTCTTACTTTTACTGTTTGCTCCTTTACCCTCTTCATTTACTTCTTTTTTAAAAGAAAACAAAGAAATGCAAAACAAAAGCAGACAAAAGAAAAGGAGAGAAAGAAGAACATGTCATTACTGGTTTAGTTTCTGCAGCGACACAATGCCCTGACCACCCTCATCAAATGATAGAGATTGCACACAGGCGAGTACGAGAGCACGATGGAGCCCTTCGTGTGACGAAAGGCAGTTTAATTTAGATAATTATCTCACAAATTAACCACAAACTCCTTGCCTGTTAATTACCTGTCTTTGGGAGCGACACAGTAAAACAAAAAAGCAGAACCAGGCAAGCCTTTGTTCGGATCTTCTGGGTGGGGGGGCAGTAAATTGGTTACGCCCCTGCTGAAAGGCCAGATAACCCTTTGAAGGAACAACCACTAAAGCATTTGATAGGCTAATGGGGAATATTGTTAGCATCCCAGTTTGTAATTGGACGTCATAAATCTGGCCCAGGTGATGGAGGAACAAAGGAGGGGTTTTGTGTGGGTGTCAAGGCCACTGCGCGACTTGTAAATCCTTCCCCCCTGCTGAATGGAGCTATCTGACGGTCCACATACAGCTACAAGGCAACATCCACATTCATCCACATTGATCCTCAGAGTGTGTGGAGTGTTTGTATATGTGTGTCTGTTGTTGTGTGTAAATCTGCTTCAGCAGTTCTAATAAAAGATCTGTTCTTATCTCTGTGTCTGCTGAAGGTGATTCTGTCAGCTGCTATTAACCTTCCCTTCATAACGACAGCTCGTCTGATTAGTTTCAACACTTAAAACTCTGACATTTTCAATTTCACTGCCATTTCTCTTCTTCTGGTCTTTGCAACAATATGAAACAACTACTTTATCTTTATCTTCTCCAGTATTCACTTAAACACAGAGTAACATGAAAGTGCTGTTGTTTTTACCCTTTTTTGTCTTTGAAATTCAGCAAAGAATAAAAAACTCAGATTACGTAAATAATTTGGGAATTTTTATTTCATCTTGTGTAAAAAAAATATGACAAGGTTTGTCGTTGAACAAAAGCTCTTTTCTGCTTAATTTCCCTCTATGTCTCCTCTTAAGTGCTAATAAAATAACAGTCTTTATCTTTGGTCAGTGTCAGGGAGGCATTTTACCATCTGCTCATTTCAATGATTTTAGAGTTTAGGTATGATTAAGCCTCACAGTTGAATACTATCAGAGGCAACAATGTCTGACATCTTTATCTCTCTGTCAGCTGGAAGGACACATTTAATGTCAATCTCTTTTCAGAGCTGCAGAAGGTTAATGCCACAGTCAGATGAAATGTGTTTACTTTTTATATTAAGCTTCTCAATGACTGGACAGTGTTTTTTTTCTTTAAATAAAGAAAAAATGACAAGTGTTCAAGAAATGTTTTTCTTGACTGAAAACAGACTGTTGAACATGTTATTTAATCTACTTGTGTGTCACATTTTGAACAGTTTATTTTTAAGGAATGTGTTTTTTCTCTGATGTGTAGAAGCTTTATTATCTGCTGAATAAGCGTTTTGATCTCAGCTGGTTGCAGGGTCCCGACCCGGTGCTGCCAGGTCATAATATACTGTAAATGTGTGCAAAGCAAGTGATGCTAGACTAGAAACAAACCCCAGCTGGTGAGACTTCTGTTAATCTTCCTGTCCATTGATTGGTTTATAAAAGCTCCAACTATCTCTATAATTTACTGGTTCAATCAGTGGCAGTTCAACATGATTGAAAAACAATGACAGAATTCAATATCTGAGCTGCTCCTTTCTTTCATACAGAAGTCTGACTTGTTATCCCATTTTAAAAATTCAAAGTGGTTTCAGTGATTGCAGGAGCTTTCAGGTATGTGTGTTATCTTATAAATGAGTGTACAGAAGAACATCAAAGTGTTAAAGCAAATGAAAATGTATGACATGAGTTAGACTCATCTTCATCAGATCTCTCAGTTTTGGGCTCATTTCTAAAATCAGACCATAGGAATTATTCCATGGCAGAATTCTTTCTACTTGGTAAGAAGAGCACAGATTAATGTCTAAATGGAATGCAGCCTTGTTTATTATTCCTGTATGTTAAATAGGTTTATAAAATCTTGTAAAATGTTCTGATATAAACACCCTTTTGGTAGACTTTAGTAAAATGTTATAGATGCTTATATGTATATTTTAAAGCATCAATAATCCTTTTGCATCTTTTCTTAATGATATGATTGTTGTCAGTGAAACATATTTTTGAGTTTCAGTATTCAGTCTTACAAAATTTCCCTTAAAGGGGGGATATGGAATATTTTCATAAAAAGCAATATTGTTAACAAAATAATGTCTCCACGGGGTGTTTAGAGGGTTGTAGAATGAAAATACATTGTTTCCTTTAAAATTAAATTAGAAGTAAAATATTATAAAATATTAATTTTGACGGGCACGACGTTAGCATTTTGTTTACATCTACCAGCCAATAGCTGGCAGAGCAGCAGGCACCATTTTGGGTTGCCTAATACTGTAAATACTCCAGCACAGTGAGGCTGGTGCTGTGGAGTCTGGAGGTCAAGCAGCTGGAAGCACCGGGGACATGTGGTGATTATATACCTTATTTGCTTGCCATAGGGGGTTTCCCAACATGTGAGAACCAGGTTCTGTGTGGAAACGTTTTGATTAGCAGCTAGCTAACACGGAGCTCATCATGCTTCACACACACGCTCTCCTCATGCTTCACACACACACCCTTCTCATGCTTCACACACGCTCTCCTCATGCTTCACACACACACTCTTCTCATGCTTCACACACACACACTCTCCTCATGCTTCACACACACACTCTTCTCATGCTTCACACACACACTCTCCTCATGCTTCACACACACACTCTTCTCATGCTTCACACACACACACTCTCCTCATGCTTCACACACACACACTCTTCTCATGCTTCACACACACGCTCTTCTCATTCTTCACACACTCTCTTCTCATTCTTCACACACGCTCTTCTCATGCTTCACACACGCTCTCCTCATGCTTCACACACACACTCTTCTCATGCTTCACACACACTCTTCTCATGCTTCACACACACTCTTCTCATGCTTCACACACACTCTCCTCATGCTTTACACACACACACTCTTCTCATGCTTCACACACACACCCTTCTCATGCTTCACACACGCTCTCCTCATGCTTCACACACACACTCTTCTCATGCTTCACACACACACTCTCCTCATGCTTCACACACACACTCTTCTCATGCTTCACACACACACACTCTCCTCATGCTTCACACACACACGCTCTTCTCATTCTTCACACACGCTCTTCTCATTCTTCACACACGCTCTTCTCATGCTTCACACACACACACTCTCCTCATGCCTCACACACACACACTCTTCTCATGCTTCACACACACTCTCCTCACGCTTCACACACACACTCTTCTCATACTTCACACACACTCTCCTCATGCTTTACACACACACTCTTCTCATGCTTCACACACACTCTCTTCTCATTCTTCACACACGCTCTTCTCATTCTTCACACACACTCTTCTCATGCTTCACACACGCTCTTCTCATTCTTCACACACGCTCTTCTCATGCTTCACACACACACACTCTTCTCATGCTTCACACACGCTCTTCTCATTCTTCACACACGCTCTTCTCATTCTTCACACACGCTCTTCTCATTCTTCACACACGCTCTTCTCATTCTTCACACACGCTCTTCTCATTCTTCACACACTCTCTTCTCATTCTTCACACACGCTCTCCTCATGCTTCACGCACACACTCTCCTCATGCTTCACACACGCACACACTCTCCTCATGCTTCACACACACACTCTTCTCATGCTTCACACACACACACTCTCCTCATGCTTCACACACACACACTCTTCTCATGCTTCACACACGCTCTTCTCATGCTTCACACACGCTCTTCTCATTCTTCACACACGCTCTTCTCATTCTTCACACACGCTCTTCTCATGCTTCACACACGCTCTTCTCATGCTTCACACACACACACTCTTCTCATGCTTCACACACACTCTCCCCACGCTCCACACACACACTCTCCTCATGCTTCACACACACCCTCTTCTCATGCTTCACACACACACTCTCCTCATGCTTCACACACACACACTCTCCTCATGCTTCACACACACACACTCTTCTCATGCTTCACACACACGCTCTTCTCATTCTTCACACACGCTCTTCTCATTCTTCACACACGCTCTTCTCATTCTTCACACACGCTCTTCTCATTCTTCACACACACTCTTCTCATGCTTCACACACACACTCTTCTCATGCTTCACACACACTCTCCTCATGCTTCACACACACACTCTTCTCATGCTTCACACACACACTCTCCTCATGCTTCACACACACACTCTTCTCATTCTTCACACACACACACTCTCCTCATGCTTCACACACGCTCTTCTCATTCTTCACACACGCTCTCCTCATTCTTCACACACACACCCTTCTCATGCTTCACACACGCTCTCCTCATGCTTCACACACACACTCTTCTCATGCTTCACACACACACTCTCCTCATGCTTCACACACACACTCTTCTCATGCTTCACACACACACGCTCCTCATGCTTCACACACACACACTCTTCACGCTCCACACACACACTCTCCTCATGCTTCACACACACACTCTTCTCATGCTTCACACACACACACTCTTCTCATGCTTCACACACGCTCTTCTCATTCTTCACACACGCTCTTCTCATTCTTCACACACGCTCTTCTCATGCTTCACACACGCTCTTCTCATTCTTCACACACGCTCTTCTCATTCTTCACACACGCTCTTCTCATTCTTCACACACGCTCTTCTCATGCTTCACACACGCTCTTCTCATGCTTCACACACGCTCTTCTCATTCTTCACACACGCTCTTCTCATTCTTCACACACGCTCTTCTCATGCTTCACACACGCTCTTCTCATTCTTCACACACGCTCTTCTCATGCTTCACACACACACACTCTCCTCATGCTTCACACACACACACTCTTCTCATGCTTCACACACACGCTCTTCTCATTCTTCACACACGCTCTTCTCATTCTTCACACACGCTCTTCTCATTCTTCACACACGCTCTTCTCATTCTTCACACACGCTCTTCTCATGCTTCACACACGCTCTTCTCATTCTTCACACACGCTCTTCTCATTCTTCACACACGCTCTTCTCATTCTTCACACACACACACTCTTCTCATGCTTCACACACACACACTCTTCTCATGCTTCACACACACGCTCTTCTCATTCTTCACACACGCTCTTCTCATGCTTCACACACGCTCTTCTCATTCTTCACACACGCTCTTCTCATTCTTCACACACACTCTTCTCATGCTTCACACACGCTCTTCTCATTCTTCACACACGCTCTTCTCATGCTTCACACACGCTCTCCTCATGCTTCACACACACACTCTTCTCATGCTTCACACACACTCTTCTCATGCTTCACACACACTCTCCTCATGCTTCACACACACACTCTTCTCATGCTTCACACACACGCTCTTCTCATTCTTCACACACGCTCTTCTCATTCTTCACACACACTCTTCTCATGCTTCACACACGCTCTTCTCATGCTTCACACACACACTCTTCTCTTGCTTCACACACGCTCTCCTCATGCTTCACACACACACTCTTCTCATGCTTCACACACACACTCTTCTCATGCTTCACACACACTCTCTTCTCATTCTTCACACACGCTCTTCTCATTCTTCACACACACTCTTCTCATGCTTCACACACGCTCTTCTCATTCTTCACACACGCTCTTCTCATGCTTCACACACACACACTCTCCTCATTCTTCACACACACACTCTTCTCATGCTTCACACACACACACTCTCCTCATGCTTCACTCACACACACTCTTCTCATGCTTCACACACACACCCTTCTCATGCTTCACACACGCTCTCCTCATGCTTCACACACACACTCTTCTCATGCTTCACACACACACTCTTCTCATGCTTCACACACGCTCTTCTCATTCTTCACACACGCTCTTCTCATTCTTCACACACGCTCTTCTCCTTCTTCACACACACTCTCTCCTCATGCTTCACACACACACACTCTTCTCATGCTTCACACACACACCCTTCTCATGCTTCACACACGCTCTCCTCATGCTTCACACACACACTCTTCTCATGCTTCACACACACACACTCTCCTCATGCTTCACACACACACACTCTTCTCATGCTTCACACACACGCTCTTCTCATTCTTCACACACGCTCTTCTCATTCTTCACACACACTCTTCTCATGCTTCACACACGCTCTTCTCATTCTTCACACACGCTCTTCTCATGCTTCACACACACACTCTTCTCATGCTTCACACACACACTCTCCTCATGCTTCACACACACACACTCTTCTCATGCTTCACACACACGCTCTTCTCATTCTTCACACACGCTCTTCTCATTCTTCACACACACTCTTCTCATGCTTCACACACACTCTTCTCATGCTTCACACACACTCTCCTCATGCTTCACACACACACTCTTCTCATGCTTCACACACACACTCTCCTCATGCTTCACACACACACTCTTCTCATGCTTCACACACGCTCTTCTCATTCTTCACACACGCTCTTCTCATTCTTCACACACGCTCTTCTCATGCTTCACACACACACACTCTTCTCATGCTTCACACACGCTCTTCTCATGCTTCACACACACACTCTTCTCATGCTTCACACACACACACTCTCCTCATGCTTCACACACACACTCTTCTCATGCTTCACACACACACTCTCCTCATGCTTCACACACACACACTCTTCTCATGCTTCACACACACACCCTTCTCATGCTTCACACACGCTCTTCTCATTCTTCACACACGCTCTTCTCATTCTTCACACACGCTCTTCTCATTCTTCACACACGCTCTCCTCATGCTTCACGCACACACTCTCCTCATGCTTCACACACGCTCTCCTCATGCTTCACACACACTCTTCTCATGCTTCACACACACACTCTCCTCATGCTTCACACACACACTCTTCTCATGCTTCACACACACACACTCTCCTCATGCTTCACACACACACTCTCTTCTCATGCTTCACACACACTCTCCTCACGCTTCACACACACACTCTTCTCATACTTCACACACACTCTCCTCATGCTTTACACACACACTCTTCTCATGCTTCACACACACACTCTCCTCATGCTTCACACACACACACTCTTCTCATGCTTCACACACACGCTCTTCTCATTCTTCACACACGCTCTTCTCATTCTTCACACACGCTCTTCTCATTCTTCACACACGCTCTTCTCATTCTTCACACACGCTCTTCTCATTCTTCACACACGCTCTTCTCATGCTTCACACACGCTCTCCTCATGCTTCACACACACACTCTTCTCATGCTTCACACACACACTCTCCTCATGCTTCACACACACACTCTTCTCATGCTTCACACACACACTCTCCTCATGCTTCACACACACACACTCTTCTCATGCTTCACACACGCTCTTCTCATTCTTCACACACGCTCTTCTCATTCTTCACACACGCTCTTCTCATTCTTCACACACGCTCTTCTCATGCTTCACACACACACCCTTCTCATGCTTCACACACGCTCTCCTCATGCTTCACACACACGCTCTTCTCATGCTTCACACACACTCTCCTCATGCTTCACACACACTCTCCTCTTGCTTCACACACGCTCTCCTCATGCTTCACACACACTCTTCTCATGCTTCACACACACACCCTTCTCATGCTTCACACACACACACTCTCCTCATGCTTCACACACACACACTCTTCTCATGCTTCACACACACACCCTTCTCATGCTTCACACACGCTCTCCTCATGCTTCACACACACACTCTTCTCATGCTTCACACACACTCTTCTCATGCTTCACACACACTCTCCTCATGCTTCACACACACACTCTTCTCATGCTTCACACACACTCTCCTCTTGCTTCACACACGCTCTCCTCATGCTTCACACACACTCTTCTCATGCTTCACACACACACCCTTCTCATTCTTCACACACGCTCTCCTCATGCTTCACACACACACACTCTCCTCTTGCTTCACACACACACACTCTTCTCATGCTTCACACACACGCTCTTCTCATTCTTCACACACGCTCTTCTCATTCTTCACACACACTCTTCTCATGCTTCACACACGCTCTTCTCATTCTTCACACACGCTCTTCTCATGCTTCACACACACACACTCTTCTCATGCTTCACACACGCTCTTCTCATTCTTCACACACGCTCTTCTCATTCTTCACACACACTCTTCTCATGCTTCACACACGCTCTTCTCATTCTTCACACACGCTCTTCTCATTCTTCACACACGCTCTTCTCATGCTTCACACACACACACTCTTCTCATGCTTCACACACACTCTTCTCATGCTTCACACACGCTCTCCTCATGCTTCACACACACACTCTTCTCATGCTTCACACACACACACTCTCCTCATGCTTCACACACACACACTCTTCTCATGCTCCACACACACGCTCTTCTCATTCTTCACACACGCTCTTCTCATTCTTCACACACGCTCTTCTCATGCTTCACACACACACACTCTTCTCATGCTTCACACACGCTCTTCTCATTCTTCACACACGCTCTCCTCATGCTTCACGCACACACTCTCCTCATGCTTCACACACGCTCTCCTCATGCTTCACGCACACACTCTTCTCATGCTTCACACACACACACTCTCCTCATGCTTCACACACACACTCTTCTCATGCTTCACACACGCTCTTCTCATTCTCACACACGCTCTTCTCATTCTTCACACACGCTCTTCTCATTCTTCACACACGCTCTCCTCATGCTTCACACACACTCTTCTCATGCTTCACACACACACCCTTCTCATGCTTCACACACGCTCTCCTCATGCTTCACACACACACTCTCCTCATGCTTCACACACACTCTCCTCATGCTTCACACACACACTCTTCTCATGCTTCACACACACACTCTCCTCATGCTTCACACACACACACTCTTCTCATGCTTCACACACACGCTCTTCTCATTCTTCACACACGCTCTTCTCATTCTTCACACACACTCTTCTCATGCTTCACACACGCTCTTCTCATTCTTCACACACGCTCTTCTCATGCTTCACACACACACACTCTTCTCATGCTTCACACACGCTCTTCTCATTCTTCACACACGCTCTCCTCATGCTTCACGCACACACTCTCCTCATGCTTCACACACACACTCTTCTCATACTTCACACACACTCTCCTCATGCTTTGCACACACACTCTCCTCATGCTTCACACACACACACTCTTCTCATGCTTCACACACACGCTCTTCTCATTCTTCACACACGCTCTTCTCATTCTTCACACACACTCTCCTCATGCTTCACACACACACTCTTCTCATGCTTCACACACACACTCTCCTCATGCTTCACACACGCTCTTCTCATGCTTCACACACACACACTCTTCTCATGCTTCACACACGCTCTTCTCATTCTTCACACACGCTCTTCTCATTCTTCACACACGCTCTCCTCATGCTTCACGCACACACTCTCCTCATGCTTCACACACGCTCTCCTCATGCTTCACGCACACACTCTCCTCATGCTTCACACACGCACACACTCTCCTCATGCTTCACACACACACATGCTCTCCTCATGCTTCACACACACTCTCCTCATGCTTCACACACACTCTCCTCTTGCTTCACACACGCTCTCCTCATGCTTCACACACACTCTTCTCATGCTTCACTCACGCCCTTCTCATTCTTCACACACGCTCTTCTCATGCTTCACATACACACTCTTCTCATACTTCACACACACTCTCCTCATGCTTCACACACACACTCTTCTCATACTTCACACACACTCTCCTCATGCTTTACACACACACTCTCCTCATGCTTCACACACATCTGAGCTGCACCAATATTTGTATTTTTTGCTGCCGTCACATTTTTGTCCTGGTCCTTGTTGCTGCTCTCCACGTCTGCGGCTGCAGGTGTGAACAGCTCTCGTTCTGAGAGTGACGCGCTCTGCTGTCACCCTGTCAGAACGAAAAACACACACACACACTCTCTATGGCTGGGGGAGGAGGGGAGGGAGAGATCAATAGTAGTGAGTGTGGAGTTTGGATAATTACAGTTGTTAGCAGGGAGAGGAGAGCAGCTATAGTGCCCTCTCCACTCAGTCTCTTATCACACTCTGGCCTGTCATTACCGCTTTAAATTCTGCTTTGGCAAAGTGGCAACTCTTTCTCTTTCTTTTTCTCTCTCCCTCTCTCTTTCTGTGTGTTTGTTTTCTATCTTGTTGTTTCCTTTATGAATCCTTTTTATATTTTCTTCTATTCTTCCTCATATCATCCTTTCTGTCCCTTCCTGTTCATGCCTTCTCTACTCATTTATCCCTTGTTTTCCTAATCTTCATCACACATCTTCTAGATCTCTTCATCTTCACTTTTTTGTCACTTTTTAACTTCTCCAGTGAACGTTTTAAGACCAGCTTCACCCCCACAAAGTACCGTGACTACAAAAACTCAATTCTCCCATGTGGAGAGACATGATGGAGCGTTTGGAGCAATGGATCAAGACCTGCTGACTTAACAAACTACCCACAATGCATCACCAAAGGCAAGCAAACAATTAACGTTCATCTGAATAATACTTTATAAAGTAGGATTAATTCAAAAAGAGGATCTAATAAAGAGATACTAACTGATTCAGGGATGTGGCAAGGTCAGTCAGTCATTATCTATACCTGCGTGTTCAGGTGAGCTGGTGTCATTGGGCGAGAGGTGGGGTCACACCTGGACAGGTCACCAGTCCATCACAGGGTCACACAGAGACAGAAAACCACTCACACTCCCACCTATTGGGACAATTTAGAGTAGCCAGTTTACCTCATGCATGTTTTTGGTCTGGGCGTGGTCTTGGGCGTGGTTCTGTATTAAAACTACACCATATTGTTAATGAACATCGCTTTTTGTTTATATTGCTCCAAAGCTGAAAGGCTAGAAATGTTGTCTGCTGACATTGATGTGTTTTTAAACTTCTGTTAAGACTCAAAGAAATATGATTAATACCATGTTATGATGTGTTGATTTGTACAACAGATAATGTGGCCTCGACACCGATGTCCATAGTTTAAACTCACAATCGGTGTTTCTAAACTACCTCTTGGATTTATCTCAGGATGAAGAGACTTTACTAACAGGTGCCTTTTAACAATATTTTCTCATAAATGTTTAGTAAAATTAGATTTTTCCGTTTAAAGTAGTAAACCCAACAAAGTAAAACAGATTAATCTGCCTGAGAAACTAATTTAACATAAATATTAGATATTAGCATTTCGCTAAAATTTGCATATGAATGTAATAAATGTTTTAGCTTTCGTGTTTTGCGTCACCTTGAATTGAGTTTTAATGAAGTTACAGAAAACTTTTTTTCTTTTGACTCCTTATTTGTGCCATTTCAAATATAATCTCTTGCCCCCTGTTTGTGTTCTTTGTATTTGTCTTCTTGCATCTTCATCCCCTCATTCATATTTTTGACATTTATTACACTTGTTTTTGACCCCAAATATCTCTGCAATCCTTTTCTTTATCTCTCCTTTGCTCCCGCTGTCCGGGTTTGAGGAACACACACTAATTTTCACAAGTTTCTCAGGAGAAAACTGAGATTTGTGACTGTCACTCCTGACAGAAAATTCTTAGTTGTTGAATCTCGACACATGACACCAAAAACAACCCTGAGAAACCAGCTTGTTTGGTGATGGTAGTTTGATGATTTTTACTGATTTTGAGGATCCTTGTCCAACATGAGGAGATGAGGATGATGAAGAAAAGGATTAGATGGTGCAGAACAACAGCAGTTTGTCCCCTCTGGGCTATTTGCTCTGATTTAGATGGAGCAGGATTAGCTGAGGAGGAGATCAGAGTTATATGTGTAGAAGTGAAGTGGGATGTAGAAATGCTCGAGGCTCCTATTTTCTTGTTGTTAAAATGTGCACACAAAAATGCAGACTGATCTATTTCTAAACGAGTAAAAAAAAGCAGCAAAATGTATTTTTTTAGTTTCTCTTTCAGTCTTGGCTTTACTTTATGTTGTTGCCCTTGCAGATGGTCTAAAACTGTCAGATTTGAGTAAATGGTGAGTTATTAACAAGAAAACGGAAATACTGTTTGTGAATATGTTTTGGATCCTCGGGAAGTGCCAACAAGGCCACTCATGGAATAAGACCGTCAGCTGTGTCTCGTGTGTTACAAGCATTGAGTCGAGTATCACAATGAAACAGGAAATCACTGCAAGGATAAAAACCCTCTCTCGCTCACCCTTTCTCTCTCTCTCTCCTCCTTCATACAAAACACTCACAAATAACCCGCTAATCTCTGCCTCTGCCCGCGTGCCATTCAAGGCTTCCTCCAATTAAAAAGCATCAGGGAGTCGAACCCGCCATCTTATTTATCATATTAATTAGAAACTCCCCTGACAACAAAGACAGACCCACAGCTGTGGAGTAGAAGAGCGGCCTGGGAAATGAAGGACGGTTTGATTTGTTGTCTTGCTAATGTGACACCTATTATACAGGTTAGGCCTTGAATATAAAGGCGCTGCGCGGCATATGGTCATTGTGAGTGTGCACATGCACGCAGGTGTGTCTCACACATTAACGGTGGACAGGAGATCTGCTTTAAACAGTTTTTTCTGTTTATCAACAGCTTGTTGTTTTTCTCATAGCAGAGCTCATTAATCAAAGCTTGTCATTAATCATTACATGGAACATTAGTCAGACTTCTTCTGCAGGTTTTGGAGTTTTGATGTGCATCACATGTTGCTTCTGTATCGATATGGTAATAATACGGCTTCCCTTTTGTTGCTAAAGTCTGTTTGGCCAGTTAGAACTCAGAAACACCTGCAGGGTCTGGTACTGGTCTTTAGACGAGGATTTGTTTTGGTTCTGTATAAGTTCAGATGAGTATCTAAATGAGTAGCTAAATGACAGTAGTAGTAGTAGTAGTAGTAGTAGTAGTAGTAGTAGTAGTAGTAGTATCTGGAGAACACGGAGGTAAGACAAGTTTATTTTGTCACAAGCCCACTTTAGTCAAATTAGTTATTCCCACTGTGACTTAGTGGGTCATCTTCCTATTAGAAGGTTGGTGGATCGATCCCGGCTTTCACCACCTCATGTTAAAGTGTCCTTGGGCAAGACACTGAACCCCATGAAGCCCCTGATTTGCATATGGGGTTTTGTGACTGAGTGAATGTAAAACATGTAGTGTAAAAGTGCTTTGAGTGGTCAGTGAGACTAGAAAAGCACTATACAAATACAAATACATTTACATTTATTGAGCCGATGACGTGCGTTGCTTACTTGATTCAGTTGTAAGTTTATTATGAATCGTAGGGCCTCATGTTGCTGGAATGGCCCTTCCATTTAAAACATTTTTTCTGAGGTTTCTGTTGAATATTTTAGCTCCACAGGTGTTCTTACCTTCATAGTGGGTGTGAAAACAGGTCAACAACTTCTCTTTCAGTTTTTATCTCTCAAACTACGCAGGTGTCGATAACACCCGAGTTCTCCCGAGTCCGAATGGCCTGTATCTGTTTCATCACAACTCCTTTGTTCGTTAGAATTCATCAGCTCCTGCAGTTGAAACCACGCCTAGCATGCTGCTGGCTAAAAGCTGTAGCATAAGACGTAGCAAACAGGAAGACACCATGTCTGACATTGCCATGTGCAGCGGGGCAGGAAACAGTATACCTTGCTCTCATAGGCTAGTTTGTTAGCCAATCAGAGTCCAGCAAATTAGAATTATGAATATGAACGAGCTGCTGACGAAGCAGCCTGATGGAAGGAGCCGGAACCACCCGAATTTTAACGCAGACAGATTGAAAGGTCTGTTAATCAGTGTTTCCTGACGTTTTTTAGCTATAAAATGTTTAATATTACTGGTTAATACTTAAGAAATAACCACAAAGTCCTGAAATTTGTATGAAATGGCCTCTTTAAAGTAGTTAAATTTACAACACATGTCTAAAATGCTTCTCTGTTTAGATTCTGTGAGGAATGAGAGATAAATTAAGAAATGGCTGCTGAATAACTTGTGGTTATAATGTGTATAAACTGCAAACAGATTGAGATGTAATCGAGACACTTTGTGATAAATTGCAACATGAAAATGTACACAATTTACTGTCTCAATGGGATCATTCTTTTAATAACTGCTCGACTTTGCTACATTAAACCTTCATAAAAATTGCCATACAAACCAGCTGACTGTGATTCCATATTGTGTCTCCAACTCATTCTCAACCCAGTGAGATACAGTACAGGCTATATTAACAGTTTATTATTAAATATTCAATGAGTTTACAGGTTTGATTAAAAATTAAAAGTAAAATATTAACTCACATTGTCAATGTTTGTGAGGTAATCTTCCAAAAAAGTAACAGGTTTTCTGGAGATTTTTCCTGTTAATCAGCGTGATTTAAGCTTCATTATGTAGCGACTTGCTTTTGCTTTCCTCATGTTGTCTCTCTGTGTTCACACTGAATTTATTTTAGTCTCAGCTCAGATCTGGCACTAACTTGTTTTGGATGATCTGATCACAAGTGGACAGATGTTCATGTGATTGTTCACACCTGGCAGTAAAATCCATCCAGAGTGATCAGTTACCCGCTCTACATGCTAATAAACACATTTACGGATGTTTCTGTAAATATATTCAGACATGAACATGTTTCAGACTATGAGAATATTCTCTCATGTTAGTTTGGTTTTATCATTTTAAATGACCAGATCTACTTTGTTCTTGTTTCTCTCAGAAATATGAGCATAAATAGATAAAAGTCTGTCTAACTCACCCAATGTATCATTAAAAACTTGTTTTATAATGTGCAGCTGCAGTCATACGTACCTGTAACTTTCTAACAGAAATGTGATGAGAGCTGAGAGGAGGTGGCGAAGCCGTGAACAGAGCAGGACAGGCTGGTCGGGGTGAGTAGGGGTTGACACACTCTGTAATCATGGGTCTATTAGCCTGCACTCTATATGGCAGTGATGGGGCTCAAGTGCTGCCCTATGGAAGATAAATGGTCAGCATGTTTAACAGCTGACAGGTGTGTACATGTGTGTGTTGCTGGAATTGCTTTGTGTTGATTCTCAGGCTTTGTCTATATGGTTGAATGTGAGATGCTTTTTTCTAAACAATTGAGTTTATTTAAAAAAACCAGCTTTTTCCTAAAACATTAATACAAATAAATAAATGACAAGGTTACATCAGTGTAAACTAGATGCATAGTTTTTATTATTTTTATATATTTTGTGATAAAAATCCAAACTGTTTATTTAACAGACGGGAGAATGAATATATTAATAATGATAATGCACTTTATTTATAGCTGCGTGAAACGGTTAATTAAAATAATAAAATACATCAAATATCTAAGTAAAACCAACAGTTGAAAACTATAGAAGTAAAACAACCTGAAATTTAAAATCAACACAGCATAGAAAGTTAGAAATCACAGAAAATTTCAACCTTAGAGTCACAGTAGAGAGAAAATCAAAATGACTAATATGATGGAGCTTGTTTCAGAGCTGCTGGACTCAAAGTTCTGAAGCTCAGGTGAGACAGAAATTACAGAGGAAGTGATGATGTTCAGAAGCAGGAAGATGTTAGGATTGATATAGGACCGGTGTCACATGCTCAGATGAAGGAGTTCTGGTTATTATTAAATAATCATCCACATGTAGAGTGAATGTATCAGAATTCTCAAACTATTTTTAGTTCCAACAAAGACAGCCTCAGTTGAGCATTTAGTGAGAGAACAAGGTGTGAGAGCCTTGAAAAATGTTACTCAGACCAGCTTGAGATAAATAAATAACTTAAATTGATTAATTTACAATTTCAAATCTCTTCTGTAGTCAAAGTGTGGAGGTCAGAGGTCAATAGTTCATGAGCAGGATGAAACAAGTGTTCAGTAAATCATCACGTGGTCCTATAAATCCTAGTAAAACATAAAACAACACCAAGCAGACTTAAATTCTGAAGTAATTGAATTTAAAATTGAAATTTGAAAAATTGAACTTAAAAAGTAATTTAATTGCATTTTAATTTGGGTTTTGGAGGTAAATTGTTCAACATAGTACTGAAAGGAGCTGTCCGAGGTCCTGAACTATCTGTGATAATTCAGACAATTAACTCTCATATTTCTCTTTCTTAAACTAACATGAAACAGGACTTCTTCTCCTTGTGGGTTTCTCCTGCTCTCTGTTGGATTTCTGTGTTAACCTCATCCATACAACAGAATGACAATATAAAACATCATTATCTTCTATAGTATGTTTTTATTAGGCAGTTTGCAGCATCACTTCAGTCCTCTGAGGTGGACTGCTCCTCTAAATAGGAATTCTAAAATGTCAGTATTTACATTTTGAGACTTGTATTTGTCAGATTTCTAAGTATGCGAGAGAACAAAAGTAGAAATCGACTAACAAAGATTATTATTAGAACTGACTTTTAGACTGTATCTACTTAAATTTCAAGCCACCAACGTGAGTATGAAAGTTGGTGTGTGTGTGTGTGTGTCTGTATAAATGTGTGTCGTTTCAGCCATCTGGTTACCAGGACATTGTTTACTCTGTCACAGCTCAATATTTACCATCAATCTCTTGTACTATACCTCTGCAGTCCACAAGTGTGGGAGCTTGTAATCAGCTGTAAACAGGTTTGTGATGGATACATTTATGAATAATATTATAAATAAATGAGCAACTTTCTAACAAAATATTTCAATCTCACATTTTACATGTTTGTGTTAATAAAGTGTAATGATAAGTGATAAATCCTTTTTGTCTTTTTTGGAGATGAGTGTGTGATTTTGGCCTGAAAGACTTTTAAAGATTTAGGCAGAAGTTATTTTGGTATTTTGGATGAAGAGAAAAACAATGTCGTTGACGGTTCTTTAAACAGTGCGTGCACTTGCAGGATGTTATTTTTCATTTGGCTCATGGACAGAAAGCTGCATGTTGACTAGACAATCTACTTATTGTGGTGAACAAACACATCAACACACACATGCATCTCTATTGTGCAGCTCTCTTGTGTTTGTGTGAGTATAAAACGCAACACTAAACTAAATGCACCTGCTTTGACAGACTACAATGGCGGTGCACTTAACTCAGAGGAGGAAACGTATCTTTGCTGCTTCCTTGGATCTTCATGTTTTTCTTCTGCTCTTACAAACTTCCATCTACTTTCCCTTCTGCTGCTGCTGTAATATGTTGGTGATCTTCTATACATTGTCTTTCTCCATTTGCCTTTCTCTGATCTGCTGCTGCTGTTTGAGCATCAAAGGTGGTGAAGAGGTTTGCCATCTCACCTTCCTCCCCACATGTCCCTTTATCTTCAAACAGAGGCTAACTGTAGGTTTCAGATATTTTCTGTTTTATTCTTTACCTCGCTCCGTCTCGCTCGCTCTCGTCTGCCCTGGCCAAGATGAAAAACAGCTGTTGTGTCCAGAAACAGGTGATTATTTGATTGAGAATGTGTTAAACTTAACTTTCAGGTTTACTTTGTCTTACATGAAGTTTGCTAAAGAGACTACTGTCATATTTTGAGAGCGCACGAGTCTCAACAGACTTAGGAAATAAAACTGTTACTGGTTCTAATTTTACCTTTAAACTTTATTTAACTTTAAAACCTTCTCAGGTGACTGAGCCGCTAGCGAGAACCAAATCTGGTTGGTATTTTATTAAAACAGTGAGGGAAATAAAGATCTGGATCTGCTTCCTGTGTTACAGTGACCACAAAATTGGCAAAGTTTTTACTCCAAACGTGATCAGGGCTGTAAATTAACACCCGCCAACCCACCAAATACGGGTTAAAATGCACGTTGGCAGGTACCAATAAAAATTTCCAGGCCAGCGATGAATGCAGCAACACATTTCAGTAATTTGTTCTGATATTCCTACATTTCCTGCGAGTGTCTGATACAACCATTGGCTTCTTGCTAACATTTGCATGTGTTCTGTCGATGATACGCAGAACTGAGTCAAACACTCGTGAAAAGAAGCAGAACGTTCATGAACTTGGATTTGAGTCAGTGAAGTCCACAGCTGGTTCTGATCCTCTAAGGATTATATTTTGTTCCTACTTGGGACTTTTTTCTTTCTCATCTTTTCTCCAAAGACCCTCCCCAGGACACGTTCAGGGTCAGATAAATTAAATAGAAAATTAAAGGTTTTATCATTGTTTATAATTTTCTGTATTTATCATTTATTCTAATCAGCCCAATGAAAGGATGTCACATTGACCAGTAAACTTTGTATATGATTTATATTATAATTATAATAGTGTTTTTTTTATTTATGGTTTTTAATGTATTCTGTTACATTTACAATTTGGGTTATTTCTCCCCCAAAAAACTAAAGACTAACTTGGCTGGTAACTGAAAACCTACCAGCCATAGTCCTTTTTGATTGGCTGGGGGCGATGAAGGCCAGAGAGGTCCTGGGTTCATATCCTGGATGAGCGCCTAATTTATCATTTTCTGGCTCAAAACCGTGACAAAAAATGAGGGTGAGACGCCACTATTCAAACCAGTTGAAGGAATTAAAATAATAAAACCTAAAGAATAACCAAGCCAAGGTGAGGGAGCAAGGCACCCAATACAGCCAAACACAAAGCATGTGCTGCAGGGGAAGATGAGCTCTTCCCTCTAACTGAAGGCGGAGAGGAGTTTATATAGGCGGGCTGACACTGGTCCCAGGTGTTCCTAATCCTGAACCTGCTCCCAACGCAGCATGAACTTAGAAACAAGATGTTTTAGCAGGCCATCACATCATGAGTTATAAACAGGGGTGCACATAAGTGGTCCGCAGGTCCGCACACACTGTCAAAATATAAAATGCGCACCAGATGAAAAGTTGCAACATGCGTTTGCGTACTTAACATTGGTTTGGCTGAGCTGCGTGAATTTTTAGGTTAATCAGAGGCAGTTCATTGTCAAATAAATGAAGAATCCCGTTGACTTCTTTTGTTTGACTGATATGTTTCTCAGCCAGAGCGCCGAAGTTCCAGCTGATCAGCTGATGCTGCGTCTCTCTCTGTCTCTGTGTATCAGTTTGCCAGTGTGACGGATTTTCAGTCAGTCAGATCAGTGCAGCTGACTGCAGGATTCTGCATCGCGTCAAAACTGAAAAAATTCACTGAATAAGACAAATAGACCATCGTGGCACAGACGTGTAGAACTACCTTTTTGTGCTATAAAACACAGAAAACCACCTGTTTTAATCAACAGTATCAGCGTATTTGTCTGTGATCAGCGCCATTTTGAATGCGCGCAAAGCACTATGGAATATGCAGTCAATGCCCCATAACTGTCCAGTGTATCTTTTTATCTGACTGCATCACATCACAAACATCCTCATCATTTCAAAACAAAAAACAGTTACAGTAAATGACAGAAGCTCCAACAGCTGACTAATAAATTTCAACACCAAACTGTTAAATGTAGATTAAAGTGAACAATCAAACCTGTAAACAATCCAACCTGAACTCTGAAGGTTTTTTTTTTTTTACCAGTATTTTTATATTTTACTGGTTTCTCTTGATTTTTTCAACAATTAAAGGATTTTTATTGAAACAAATATAGAGCCAGGTAAAGTAAACAGACTGAATTTGAAGCTTGATGAAACCAAAAACAAAGCAGAGGAGCTCGGAAGAGACACAGCGAGACACATTTAAAAACGTGAGGACCAAACAACAACCCTAGGTTCTCTTCTGAGAACCAGGCCAAAAATATTATGTGCACCCCTGAATATAAACTCCTACTTTAATGATCTGAGGCTTTTTCCAGTGTTTCATCTTTATTTTCTTAACAGTGGTCATTTGCAGCAGGGGAGTGGAAGTCAGACACAACTTCCTTTACTCCTTTCACAATAAGAGACCAAGTCAAATGGACTGGGTGCTTCACTTAAATTACTCTTAATTAATGCTGTTATTTTTTTGCTCATTAACGGGGATATTGCGTGTTTTTCTGCAGACTACAACCACCCTGTTGCATATTTCTTCATTTATTATGCAGCAGTTGCTGAACTCTTTAATATTTTACAACAGGAAAAACAGTGATGTATTAGAAGACAGGGTAAAATAATATATGATAATAAATGTGCCAGTATTTAAGTAATACTTATGTTGTTTCATAGTATTTATAAATTATAACTACTACTACTAATGATAATAAAATTGCAATATCAGTAATAACATATTTTGACAACTGGAAAATTTTGCAGTACTACCAGCTGCACAGTTTGTTAAAGTACTTTTTGCACATTTTCAACATGATTTAACAACAATTATGATACAAAATATACAGTTTCAAATCTGTTACTGTGCTGTTGTGAGTAATCACTTGATATAAGAATGTGTTCTAGTAAAGGTCATCAGGATCATAGTAATGCTGGAAGGTTAAAAAAGACAACTGGACTTTCCAGCTGTGAGTCACAACGTCATAAATGCTGCAGTTCTGCACTTTTCATTTCAAGTTGATGAAGCTCCTCGACTAAGAAATGGAACGAGTGTCCTTCTTTAACATACTGGGAAAGGAACATCATGTCTCATACATGAACTATTTAAATTCATTCTGATGCAAAAATACAAACTGTAAGAATAAACTTGTGTGCAAAAGATATTGGGATATAAACTATTTATGACTCAGTGATTATTAAACTGTGGGGCAAAAAGTACACAATAAAATACAGAATAAAATTACGAAACTTAATATTTTAAAAATAAATAACTTAAAACGTGTAAGAACCTCTGTATAGAAGCTTTTGAATTGACGATTCATGTGATATTTGTACATTAAAAAAAAAAAACTCTTGTTGCCAAACTTGATACACTAATCTGTGTAACAGCCAACAAACTCAAATTAAATACTGTATTTCTTCATGTGAATATTATAGACTTTGTAGACAGAGTTACTATCGTGTGTTTGGCTGCACTTTGTTAAAAACGGCGATAAACTAACACTGTTGTAAATGTAGAAGTTCATCTGCGTTCTCTCTGAGCTGCTTTGAGCAGAAATCAGGAGGAAGATCAAGCAGCTTTTCTTCAATCCGACTTATCCTGGAAGAATATCTGACATTACAAACACAAGAATTACAAAGTATTTGTATTATTAGGACATTAACTTGGATTTGTGTCAGATTATATTTAATTATAAAACATTTTTCTTTCCCTAATCCCCATGGGTGTGATATTCAGAAGGCCCAGAAGCCTAGACCTTACATGCTACTTTAACACACACACACACACACACACACACACACACACACACACACACACACACACACACGCAAGTTTGTTTTGGTATCCTTATGGGGACCGTCCATTGACTTCCATTGATTTTAGTAACTAGATTTATACCTAACCCAAACCCTTTTCCTAACCTTAACCATTACTGATCTATAACTAACCCTAAGACTAACTAAAACTCTATTCACACCATACCTCTAAACCTAACCCCTAACCCTAAAAAGGGGAGTCCCCCTCATGGGGACCAGGCTTCGGTCCCCACAAGAACCCTCGGACCCCAGAAAGATAGTAAAAGTCAGGAAACGGGTCCTCAGGAGGTCAGAAATACACACACACACACACACACACACACACACACACACACACACACACACACACACACACACACACACACAGCATCACAACCTTCACCCTAAATTCATCCCTCATTTTGCAAAAGCAGACAGAGCAAATGGCCTCGCTAAAGGCTTTTTAATGGACTGCTTTGTGTGGTGAAATCTCAGGGTGATGAGGGGGAGTCCCAGGGGAGACATGGGGGAGGGAAACATGTGAGATCAAGCTGGTGAGAAAAGTGACAGGAGATTTACTGCAGTACTGCATCTTATCCACCAAGAACTTTGTGTTGATAATAAAAGATTTCCAGTTGCATTTGTGACGCTGTGACTAGAATGACCGATAACACTCGAAAGAATTAAACAAATATAATAAATAGTAATATTATTATCATTATTTTAATAATATATATATAATATATCATTTTTATTATTAGTCAGTAATCATTCAGGATTAAAATATAAAGATATTTTAAAATGTTTGTTAGAAGTGACTTCTGTGTTTAAATTGTTTATAAGGAGGTTGTAATGTTTTTAAAAATAAATCTTACATTTCATGTTATAATTAGTTAATCTGGATTGGCGTGTTGGAGATTACCTGTGACCAGGTGAGATCCATGAAGAAAATACTTCAAACTGATATTCAATATTTAATTATTCTTTTAAGTGAAAACAGTCATTTTGAATAAATACATTCATTTACATTTAATTTATTTTAAATGTATATTTAAGGGTATTAAATCATTTATTACTAACCTCAGCTTTTACAGCAAATTACAAAATGTTATAACTAATAGTTGTAAGAGGTGAAACAAACTCTTGAATGGAGGTTTTATTAGACTCATACACGCTGCTCTGGTCTTGATTCATCAGATTCTTCAGTACACGGTATTTTATTTGTTGGTCAAAGACAAATGAAACATAACTGAGTGAAAACAAGGTGACATGTTTGACTCCATCATCCTCAGGAAGGAGATACGTTTCCTGCTGCTGTGCGTCCCCGTCCCCTCTCCTCTTCCGTGTGTGTGAATGAAGACATTTATTACAACAGAGACACAGGGGATTAGCAGAGGGCTTAAACTATTCTCATGGTAATGCACAGAGCTGGAAGTGCACAGATAAACACAAACACTCACCTTATCAAAACACCCAGACCTAAAAGAAAACTCCTTAACAGCAGCGACAGACTGGCAGAGACGCGCTGACAGGAAACTTGAAACAGACAGAATGAGAGAATCATGTCAGTTAGTGGCAGATTATGGGCTCAAGCAGAAGTGTTGGTGAAACAATAAAATCATTCCCTTCATTTTCTACTTTAAAGGAAAAGTTACAACTCTGTTGTTAAAGTTAGTGCAGAAATAACTAACTAAACAACTTCGCACAGAAAACTTTGTTCACATATCAGACACACAAACGTTTAAACAAGATTCATCAGTCTGATTTATTCTTTTAGTCAATAAGTCAGATTTTAAATTATTTTCCTGAAGAAATCAGTTAAATTCAGTTTATTTTGATAACTAATTCACAACAAGGTCATCTCAGGACACAACAGAAGACAATAACTTGGTCCAAGTTAAATTCAAAAATGTAAAGCTGCACTTAAATGATCCTGTTTAAACAATCAGACTTTGTTAATAATTATAAAACAAAACATTCATAACGAGAGAACTTCCTTTGATTTTTCTGATTTTTCTTTGAATGTAGTCCAAATGATTTAGAGACTCTTTCAGGTTTGTGACTTTTGAAAAATACATAAATGTAGTTTCCTGAATGTTTTGGGAGTAAATATGATAGAACTTTGTGAGGTGACCAAGAAGGAAATGAATAGGGTTTAAACGTACTTTGTATTCACCAGTTCAGTGTGATTCCAACTAAAAATGACTTTATTTTCCTCTTAGTTTTGAGTCTCTAACTAGTTTCTAACAATTGCAGCTCAGTGAGATCACGAGTTCAGCTGGAACTGAAGACACTTTAACACCAGAGTTGTTTGGCTGGTTTAAATGGACCAGAGTTTATTTCTTCTGGTGGTCCACTTTGCATGAGTGGGTCTGGTGCAGAACAACCTTGATCTGTCTGAAACATGTTTGTTTGAAAGTGAATCCTGGTGGGAACGTAACTCATCTCATACAGGAGGATGTTCTGGACAAATGTAACAATCAAAGTTAGATGCTACCTACATTCAGTCATCTCTACGATCTGGTTCTGTTGCTGTAGACTGGACTGGAGGGTCTGGATCTCAGCAGGATAAAGAGGAAGTGTGTGAGTCAAAGATCAAGATGAAGAACTTGAGTTTGATGCCTAAAGACAATTAAAGCAACATGCGTTTCCTCTTTGGTGGTAATAATGTGCTATAGATGCATTCATCCCTCTTGTCATCGTGCTTTTAACACAACAGAACCTCAGGATTTTACAGGAGACATGTCCTCCACGTCCCCCCCCACCCTTCAGCTGCAAGTCTTCCCACAGTGACAGAGATGTTGTTTCCAGATCTCTCCCCTGCCACCTCTGATTAAAGCCACCGTGGGCGAGACACACCTGTACAGCTGATGGGAGACAATGCCGTCTCTTCCTCCTAGAGATTGATTTTCTCCATTAAAACGGGCCCTTTGTCTAAAACCCCTCCACCCGCTTTGTTATGCTAAAGAGAAGATGGAAGATTTCCAATTCAATTTGGGTTGAGCTGAGGGCCGGTCAGCTATTTGGGCCTCTATTGTCCTGACTGAGCCCGCTGGGACAACGTTAGCATCTCCCAAACGCCAATTAAGCTGGATGGAGAGACGAGCAGGGATAATTGACAGGCAGGAGAAAGGCGTCCTTCTTCTTCTTCTTCTTCTTCTCTGTGTCATCATTGAAAAAGGAAATCAAAGAGAAGAGTAACAGAGAGGAGGTGAAGTGTGGGATGAGAGGGAGAACAAGGAGGAGAGGTGTAACAGCCTGTTATATGTTCCCATTAAAAAACAGGATTTTGTGCTGAGATAGTGAAAGACACAAAACATGAGAACGCTCAGCTGTTTAAGCTCTTTAAAATGTTCTGATGTGACAAAATAAACCAAAATCCTTGTGTCAAATGATTTTTTGTGAAACAAATACACTTTACTTCGGTTAGTTCTGAATACATTTTCTACAAACAGAAAAATACGACCAAAATAACGACAGGAAGTCAATGTTAAAACCATTAAATCCGTTATTTTTTTAATCTGGCCATTTAGATACTCTATTGTTTATTCCGTTCCAGTGCCATTTTGAATCCTGCGCTCATAGAAATTATATTTTTTACAGTGACGGGAGAGTGATGTCATCTCTGCGTGCCCACTCACGTATTACCTGTAAGGAAGTTGTTTGAAACTGCTACTCCTTAGCTATTCGTAGCAACACACAAATCGGAACTCTTGTTTTCAGTGTAGAAAAAATGGGTCGATTTTGCGCATATCCTGGGTGCAACAGCAAAATGAGGAATGAGATTAAAAAAATAACGGATTTGAACTGATTTTAAACCGACTTAGGGTCGGCGAACGCAGGCCCAACTGACTCTCGTTTATTGGCGTTTAGGTGTTTGCCGTGTGAATCAAAAATCTCCGAGACGAATCCGAATCGCAAAAAAGTACCACTGATGACGAGTAAAACACATCTCACAGAATAAATAAGGCCCCAATTGCAAAAAACGGGCGTTCTCCTTTAAACATGATCTTAAACACAATATGTTTAATGTCTTTTACATAAAATATCTACCCAAAAAACCAGACTGCCTAAGATGGTGCACATTGTTTTGGTTTGATAAAGGTAAAGATCAGTTTGTTTGTTGTTTCTGGTCGAATGAAGTTACGGTAACGGTGAATCCCAAAGTTTTACAAGATCCTGACAACAACACAAAGTTTGTGTTTAACTACTTCACTCATCCATTTGAAGATAAGGATCATAATCATAATTAATAAATCGATTAAAATGTTAATTTCTTCATCATCTAACTTTAAATTAAATCTGTTTTTCAATCAGATTCAGTGGTTTACAAAATAAAGTTCTTAATTAGTTAATAGTTTCTAGTGTGAAAATATTTAGGTTAGTTTAAACTTTTGGACTAATTAAAGTACAATATAAATAGTTTTCTCCTAAATGAAAAGATGAAACAAACTTCACTTTACTGTTTATTAAAAACTAGTTGTAGTGTTGAAGACATTGACTCAATTAGGTTTGAATTTTTTGCTTGAAGGGAAATAAAACAAACTCATCAGTTATGCTTAAAGGATGATGTGCAGCTTGTCAGCATGCTGAAGTAGAATAAAGGTTCATTTATACCGACCCCGTGTACATAAATAGGTACGCACCGTTCAGAGGTTGTCAAACGTCCCCGCCCACATACTCCCTATGTGAGCTTCATGGTAGTTACACAGTACATTCACTAGAGGGCAGTGCAGAGTTCACGTCTGTGTTCTGAGGTCAACACTTCTGCCATAAAATGTATCACGACATCTAAAGGTTCGTCTCTGTGGTTCGTCCCATCTTCTTCTTCTGTGTTTGGTTTGCTGGTTGAGCATTGACTGTACCGCACAACACTGCCTCCACCGATTCCTCTGGTGTCGCTGCGTTTGGAGACGCGTCAACAAGCTTTTTAATATTCATTGAGTTTTAAACCGCTCAGTGGTTTCAGGTTTCAGAGGATGTCGATTCTGTAGGTGATCACAGGGTTCAATGTGAATCTAACCTCATCAGGTGTTTCTAGTCTAACAGGATGTTTGTGGAATTTACAGCTCTTAAAGACGTGAATTTTAAACAGTAAATCTAGATTATTTAAGATGGACTTGGGAATTATTATTTCATTTGTACTCTGCAACAGTTAAAATGAGCTTTTAATAAAAGTATAATTTCTTTACTTCTCTCCAAGCCTCCATTTTCCTTCATACTATCACTTCCCTTAACAGTAATGTTTCTTGCCCCCCCCCCACACTCTGCTGGCTGGTGACAGACGGCCTAATAGGATTTAATAAGCCCCATTTGCATGTCAGCCTTTTAGATTTTCTGTAAGAAAGAAAGGTGATCGGGGGGGTAGGAGGTGGATGGGGGAGGGCAGAAGGAGGGAATGTGCAAATAAATAGAAAAAGGGAAAGAAAGTGGAGGGACGTACATGATGATGGACGATTGGTTTAGCTTTTTATGAAAGTATGAAACAATTGGTTTCTTTTAATAATACTTGTATGATCAGGAGACTTATTTACTTATACTACAGTGGTGATGTGTTTCATGATCTAAATTTTGTGTGAAAATGTGACAGTTAGTAAGAAACAACAGCTTCATGTCACTTCTGCCGAGTGGTTTTTCAGCTTTTGTTTGGATTTTGTTTATTATTTAGAGCAAACGTCGAGAACGTGGTGCAACAGAAAGTCAAGATTCTCAAAAACCGATCATGGGACAATGATTCAAACAGTATTGCTTGACAATCGAACATCATCGTGATAGAAGAGCTTATTGTTTCTTTCCACAGACCAGTGGACAATTGTCTGGATTTCAATTTCATCCTCTTGAAAGAGCTTTTTTAAAAAATGCTTTAAACAACTCTTCTCCAGCACCGTGACTCGTGTCTGTTCTCCTCATTTATGCAGAAGCACAAGTGTTATGTTGTTTTAGGAGGTTGTGATTTGATAAAACGCTGATCGTTGACTCAAAGGTTAAAGTCTGGATCCAGTTCAGAGAAAAAAACAGGCTTTGTGGAAAATATTTGCAAATGAAATCAAACCAGTTGATGATATAAATCTCAATATAAAATGAAATGATCTAATTTAATTTAATCGGCTGTAATAAACAACAAGCTTTGAAACAATGAGTGTTTAACACATTCTGTGTTCTGCTGCATGAAGATTAACCTGGTTTTAAACTTTGCACATTTTCAGCCACATTTGTCTTTCAGTGTTTTATGTTTTCAGGTTACTTTGGTTCAGTTTTAGTGGTTCTTGTGAGATAAATAACATGCCAAATCTACACAGATTTTTAATATGTTCAAGACAACAGAATGTGCATAAAGTTAGTGTCACTGGGCTCGGACTGTTTAAAGACACTAAATTCCAAAAGAAGACACATTTTTTAGTTTTGGTCTCACTCAGCTGGTGCACAAGTAAATACCAGATGAAAACATCCATGTGACTGTCATTCTGATTTACCTGTTGCAGTTTAGCCACAAAATAAACTAGAAGAACACTTGTAGATCTCAGATCTCTGCAAAACACTCGAGTTCCTCCATATAGTGATTAACTTTTTTGTATCAACATTATCAGATTAATTGACCATGAAAACATCTTTAACAACTGGATTAACACTGATTCATTATTAGTTCAGTAGTTATTGGTGGTTTTCTTCTGGATGGAGCTCCAGAGCTTTTCAAGGATCATCATATCCATTAAAAACAGTTTTTTTGAGGTTTCTGTTGAATATTTCAGCTCCACAGGTGTTCTTACCTTCATAGTGGGTGTGAAAACAGGTCAACAACTTCTCTTTCAGTTTTAATCTCTCAAACTACGCAGGTGGCGATAACACCCGAGTTCTCCCGAGTTCGAACGGCCTGTATCTGTTTCATCACAACTCCTTTGTTTGTTAGAATTCATCAGCTCCCACAATTGAAACCACGCCTAGCATGCTGCTGGCTAAAAGCTGTTAGCATAAAGACAGAGCAAACAGGAAGACACAACGTCTGGCGTTAGCAGGAAACAGCATACCTTGCTCTTATAGGCTAGTTTGTTAGCCAATCAGAGTCCAGCAAATTCGAATAATGAATATGAACAAGCTGCTGTTCGAGGCCTGACGGAAAGAGCCGGAACCACCCGAATTTTCACGCAGACAGATTGAAATGTCTGTTAATAAGTGTTTCCTGACGTTTTTTAGATATAAAATGTTTCATATTACTGGTTCATACTTAAGAAATAACCACAAAGTCCTGAAATTTGAATGAAATGGCCTCTTTAACACACATCTGATTCTACAGCGTCTCGAATATCTTTTGGTGTTTGTTGCAGGTTTATATCATCATTTGTTCTTGTAGTAATAAAAAATCCAAAAGTTTCCCATTTTTGTCTTTTCTAGATCAAAGTCTCTAGAACTTAAAAACAATCTCGATCAATATTTTGTTTTATGTAGAATCGATCGAGAAATCACACTGTATTCTGTTATCATTTATTGCACTTAATCTTTGTCTCTTCTCCTCTTCCTTGCTGCTGGCTGGCTGAGAATAGGATCTATAAATAGATTTATTTTTGTACCTCCACTCCACAGGTTGCTCCGGAGAATGTAAAGGTGTTTTTTCTGCTCTTTCATCCCTAAAACATATCTGAAAAAGCTTAAATCACTATTAGGAAATTACCTGTGTGTAAGGATACTTAGGTATGAACTGGAATGTTTTTAGAGATGTAAATGTACAAGAAAAATATGCTTAACGCTAAGACCAAAGGTCTAATTAGATCACAGCTGTAAGGATTTACTTTTTTTACCGCTAGTTTTTTTTAGCTTACATCTTGATGCTAACTTTTCTCCCTCTGCGCAACCGCTCGCTTTCGCCCGTCACTGGTTTAAACTCTTTGCAGAATTGCCTAAAAGAATTGTGCTATACAGCAGGTAAAACGTGAAAGGATACATCAGACCCATCCTTTAAATTCAGGGAAAAGCAGGATGCATTTCTAGGAAGTATTTGAAGAATCCTTGGAATTTGAACACTCTTCGTTGTGGCGCGATGTGACATAACATCCTTCAAATAAGACCTTGGAAGGACGCAGACCCTGGATTTGGACACAGCCTTAGTTTAACATCATTGAAGATTAATAATCTACTTTCAGTTAAGCACCAGATTAATTTGTGATAAAATGTATTAAATCTTTTAACGTATCAAAATAAGAAAAGTTATTTTTCACCAGAGAATCAAACGTTAACTCAAAGATCTTGAGGAATTGATCAGTTTCCCAAAATTATAAACAGATTTTGTTGTGCAAAAAAAAAACAGTCATAATTTCCATCCAGTAAACCTGAACATGTAGAACACAGATATATTTCTCCTCTTCTACTGATATATTATTTTTCACTTTTTAACATTTTGATACTGAGTCAGTGGATAATTAATTTTAGTTAATTATTTTATATCTTCTACTTTCTTCAAGCAAATACAACACAAAATGCATATGTTGTACTGCATTAGTGACCAAAACTTAAACCCTTTTTAAAGCTGGAAATACGTTTGAAAATATTTCACATTGTTTAAATTTGTTGGTTAAAAAAACCCCAAAATCTTTAAATCCCAAAAATCGAAGTAAACACATTTACAGTACGGCAGATCAGCTGCTTTGGTTATGACATGAATAGTAATATGAACCATTGAGTGTGCATGTGTGTGTCTGTGTGTGTGTGAGAGAGACTGTTGTTCTCTAAGGATTATAGAAGGTCCAGCCAAAAACCAGAAGTGTGCACACATCTCCACACACTCCATAATCCTCATGTTGGTAGCTGGTGTTTATTGCCGTGTAATAGGATCAGGATGAAGCTGCACTGGTATCAGAGCAAACATCTCACACTCCCTCACATACACACACAAACACACACCACTGCTGATCAAACATAGCTCAGGAAACATTGTGATCCATGAGAGAGATGAGAGGGCTAATCCTTTTAGCCCTCGAAGAAGACTCTCCTCTTCTCTCTTCCAGGCTTCTTCCATCATCCGTCTTCTTTGACTCTGCCGTTTTCTTTCTTCCTCTTTCTGACAGCATTGTTTCCCTCTCTGCCACTTTCACTGACGAGGCTCAGGAGAGAGGGAGATGTCCAACAGAGCTAAATTTACATACCCGTGTGTGTGTGTGTGTGTGAAGAGGAGATTGATCTGCTTGGTTTGTAGAGAGATTAGAACTGATAAATCCTCCTTTAAACCAACCTTCCCTCTTCAGTCTCTTCCACTCTGTTTCCATCCATGTAAATATTCCTTCACACTTTATTCTACATGTTTATTTCTACATGTCTCACTGGATCGTTGTAGTTTATCTCTCTTATCTAAACTGTCTCTGAATCTTTATTTCCAAGCTTCACATTCATTCTGATGCTGCTTCATGTTTAGAAACATTGTGTCTGTTATTTGACTAACTTTGCTGCTTTTTGAAATAACCAGCTGCTACAGATGTGGTACAAAGGTTTTGCTTCCATTCTGGGTAGTTTGGTATCGTTGTGCATGAACATGGTGAAATGTGCTGCCCACGTCAGAAAACGTAGTTAAAAACATACAAGAATGGCTCAGAAGAAAACATTGAGTCTGTTATAAGGTGGAATTCTATAAACTCTGATCTTATTAAACATCTGTAGAAGGAGCTGAAACATCTGGAGATAAACCCTTCAAACCTGAGACAGCTGGAGCAGTTTGCTTACGAGGACCCATGGATAAGATGATGTCATAGTTCTGTTAAGTATCAGCACTCAGATATGTTTCTTTTTAAGAGATAAACTAAATAATGGGGTTGTGTGATTTTAGGAAAACACACATGCAAATATGTTGATTATATTAGTTTCATTAAAGCCAAATTATGTTTAAATATGCAGTTTGAGATTTATTGAAATTCTTTACAATTTTAATATTGAGACATTTTCGGTATATTATCCAACCTTATACTAAATATGCACATAATAATAAAATATGTTTTAATATTTAGTTTTGTTACTCTGCATGTCTAAATATTTAATCAGATCATTTGAGGAACAATCCACAATTTAAAATCCTCAAATTTCTCTCAGGCAGCTGCAGTCCACCATTAGTTCCTTTCTTCAACCACAATACATGCAGTTTATCAGTTTATTATAATATAAATATACCAATCAGAAGTCAGTCTGATTGTTTTTTGACCTGCGTGTGTGTCTGATGTTTGTCCAATCACATCCTTCGTTGTTCAGTATTTCTTGTTAAATTCAGTTAGTTGGTTTGTGAAAACAGGACACTTACATTTTCAGCACTCTTACAAACACTGGACTGGCAGCTGGTTCGTGCCACACAGCTGGATCTAAGACAACAAAAAACACATTTCTTTCATATTTTGTCAGCCTTTGTGTGGTACAGCCTGAAATTGCACAGCGTGTGTAGGCCTTTAAGCTGCTGCTGTATCGGACTCAAATTTTCCTTTTGTCATTCCCGCTGTCATGACTATTCATGTCTTGAAAGTGCAGAAGCAAGAAAACAAGCCTTGGCCTTTGAAATTCTGTTTACTTCACTGCATGAACTCATTTAGGGTCATTTTTCAGGCAGAGAATATAAGCAAGGGACTGCTGTGGCATGAAATCTGTGTTTGGAGCCTATTGCGACTAAATAAAACAACTAATTTTTATCATGTAATTTCACAAATGACCCCTTCAACTGATTTTTAAGTCCTCAAAACTATTTCTAAACAACTTTGTAGTTTGTTTTTTTTAAAGCTAATGCACTTATTTTGGAAGTTATCCACATAACTTGTACTTTCACATAAACACTTGTCTTTATTTATTTAAATACATTTATTAATAAACAAAAAACATGAAGTATCATATTCAGATGTTCATGTTAATGTGTATTTGAGTAAAAAAAAAAATGCACGTGAATGTGTGTGTCATCAAACAGAGCTGTGAGTGCCTAATGAATTTACTTAGCCCTGATTGAAAATTAATTAAAACAGCCTCAAACAGACAGCCGCCCACAGAGAACCGCTGGCAACACACTGACAGACAGATTACTGCTTCAAGGAAGGAAGGAGGGACGACTGAAGGCTGCAGGGAAAAGACTTTCTAACTATCAGATGCACTTCTTACGACCCTGCATGTCGGGGATAATAACAATGCTGCCTTACCATAGTTACTGGTGTCATTTAGGAATTATTTGTAGTATCAGTAAAACGGCAGCAGGCTCCATCATAGATGATTGCAATTCTTCTGAGGAAGCTTTTGACAAACATGCATGAAGTAATTTCACCTGATGTCAGAAATATTTTGGTTATTTCACTAAATGATGCCCAAAACAGAAAAAAAGATCAAGCCTGCTTTTCAGCTCCAAAACTATTATTTGTTCAAAGTCTCAGATGATGCTGGTTTTTAATCTGAAGTCTAAATATCTGAAAGAAGTTTATCAGCAGCTCCAAATGCTTCAAGTGATGCAAATTTAAATAACAAGAAACCTCTTATTATAAATTAACATCTTTGTGTTTATATAATAAAGATTCATATTTTCTCATAATCTCATAGAGGTGCTGACATGGATTTGAGTTTGGTCTCTAGTGTTTGATGGCTCATCATCTGTTGTTGGGGCAGATCCCTGGGTAGAGTCCTGGAATGGTCCTGACTATGTTCTGGATTTCCTCCAGTCGGGGTTCCTTTGGTCACCTCAGACATTTAAACCATCTGTGTTCTGTGTTGATTCATGCTGAGTAGAAATGATTCCATCTTCTCCTCAAGGTGTCATCATTAGGGATCAGCTGCTGGAGGGACCTGCACTTTCTCCAGACCTGAATCCTATAAAAACCTCTGGGACCAGCTGAGTCTCCATGTAGAGACTCTTCACTCTGAACCCAGAACGTCAGTGACCAGAGGGCCCTTCGAGAAGAGTCTGACACCATGACTCAGCAGACAATAAGTCAACTTGAGAACTGTGATATTTTTTGCAGCTACACATCTTTGATATAAGAACACACATTTAATTCAGAAATAAGCACCAGTTAATTTAAAATGAATCATTAAACCCAAACCAGAAATGAACCCTGATGACAAACACGTGGAAACATGTAATCTGTGTTTGTTTATTAATAGCAGAAACATTAATATTGTCAGTTTATTTATTAATGAAGATAATTTAACCACGAAAGCAGCTGATTCTGATGCAGTTTTTCTGTTCTGGTTCTTGTTCAGGAAGCGTTAACAGGTTCTGCTCCCTCCAGCAGACACTGATGTTAAAGTCTAATTGATGCACACTTTAAATAAGTCCTAATTAGAGCACGGCTGGTAATAATTGAGCAGGCAGTCTGAGCACTAATTAGTATTTAAAAAAAAAAAAAAACTAGTCCTCTGTAAGTGTGTGTGTGTGTGTGTGTAGATGAATGAGCTCTACAGGGGGGCTGATGAAGCCCATACTTTCAAGAAGCAGACAAACTGGAGAGGTGGATTGAGAGTGAAGCAGTGAGAAAGCAAGAAGCAGACGTCCAAAAACAAAACAGAGTCTTTTATTGTGGCGTGCTGTCTGCGGGTGGCCCTCAGCATGGAGGGGACTGGGGGTGAGGGCAGGTGTGTGTTTGTGTGAGAGGGAGCACTGAACTTCCTCCTAACAAGGCTAATTGATTCTGTTGCTTCTGTTTAGCTGTTCCTCCTTCTCCTCACACACTCCCTCTCTCTGCCTGCTTTTGTTTATGCTGAGAGGCATCAGGAAAATGACAGAAATGGATTTCCCACCTGCTGCAGAGACACATTAGTAACACAGTTGAATGACTTGTTTGCGTCTCTCGGCCTCTGCCTGCTGTTGTCGCTTCAGTGTTTACTGTTTCATCTTTCAACCAGTGACTCGGTTTGTGGATTCATTCTGGGTTTTTTGTTCAGGCTGATATGAATGACAGCATCAGTATCACAGTGCGTGACCGCTCATTTCAGTTGATCATATTTTTTTAGCCTTAAAAAGTTCTGCAGTAAACCTCGTCTTTGTGAGCTGGACTTAGTGGGTTTTTGGGTGATTTGTGTGTTGAAAAGGTGAATCCAAACCAGATAAACCTAGTGACAAACAGACAGGAAGCTGTTCCTCTGGAATAGAAGGATGTTATTATTTTCTCATAAATCTGAGAACCCCTATTAGCCTTATCACTACTCACCTGTTAATATTTGGTTTCAATAATAGTTTTCAGTTTATTTCTCCTCCTGCAGCTTTAAAAAAATCATGAAAAGCTCTTTAAAAGCTCTACAGCTTAAACATTGTTCATAAGTTCAACTTTACCTAACGGAACTAGAAATTAGATTTCTTGCTTGATGATGTCGCGCACTAATTTATTTTCTAAAATTTCCTCATGTCATCTTATTTCCAAAAACTTTACGCTCCCTTTAAAGTTCACGCATTATTTCATTGGCATTTTTTACCCAGTGTCTATCTCACTGCTTTAAATCTTAGTTTTTGTCTCAAATCTCCCAGAATGCAACGTGCGCTTGTTCTAACTCTCATCGAGATCAACCGTATTTCTGCTGCTTTTTCTTTTTTGAACTGGAAACATGTTGGAATCAGGATTGTTAACGTGTGATGAGACATTTCTGCTGCTTATAGTTCAAATATCTTTTCAGAATAACTTGGCAGGCTGATCTGACTTTACTGTGTTCCCACCAAAGTTTTCTGCCCTGATATACGTGTAATTGTATATTTTGAACGGAACTTCAGAAATGTATAACTTGTTGAACGTTTTCAGTTTAGCTTAATTTTTTTCAGTCAATCACAAGAGCAAAACATGGACAGAAAGCTGCTACGGGAGCCCAGATGTCTAACTAGAACTGGCGTGTTTTACCTCTTCTTCTTTTTTGTGTGATCGTGATCTAAATTCTACTGTTGTCATTTTATTTCTGATGACAGGAACAGGAAGAAGTTTTCCTGGAGAAACAATTAAACCAGATTTTGAGCAGTTGTAACAGTTTACTGTCTGAGTAACTGAACATGTTCCAAAAACCTGCTGATTTATACACTCAAACATGAAAGTCTTACCCGTGTGAGTTGTCAGTCTGCCTCTTCTGGTTGGACCTGATTAAAATGTTCGGTAGTGAACTGGGTTAAAGTATTTTAACCTGTGGCCTCAGTGGGAAGGTGATGCTCTGCATCCAAGGTGGCCTTCAAGCTCCACTGTGATTTTTCTGATCAAGCATTTGAACTTCAAATTATCCACCAAGTCCAAGACACAGCAGGATTCATAACTCTTACTGGTTTATAATTGAAAATTACTCCCAATATTAATTAATGGCACAGCAGCACCAATCTGAAATTGCCTCTCTGGTTTTAACAGGCAAGCCGTAGAGCTGCTGGTCTCTAATTGGTAGTTAATTATTTAAATATCCAGTGGATTAGTGGAAATTATGGACAATTGTCCGTTAACGACCCTTAAAAAGGTCTTGATTAGTGTCTTCAGCCATATCCTGTTGCTAAAATGATCCTTAAATTAGTGATGGGAAGCTCATGAAGAGAGTGCTTCACATGATTGACAGCAGGAAGGATGTTTTCAAGCTGTCACTTCAAACCAAATGAGAAGAGAAAGTGGTGAACATGGAACCTGCAGTGGAGATGCCAGAATGTAGGCTCATGGTTTTGGTAGTTAAAGTTTGTTGTTGGTGTGTTGGAACCTGAAAACTGTGGAGTCGATTGGACAAAACAAAATCACATAACGTCAGACAATAATAAATGATAATGAAGTTATTATCAGGTCCTCGAACCAACAGGTGGATTATCACATTCTTTTAAAGTATTACTTCTAAAAAAAATTATACTGTATATATATGTATATACAGTATATTTTCATATAGATACTAAATATTTAAGTGTCAACAACCTGCAACAAACCAGATGTTCTAGTTTAGTCTAAAGGTCACTGAGTGCACAGCGACATGTTGGACTAACTACATGTTTGTGTAGGACCACAGATTTAATGACACTGACACGGTGACAGGAACATTTCCTTTAACCTTTGGCTGACATGATAGTGTATTTCCCATCATGTATGTGTGTGTGTGTGCGCGCACACACTGAGTGCATGGAGATATGAAGGTGGCTGACATTTGTGGTGTCTTGGGTGAGGACATGGCCTTTTCTCCTCATTTCTCGTGGCCGATCACCCAGACTGAAGAAAGATAAGACTTTTTGTTTGGCTTGACAATGTCCAACTGATACTGCCACGTGAGACGGTTCTGTGTGTGTGTGTGTGTGTGTGTGTGGGTGTGTGTGTGTGTGTGTGTGTGTGTGTTGGGTTCTCTCCATCCAGGGAACCCCTCTGATGTCATCATTACAACAGCATATTTACCATCAGAACCACACACACCTGAAACAGGATAACAACAGGATACAGTAGATCTAACATCTGTCTCAACATCTGTAAATCAATCAGTCTGTCCGTCCTCCTGATGTCCATCCAGTGAATCAGTCACAACAACTGAACTCTCTCCATTAACAACAACTAAACATGTCTCCAAACTGTTACAGGAACCAGGATCAGACAGTCTGGATCATGTTTATTTAGTCACCGTCTATTTAAATTAAGGGTTGATGCAAATATAATAGAATAAAACAATTAAGATACTTTGTGACTAAACTGCTTCAAGGAAACGAGCTGGACAGTCATGTGACTGGTCCTTGTTTGAACCACAATGGTGACCTGGTCTAACTAGTCACCAGTACTCGCAGCTCAGTGAGATACCAGCTCAACATCGTAATGATCCTCTATGCAGTTATTAAAAATATTCAAACTGAATTTGCTTAAATTGAGGTGTAACAGGTTGTCTATCTGCTGCTGAGAATAAATGTCCCATGTTAGATGATAATCTCCTGCATGTTGTACATCTGCTGTATTTCAAACAGATTAATATATAAAACATACAGTTTATAATAAATCAACCAAAAATTGTTGTTTCTAAAGTTTGAAAGGAAATAATCTTTTCATTTCTTGGCAGATTAGTGGATAAAATATTTGATATAAGAATAGTTGTTAGTGACAGGCCTACATCTAACATGCAGGCTGCATGTAAGTCTGCGTGTTAGATGAGAAGAAATGAAACTGTTACCAGTAGAAGGAGTTCACACAGTGTCAAATAAGAATCATTAAAGATCAT
>SSNP01000105.1:1145833-1196759 GCA_006937955.1 Pachypanchax playfairii
TCCTTACCTTCCTCTCAGGCAGGAACGTTTCCAACTCCAAAACCTTCATCTACTCTGTAAACAAGCTGCATAACTAGAAACGTTAAGTCCAAATTTAGTTCACAACTGTTCAAAACAATGAAGCTGTGATATTTTTCAATTATAGTTGTTACGAAATTAACAAAATCATAGTGAATACATGCAGATAGAAACTACAGTCAGCTGTTCATCACCTTCAGGTCAGTTTCAAAGTCAGTCAGAATTCAGATGAAGATTAAATGATGCTATTAGTGTTAACGTTCCCTGTCAGGTCTGATAGCGTGTGCTACTACATGGACTTGACACGTGTGAGTGAGTCTGTGTGAATTTTCCCAAGTTTCCCTGTTATCATCTTAAGTTTAGTTCTTATGGATGAGCCACATTTTTATTAACGTGTGATTCATGTTGTTTTGAAACATGAGACATGGTTTTGATGTGTGAGTGATTTATAGATCCCAAATCCCTCTGGAAATGAGCCAAATTACAGAGAAAACTGTAATTCAGACCATCTGAAAGTCTTTAAAACTACGACTCATTGATGTTAAATGATGAATCTTTAAACCAATTACCTCTTTAGTATTTGACTTTTAGCTGAAGCTGAACTGAGTTCAGCATCGTTACTCCTGCGCTGTCTTGTTCCTGCTTTTATCTCATCACCTCTTCATCTTATTGTCCTGCTGCTGCGATCTGCCTCTTCTTCACTGTGATGAGGGTCAGCAGGTCAGCTGGGGGGCTTGTCATTAGCTGGGACTGTGCATGTATGTGTGCTTCACTGGTGTGGACCAGATAATGTTCTCACAGCGATGATTAAAGTAGAATTACACAGGAAATCACTTACTGTGGTGTTTAACCAACGTTTTATCACTTTTCTTTAATATATTTAGAAAGATTTGTATAATAAATAAATCAATTCCAACAGTGATGATGTAATCTGCCTGTATTGAACTTATTTTCTCATAATATTAATGAAAAACAGCATTTAGAGAGAATTACTAGAAAACTAGTGTTGATTCTGACTCATAATGTTTTACTGTCAGCTGCTCGCTCTCTCATAACATCTGTCAAACAATACACTCACCTGTATGTTTATCAAATATTTTGGGGTCTCAGTGTGATGCAGACTGTGTAATGAAACTCTGGTAATGAGAGCAGCTTAGCGTGTGATGCCACTAACATTGATGTTTACATACACGTGCATGTGTTTGGTTGCCAATATTTGTTCAGCTTTGTTTCCTCAAGGTTGCTTCATCATGAGACATGAAAAATACGTTTGTGTTTGTCTGAGAGAACAGAAGCTAAAGTCAACATGTGTGTTATTCTAAAACACTCTCTGTGATGTGGTTGAACTTCAGTGGGATGTGGATCATTGGACGTTGAACAGCTTAGAAAATAGTTTTTGGAACATCTGTGGAAAGTATTTCTCATGAACTATGTAAAAAGATAGAGAAGTCATTGCAGATACTAAGAAGTTGTTTTCAAGATAAAAAAATCTGATATCTGATGATGTAAAAGTGCATTATGATGCTGGCAGTCATATTATTGTTTCTGCTGTGTTTTATTGATTTTACACTTGTGTTTAAAAAGGAGCAGCTCATTTACCTCATAATGTCAACTCACAATAACAACAAATAGATCCAGATGCTTAAAACTTATCCTGATAAATCAGTCCTCAGACTGCTGCTTGTGTTTCATCTTCATGAGTCTTTATGACCTCGTTGTTGCTTCAGATAGTGAAAATCTGTTGGTTGTGTTTCAGAAAATCCTTCAATCTACTGGAGTTTGTGACCAAACTACAGCTTCTGTGTTTGGGTAGTAATATTTCAGTGTAAAATGTTCCCTGTATGTTCTACTTGTGTTGTGATGTGGATTTACTTGCTGTTCATCTTCCTCTTTAATTTGAGCTTCAACTATAGAACAGATTCTTGTTAGCTGAGCCAGGTCTGTGTTCCTGTGTTGAAAGAGTTAAATTTGTGGGTTTAAAACATGCAGACTTACTATATATTTGATAATTTCTTTGTGTACTGAGACCCACTCAGTGGTTTCTGTGCTGTAATGTTAAATTGTAGCTACATTTTGTTCTCTTTGTGTAATCTGTTAAAGTCTAACAAGCTGCTGTGATAATGTCTGTCACTGTGGGTATAAAAAGAAAAGGGACAGAGAGTCTTTTCTCCCTGATGCACATGCCAGGCGGCTCCCAGCGGCCTCTCTGTTGACATAGCTGCCACAATGGGGACTAAAGGCCTCCCATTATGAGCCTAACCCCAGGCGGAGTCGCAGGCCATCCAACACTGGCCAAAGCCTCCCCAGAATATTAGCCTGGATACATAAGGCTGCCCCCCCCCTCCATCAAATCATGCTGCATTGTTCAGCGTCATTCTGCTCCCACAATGGGACATCACACTTTGGAAGTACTTTCCCAAAAGGGAAGCCAATCAAAAATAAAGACACTTATTGTTTCTCTTTTGACAAACATTGCTGAGCCACCAGCCCCTCCCTCATTGGTCCCTAAACCCTGGGGTTCATTCACGTCTATTATAGGGACAAATTAAATAAAACTCAGTCAGGGATAGAAGGGAGGAGAGTCTGACTGTCGATGGTGATGGAACCAGTCAGGGATGGAAGGGAAACCCGAGAATCTGTCTGAATTCATACCAGGTTTTATTATCAGCTACATAACAAGTATATTGACTTGATGGGACGACCTGTACCTGCCAGGTCAAGCACTCGGAACGTCAACTTTTCCTCATTTTTTTCCCAACAAAATCTTTGATGAATTATGTTACTGGATGTATCTGCTTCTGAAGAGGGAGGGACCTGTCAGACATGAAGGTGTGTATGTTGGGTTTATTAGGAGCTTTTATGTCCTTATGGATGAATATTTCAGGATAGGATTGCATAATGAGGTCTTGCAGTGCCTTGTAGTTGTACGTGAGATGAGATGAATGTATTTTGTCTCGCAGCTTTGAACATAACGCATATCTAAGTTCTAGATATAAATGATTCTTTTGGCCATGGCACACAGGAGTGACTTTCACAGAATGAATAGACTATAAAAGACCTCCAGGTTATTTGAACACTGGAAGAAAAATAACATAATTGCATCCACTTGTAGCAGCAGGACCTGCACAAAGCAACTGTATGAAACAGAAATGTTCACTGAGAAATGTTTTGGAGTCTGACTGTTTGATGGTTGTGTTTTTCTGATCTGTTCGCTGGAGCTTTGGAGAGCAGTGGCTTCTCTTACAGACTCTGTTCATAAGAGTGCACGTAAAGTTACTTATAAGCTTGAAATATGTTTTAAACTGTATTTCTGAGCAGCAACAAACTGAGTCATATTAATAAGCTTCAGTCATGTGAATGTGTCTGAACCATGAGGTGGACGCATTGCTGAGAGGAAGCAAAGGTTGATGGGAGGAAGATGTGATGAAAGGTTATAAAGAGTGGGGGGGGGAGACCAGGTGGAGAACTGCTCTTTAGGGTCTTTGAAAGCAGCTGGTCCTGGTTTGAAGCTTGACCCCATTTAGGATGAGTGAGAGACATTGAGACTAACTGTAAGAGAGGGAGATAGACTCCTCAGCTCCCCTCTTAAAGGGCCTCCACAGGAAGTCCTCATTCTTCCCAGAGCAGACACCCCCCACCAACAGCTGCCAAAAAGCCCTCATTTAGTCTGAGTGGAGGGGAAGACAGAGAAAGAGTGGACCCCCATCTTCCTCCGAGGGGGCCCTGATATCAAAACTTCCCCCCAGCAGGAAAGACAAAAATGTCAGCAAGAAGGGAAGCTGTAGTGTCTTTATTCTTTTCATTTGGATGTATTGATTTGTGTGTGTGCTGCTAAAAAGCCTATATGACCTTCTCTGGAATTTATAAGCAACATCCAAATGGACAAATCAAGTGTTTGTTAGATGATAAGATCCATAAAAAATGTCTGTTTTTCTGAAGGGTTTATTTTGAAGTTGTGTCAATAACATTTTATTTAGATCTATTTCATAATAGATGAAATTTGAAAACATTTTTTCTGTCTCCACTGACAAAACTTTCTGGTCCACAGAACAATTTGTGAGTAAAAGTGAGGCGTTGCAGGTTGGGGTGGGAGGGGATTAGCTGTTCCAGGCTACTGACACTAACTAAACACACAAAGGTTTTGGCCGTGTGGTGCCCGTCAGCTGTTTTCTGTGTTTCTAAAATAAAAGTTGTGGTTTTAGTTTGACAGACAAGAACCAGCTAACCTTAATCTGACACGGGTAAATCTATAACATAAAGTAGAAAAGCCCTCAGAGAGCGCAGACCTCCGCCAACTGAACATATTGTAGAAAGTACTATGTCCATATCCTTAAAAAATTCCTGGATCACCCCCAAAATCTAATCGATTCTTCTTTGGGTCATTTGTGATCTTTCCTGAAAATTTTATCAAAATCCATCCATTAGTTTGAGTTATCCTGCTGACAGACAGAAAAATGTTTTAGAACGGATGCACAATTCTGACTTGATAGATGAGCTAATAGTTTTATTCATAGTGTGTTATATTGAAAGTTTTCTGTTCTTCACAGGTTCTAGAAAGAAGACTCTGCACCCTGGTGTGATGTCAGCAAAGGTGAGCAACATCTAATCATAGATAATGTAAACTCCTTTCTGTAGAAATTGTTAACAGCATGTGATTATTTCAGATTGTTTGTGTCCTCCTGGGACCTACAACCCAATGAGTGTTCCTGCAGCACTGCGTCTGACACGGCTGGTTTTGGTGAGTGTCCAAAGTCAGGCCTCGAGGGCCAATATCCTGCATGTTTTAGATGTTCCCCTGCTTCAACACACCTGATTCCAATCTACAACATCTCAGCAAGTCCTGTTAACGGCCCATTCATCTGCATCAGGTGTGTTGAAGGAGGAACATCTAAAACATGCAGGCCTGGAGTTGGACACCCCTGATCTAATAGCAAAAGGGTGTTCATGTGTAGACTCATCTTCTGTGGTTTACAGGTAGCAGGATATGTCATATGCACAAGTATTTTTAAATAAATTCATTTGAGTTCCTTTCATCTGCATCTTTTCTAATTCAACATCACACTCAATAGCCCCACCAAGAGTCCAGTCAGATCTGGTTCTGAGTTGTATAACCCCTCCTTTTCATCTATCCATCGCCCCAGGAGGGGACACGGCCCCCTCCTCCCCCACTGTCTCCAGTGTGGGTGTTTCAGGTACTGGTTGCTGCCACAAGTCAGATTTGAACCCACTTGCTGAGTCACGCCAATCTTGTGACTGCAAGTAATCCCACTGCACCACCAGCACCCTTCACACTAGGGAGAATTTTTCGGTCGTATTTATCTTTTCATTCTGGTTTTTGGACTTTAAAACTCTTAAAGAGTTTCATCTGGATTTGAACCCACAACCTTAAACTCTCCATCCACCTGTCTAACATACTGAGCTATTCAGACAGACACATGGAGAATCTTTTTACTCATATTTATCTTTTCAGTTTGTTTTTGGACTTTAATAGACAAAGTTTTAAAGGAATTGAACCCACAACTTTACACTCTCCAGCTGTTAGTTTAACACACTCAACTATTCTAACAGACACCTGAACGTCGCGTCTTGGAGCTTCTTCAGAAAAACTCCAGCAGAAAGAGACAAATTACAACTCTGACACCAGCTGGACAAATAATTATAATCTCATTAATAAATAATCTTTAAACTGCAGCAGCTTTAATCTCGTCTCAGATGAGATTTATTTCTACTTTAACTCTAAACACACAAAACTTTTACTATTAAAGTTTCTCTTTAAATCTCTTCATTAAGTATTTCAGTCTGATCTTTTCTAACCTGAGAGACAGTCTGACTTATTCACACTCTTTATGTTCAGCATTAGTTCTTCAATCAAACTGTAGAACCTTCTCACCATGTTCTCCTCCTCGTGGTCTTCATGGTGTTCCGACGCCACACAGACACTCAGGATCAGAGGGACACAAACAACTTGTTTTAATTCAATACTGAACGAGGTTCATCAGCAGGACGTCACTGGATTATAAACATCTTCATGCTTTTTATGAAAACATTCCAAGAGACATTTTGTTTCCTGAAAAGCCTCAGTTTGGAGAAATAGATTTTATGTCTGAGTGGACTGAAGAGGACACATGCGCTCAACGTACACAGCTGCATCTTTAAACTACTCCAGTTTCCAAGTGGTTCATGTTTACGTTATAAATCTTTACACCATCTTCAACTTCACATCACATGATCATTTAAAGTCCAACAGAAACTTAAAGTTTCTGACAAAATCAACAAAACAGAAAATTATGACATGACATTTTGGTACCTGGAGCCTTTTTAAGGTTTGAGACCATTGTTGACAGATTCACCACATGGTGACCTCAGTTTTTTGGGCCTTTATTGAATCAGGATGTTCTCTAATAAAAATTATAGTTGTCTGACATATTGACTTGTGCACTATTTGGTGAATAAGTGAAAACTTACTTCAACAAAGACCAAAAGAAACAATCAGACCACTAAACAGACACTGAAGTAAATGTTTGTGATACATTGTTCTGGTCCTTGTTGTGACTAACTGTTACTGTTAGCTCCATCACTCACCTCAGACTGATTCACAACAACAAATTATAACTATTTTTAATAGAAACTCACTTTGAATCAACTAATCTAAACAAAGTGAAACAATCTGCTGCCTCGATTCAATAAAACCATCGTTTACTGTTTCCATTGTGAATAATCAACCTGCCGTGAATTAACCTTTAGGTGTAATGACAGTCGTATGTTTAAACAAACCATAATGTACCACTTAAAAATCTCCAGCTCACGTCTAACCTCTGTTTTTTTATTTACTCTTTCATTATCATAGTTCCTCTTTATTACACCTCGTATTAAAAAGCACAAAACTATGACGAAGGTTTTAGGAGACAGAAGGATCTTTGTCTCTCACCACCATCAAAAACCATCAGATTTCTTTCCCAGTTCTTACACACACTCAATCATCTGGTCTAATCATATTCCTTCCTATCTAGAAGCAATCAGTGATAATGTTAGCTGCTCCAGAGGGAGGACACACACGCTCTAATTAAATTAAATGTAACTGCAGAATCAACACCGTTTGACCCGCACGTAGCAGCCGGAGGATCGACTGCAAATACAGAAACTGTCTGAGGGTTGAAGGTCAGAGCAGGATGGAGCTTGTTCATATTACTTAAAAATCATAAACATTTCAAGTTAAAAAAAATTCTGCACAAACAAAATTTTCCAGGATTATTACTCAGTGTAAAAGGAACAAAGATAAACCTGTTTAAAGTCTCATGGAATCAGCTTTGGTTGAATGAGGCTAAAACTTCTCATCAGATCTGGATCTGATCGAGTCAGTAGCATCTCGTCTTTATTTACATTGTTTATTTAGGAAAGTTGTCCTCTACTGCGGTTCACTCTAACTTGTGGGGTCCCTCAGGGCTCCATTTTGGATCCACTACTTTTTAATCTGTATATGAGTCTTTAGGGTGCAACAGAATTCATGTTTAAATAACGTTGAGCCTTTTTAAAATTCTACCCGTTATGTTAACTCATGCCACTTAGATTATTTCATGGGTTTCTGAAAGACAAACAAATGAGTTCTTATTTTTCTATAGATGGAACGAAGAAAACCCATATGGCTTCCAGATGTTTTACTATTTAGGACCGTTACACACCTAAAATATTGAATCAGCTGAGGTTCTTTCATTGTGTCTCCATCACAAAAACTGCCATACAAACTTTGTTCCTTCCTGCTTGTTCACTTCTGACATGGCAGCTGCACAGTAAACTGGTCCAGGGTCAGAAAGGTAACCACGGGTTTTTGCATGTTGGAGTGTTTGGATATCCAGGTCCAGCGGCCCAAGGTTCTGATCCTGACTGTTAAAAAAAAGAAACATTAAAACACACAACCAAAAAGCAGCGTAAACACATCAAGTCTCCAACAACAGACATGAACATCTGGCAGATGGAGGCGTGTCATGTGACCAACATGCAAATTGAAACATGGACTGTGTATATTTCGGCCTGAAAACCTGCTTGCTTGATTTATTCATTTATTTACATCCTGTTGGAAAGACCGTAAACTCTGCTGAGAGTTAATGGCTGCCATGAGAAGAAAAGGAAAGTGAACGTCTGCTGTCACATGATGACATGCTGTTAGACTGTTAGGTTCATTTACTATTACACTGTAAAGAATAAAATTGGGTGTTGTTCATCTTTTTGTTTAAATTACTAAATATTATCTATTGCTTGTTTGATATTGAAACAACCAAGTGCCACAGAGTACGAAACCCAAATAAGATTCAAACTTCTTTTCCTCTCTCTCTATATAATGCGAGGTGCTCGTATCACCTCGTGCACAGAAAGGAAAACGTTTAAATGTTGTTCTGAGCACTAGACTCGACACGTGGAACCTTTCAGGTACGTGTATGTGTGAACATGTGCTCTGTGAGAGCGGCTGAGCTCCAGTAGAGCTGACAGCTTGCTGTGACAGAGCGCCTTAAACAAACACAGTGTCGCCTGCTGCACAGCAGAAATGCCTTTGATTGGATCAGACGGGAGTTCACAGCTTCTTGCTTTAGAGTTTGGAGATACTTAACACTCGCCTGTAAACCTGCAGGACTCGAAGGACTCGCTACTCAAAGATTCTGCAGGTCGTCACCGATCAGTTTGACATGTTTTAACAAGAATCCAGACAAACACTGGAATCTGGTCCTGACTGTAGACCTCACTGACCCCAGCAGGACGTTTCCAGATCTGTACCTATGGTCCACTCGCTGCCCTCACACAATGACCAGCACAGCATTCTGGGTATTTCTACAACACTCAGGCATGTTTGACGCCAGCCTGGTAAAAATCTCGTCGAAACACTTCAGTTCAGTCACGTTCTCAATGAGCTAAAAAAAAAAACTACAAACAAATATTTTAACAACAATAAACTCGGTCCGACTCGCTTGTTTCCCCGACTTGTTATTAAATAAAATATACAGAAGAACAGACTGCTGTGGTTTATTCACACATGTATCACTGTTTGTTTGTTTGTTACAGAGAACGATGGAACACGGAGGAGAAACATCCTCTGACGAGCAGCAGTGTGGTGGAACCTGAAAACATCAGCTGATCGTTCTCCTCACTGTGTTTCATGTTTCTTTTTCTTCAGCAGTAAAAACATTTTTAATTCACATTTCCTAAAAAAAATTTATGTCATAATTAGCCTGTAAACACCTTCAACATGTCAGCAGCTGGTAAACACTTTAAACACTCACATCTCTGACAAAAAAAATTAATTAAAAAAATGTACCCGATTCTGTCTGTTTGATTTCTAAAAAACAGCAAACAGTCGTGAGATTAGACTAAAATAATCAGGGATTAAACTGTTCACACGACTAAGTTTCTCACAATGAATTAAAATAGCCAAGATGGTAAATTATATTCTCAGCAATGTAACAATCAGAAACTGAGTTAACAGGTTTAATTATTAAATAAATACTGATGTCTCATTTTCCAGAATAAGATGTTTCTCCAACAAAAACATGGAGCGCTTTGAATAAAAAATCTCCTTTAATCTGAGTATTACTGAATTAATCTGAAGAAGCCACAAAGTGTTGGAAGCATTTACATCCTTTTTCTGCTTTCAATGTTTTATCATCATAAAAAGCATCAGACAGGAACTAAAAGAAAAAAATTAAACAAAATCTACCAGGAGGCCGAGCAGCAGATGGACTGAAGGAGCCTTGAGACGAACCTCCTCATCAGATTACATGATAAACAAACACAGCAGAGAAACATGTGATCAGATTGTTACAGTCAACACATCATTCAAGCCACTTCACAGCAATGTGCCGACCCAGAGAGGAGAATCCAGCCAGGCCAGCAGGACTGGGAGCGACGCAGAACCTGACAGACGCTACCTTGGGAGGAGATTCCCAGCAAGGGGATCCAGCAGCAAATTCTGATCCAGATGTTAACAATCCAAAGTGTTTCTACATCTTTCTTTCCTGAAGCTGTTTGGACATAATTCAGTTGTTTCATGTTGTTAATAATATTTTCGTTTTTTTTTTACTTAATTTTGAATAAACATTCCTGTTGGTTAAAATGTTACTGTCACATTCAGATTTAAGAAAAACAAAAATAAAACAATCTTTCATTCAACAACAGGAGCAGAGGAGGAGGATCAGAACTGATCCACTTTCTGTCAAGTGGATTTTAATATTATTAATTTACCTGATGTTCAAACATTTAACAATAAATAATTATTATTAGTACTGACTCCTGAAACTCACTGCAGTTAAAGTATTTAGGTCAATTTTGTTATTGTTTCAGAACTATAGTTGTAGCAGCAAATTAATAGATTTTATAAAACTTGTTTATTTGAGAAATACTTAAGATGAAATAAAATTTGTGTTTTTGTCCTTGAAGCTGGGCCTGTTGTTTCAGGCCTGCAGCTTCATCCTTTTAATAAAATATAACCATTAAAATTCTGTGATTTCCAACGTTTATTAAAAGAATTACTGTGCGTTTTTTTCCTGGTAGGCTGGTGAAACAAACAAAAGATGTGCTTTGAATGGCAGTACTCCGGGCGTCAGTCACCTGTTTCCTAGCAACGGACACAACAGAAAAGCACCTGTGGCTCTGAATAGATGGCTGTTTGACAAAAAGGAAAAAAGGGGCACATTTAATAAAGAGTTTTTTATGAACCAGATAAAAAGAAGCAACTCAAACGCGCGGACACTGGCCTCAAATTCTGTTTCAAGTCTTTATATTCCGTGTGAATAAGATTTAGGCAAAATAGGAAAACGCGCGTGTTGAGATGGTAAAGTTGGACAGGTTCGTTTTGTTTTTATATCACACTGATTTGAAATTAACGAGTAACTTAGATTTTTCCTCCTAAATGTTTAAAATATCGTCCTAATGTTTGTTTCACAGAGTTTTTCTGCACATTTCGCGCGCGCGCTGTGCAACTGGAATCAACCTGTTTCCATGTGGTGTGTTTTTCAGCTGCACGCGCAAAACAGATGACAGAGGGAGTAATTTTCAGGTCTCGCGCTCCGACGTCACCAGAAGCTCGAGCCCCTACATGCAAATCACGTCTGGGCTCGAGTCTCTCCATTGGCCGTCTCTCGCTCATTTAGCTGCTGTCAGAGCGCGCGGCCCGGGCACGCTCACAACTTTTCCCAGTTCAGCATCAACCAAAGTAAAGCTCCAACAAGTCGCTCCGTTCCCCCCCTGATCGTGGATAACAGGGAGTAAGTGGACCGGGAGAAGTTTCACCTGTGAGTGGATTCCATCCTGAGACGCACGTGAGGCTGAGCTGCGCGCGGATCAGCCTGAATGTTTCTGCCTGTTTGACTCTGTCCTACAAAGACGGCGTGAATGTACAGCATCATGATGGAAACGGACTTACATTCCCCCGTGGTGCCCCAGACCAACCCATCCAACCCGGGGGGACACGCGGGTGGAGGAGGAGGGGGGCCCGGAGGCAAAATCCCCCAGGAGAGAATCAAGAGACCCATGAACGCCTTCATGGTGTGGTCCCGGGGCCAGCGGAGGAAAATGGCCCAGGAGAACCCAAAGATGCACAACTCTGAGATCAGCAAGCGGCTGGGCGCGGAGTGGAAGGTGATGACGGAGGCGGAGAAGAGGCCGTTCATCGACGAGGCGAAGCGGCTCCGGGCCATGCACATGAAGGAGCACCCGGACTACAAGTACCGGCCGCGGAGGAAGACCAAGACCCTGCTCAAAAAGGACAAGTACTCACTGGCCGGTGGACTGCTTGGCCCATCGGCGGGTGTTGGGATGGGCGGCGGGCAGCGGTTGGAGAGTCCCGGAGGGGGGCACGTGAGGGGGAGTGCGGGCTACGCCACGCACATGAACGGCTGGGCGAACGGTGCATACTCGGGCCAGGTGGCGGCTGCAGCGGCGGCGGCTCACGCCATGATGCAGGAGGCGCAGCTGGCTTACACGCAACACCCGGGAACCGGGGCTCACCCCCACCACCCGCATCATCACCCGCACCACCACCCGCACAACCCGCAGCCCGTGCACAGGTACGACATGAGCGCCTTGTCTTACAGCCCCATCTCAAACTCTCAGAGCTACATGAGCGCTTCGCCGCCGGGATACGGCGGCATCACCGGCTACACTCACCAACACCAAAGCTCCGGTGTCTCTCCGGTGTCCGGAGCGATCGGGGGGACTTTGAGCTCTCTTGTGAAATCGGAGCCAAGCGTGAGCCCCCCGGCTTCCACCGCGCGCGCACCACCGTCGTGCCCCACGGGAGACCTGCGGGACATGATCAGCATGTACCTGCCGACCGGAGAGGCGGCGGGGGACTCGGTTCAGAGCAGACTGCACGTGCTCCACCCGCAGCACTACCAGAGCGGCGGCAGCACTCCGGTTAACGGGACCGTTCCTCTCACGCATATTTAAATCTCTGCAAACCAAATATTTCAGCTCTATAGACGTGGACGCGCGCTGCTGATGAAGTGTAAATTATAGGCGGTTCGAGCCATAAAATGCAAAACCACTTTGAACAAACTTTTTTATTGTTATTATTATTATTTGGATTTTCTTTAAGTCACGGACTCTTTTGTCTGTCCGAGCTAAAGGAAAATGTATCCGAGTAACTTACGCTCTCTGGAACAGAGCACGCCAAGTTTAACTCCAACCAAGAAGGCTGCTGGATTTTGAAGGTTTTTTTTCTCTCCGACTTTTCTGCGGAAATTTCAGACCCCAGCTCGTCTGACGGATGTTAAACAGGAAGATGTCATTAAAAACAAGTTATAAGCTGCAGTTTCAATTGATTTCCAGTTTGATGCTTGTAAACATGTGAGTCGGTGTAATTTGAATTTGTTTTTGTTGTTGTAAAATTGTGAATAAATAGGCCTGAAAACGCTTTTATGAAATTGTACATAATTTACTAAATAAGACACGTTTCCCGGTGAAGCACCGAGTTGAATAAAATCTCCCAGATTTATTTGTTTCTTGGAGAAAATGTCACAAATTGTTTTTAGAATTTTCATCTTAATTTCCAGTAGAAAAACGCAACTATTGCAGCCGATTTGTTCTTTCCATTATTTGGAAAGATTTTAATGTTCTGAATGTTGGATCATTTTAATCTGATCGAGATTAAATTAAATGTGACAAATTACATCAGATTTTTTTTTTTACATATACACACACACACACACATATATATATATATATATATATATATATATATATATATATATATATATTAACGTGATGCATGTCGTGCCTTTGTTCCATGAAGTTAGAGGTTAAAAGAGACTGATATATAAACAGATATTTGGGTTAAAAAAGAAGGGAAATTAGTTGTAACTTTTTCTAAATTTGCTTTGTTAGGTAATAATTTACTTCTCTGGAATTATTATTTCTGCACATGTGCTAGAGGGTGAAAACGTGATCCTGCTTTATTTATTATGATGGGTTATTAAGGATTTTTTCCGATATTTAATTTATTTTTCTAAAAATGTGTTAATTTTTCTGGTTTTGTTCTAATTCAATAATCAGAACAAAATTAGCCTCCAATTGATCGAAATTTTTGTGTCACCAGTTTTCACTAGTTTTGCTCTAAATTGTAGATTTTTTTCTAAAATATGAAACAACCATGTTTATGTATATATACACACACACAGATCAAATATGACAAGTTATATTTCATTTTTTTTAAGAAACCTTTCTGTCATCTCTGCATAATTAATAAGATACTTGCCTTTGTACTCTGACAGGTGTAAATCACCTTGTGATATCATTCTACTCAACTTGCTGTACTCAGATCAGTGAAAGCCAAATCCTTCTTGTTTTATCGTACTTACAGGCCACACAAAGCCAAGTTTCGTTACCTGCCAGCAGGGTCGTGACCTCAAACCAGAGGGAATCTGATAAAAAGAGAATCTGCTGTTAGAAACTTCTTTTTCATTTTGTCTCATTTAGCCACTTCAAACTCTCCTGCACTGGCGTCCCTTTTCCTCGACACTGATCTGGAAACCTTACCCCCCGTCCTGACCACCAGCTCCAAGCGCTGGCTTGTGTATGTTGTCGTCATGGCTGTTAAATTATTTCCTTCTTTAAATTTAATGGCTGAATCAGTGGAGGCCCGGGGGCATGAATGAGTGGAGGAGGAGAAAGAGAGGAGGGGTTTTTGTGTTTGAGGAGAATGGGGATTAGCCCTGGTGTAAGCCGGTGCAACCCGGGGGTCACTCCCAACAAAAAGCCCGGCAAACAGCCCCCCCTGGTTTTATCGGACTAATTCCCACTCGTGTCTGAACCTGAAAGCAAGAGGGCAGCTCGGATGCAAATCCCATCCAGAAAATCAGAGAGTTAAACTGAAGGTATTTCACAAATACAAGATGTTTGGTTTGGTTTCGTTTGCTTTTATAAAAACACCCGAAACTCTAGCAGCTCGATTTTAAAGCTGAATAACAGACTGAATATTTAAATTGCAACCTGCACAAGAAGCCACATGGTACAGCTGATACATACACACACAACACAAATTAAACACCAATCACTCTCAGTAGTTGGAGCTCAGCCAAATGTTGTATAATAAATTGTGATTTACAGAAATCTGCCACAATACGAAAAGTTTAATTAGAACATCAGTGACAGGAAATCACTGGACCTGTATAAAAACCTCCACTGGTTTTTAATTCATTTATTAAACGTTTCATTTTGTCTTAGAGCATTTTATATTTCTAAAAGAATATTTAATCTCCTCTTCAGGTAAACAAAATAAACAAAACTATGTTGCTTTTCTTCCATAAAGAGGGCAACACTGAATTTAAATAAATAAGATTCATAAAAACAAAAACAAACTTAATTAATGTTTTCCTATTCTTTTCATTTGCAGTCAGTTGTTGATGCTCTGTAACTTTTTCCTCTGATATTTTTAACATTACATGCAACAACCTGTCATTTTTCCCAGGGAGCATCTACCTGAAATAAAAACTAAAAATCTGATTTATGAGAGAAATTTGAAGTTGGTTAGTTGAAAGTTGAATTTTTAAACTGTATTAGTAAAAGTACTGGAATGTTTACAGGCACATGAAGCATCAACTGGAATCCCGAGAGGTTTTCCCTAAAAAAGCTGTTTACAGAAAGTTGTGGAGACTTTATAAGATGCTATAAGAGGAGGAGCTTCCAGGACGTGATCAGGTTGGTTTGATGGATCTCAGTGAAGCTCAGGTAAGATGAAGGACAGTAATCAGAGGACAGTTTGGTCCCACCATGAGCGAGGACACAGCTGTGTGTCTGCATGTTTTATCCTCTGCTCATGTTCTGCTTGGCAGATGTTTGGACACCGTTTCTCTGGCACCCCTCACTCCATAACCCCGTGCACCTCCCACCCACCCCATCCCGTGTGCTCCTGATGTCCTGAACGTGGATAATCGGCATCAGTTTATCACGCCTCCACATATTTTCCTCCCTCTTCTCCTATAAAAACCCTCACCTCTGTCGTTGGACCCGGTCCTGTCAGGGGAGATTACGGGGGACCGATTGCACCAGACTGAATGTGGCGCGAGGAGATTAGCCGGGACGCCACAGAAAATAGCAACGGGGCCAACGGATTCCTCGTGAGGGGGCCTTATCATGCAATTACACGTTGACACGTTTTAACCATTTTTCAGCCTCTTAATCCGAGACCCCCCCACCCCCACCCCCAGCCCCCCGTTCTTTCCAAAAGCAGACCTATTGGTGCTGAGGGAGCCTCACTGTTCTCCATCTGACTCCATCATCCTCTGCTGCTGTCTGTAAACGGTTTCTCTGCCTAGTTATCAGTCACTGCTCATTTCTGTACAAATCTATACACAGGAACAACACAAATAATCTCTCTACTTCTAAACTTTTAAAAGCCAAAAACAATAAAACTTTACTTTGGTCTCTTTGGAATAAACAGATTAACAGGCTTTATTCTACAGAATACCCAAAATATATGAAAAGTTATTTTTGTTCTGTCGTAAGGCCAATAGAAAGTTTCTCTAAACATGAAATGTAGTTCTAATCTGAAATCAATCATTTTTCAGACAGATTTCAATAATCTCTCACAATATAACGTCTCTTTATAGAAACTGGACAGTCTCTGAAATAACTTAAAAAGCAACATTGAATAGAAATGTACCAAAAATTCAGTAACGCCAGTCAAATATCATTTTTGATCTTTGGTGCAACAGAATGAATTTAAAACAAACCGGTCTGGACAATAATAATGTAAAAAAAATCGACCTGTAATTATAATCTCAGGTGCCTTTAAGCTTCTAATCAGGGAACAAACAGGATCTTGGGTAGTTTAGTATTATTGTGTGCACCACACTGAACATGGACCACAGAAAGTAAAGGAGCTGTTTGAGGTCAGAGAGGAGATTTTAGATCTCCGTGTAAAAACTACAAGTCTATCTGGGACTGTATCCATCTTCTAAGAGGAAATCAAACCCCAAACTGACAGATAAAAGTCTCACCAGCTGGAATCATTACATCTTAGAAAAGTTCCCCATCTGACCCCCTTAAATTTGACAGAAAAAAAATGGTATGTGGTTGGTAATATTCAGACAATATACAGTCTTTTACATGTCTACTCTGAATACGTTTATAAACAGAGCAAACTGAGGCCGTTTTGGACGTCACTTAGTGACCATGTTAAAACTGAAATATCTCCAGAACTATTTGTTCCAGGGCCAATACATTTTGTGGGCCAAGAGACCTGGTCCTAACCACCATGTATTCTAACTTACAGTATTGTTACCTTATTCATACCACTGGCCCTCCACTTTGCGTCTAAATTTTGGTCCTATGAATTCTGGAAGGGTTTTCAAATGTCCATAAAAATCCCTGTTTTCAATGTATAAGCTTCAAACTTGGTAGATGATCTGACATGAACCCGGTCTTTCACACTGCACGATATCAGGCAATAGAGTCTGATATGGATGTTGAAATATTAAAGTCCAAAAATGAAAAAAAAAATACATTTACGTCAATGAGTGGGGCAATATTTCTCATTAATAATCAACATGGAACTTGGGATTATGGAAAGACCATATTCTTATTGACAGCATTGGAATGGGATTTGCCTGTTTTTTTTTTGTAATGGTTTTTTAAAATATTGTTGTGCGACATTCTCAATTACTGTAATATCTGCTAATTTGAATTCAGCCGCCAGAAATAGTGCAGTAAGAACTTTTCCCGACTGGATTTGGCAAAAGCTTAATTTATTGTGATTGGATAAAGACAAATCATGGTGGGCGGACTCTTGCTGGCGCGTCCTCCAATCAGCTCAAAATATTATACCAGATGTTCCTCCCTTTAAAATGGAGCAATCCCAGATGTGTAGCACCGACTGGACACGTGGGGCTAAACATAAATCTGGAAGAGCCAGGTTAATGGTACTCATTTTCCATGAAATCATTTTCATGTTGATAACTGGTGTCATTCATGGGAAATATTGCCCCAAACCTTGACGTAAATGTGTTTGTTCCCATATTTGGACTCTGACACTCAGTTTACACCGGGCGTGTCAGCGGCACGGTTCTGTCGCGACCTCCTCGGCGTGTCAATCACCACCAGGATTGTCAGAGTCAGCAGCAGCGCGGTCTACCGACTTGACTCGCGAGATCACAAAATCACGTGTGATCGAAAAAGATGTGGTAGGAAAAAAGAAAGTGTACAAGCAATAGAGATAACTGCACCCTGGTGAAGATTGTGATACAAAACTCATTCAAAAATGTGTGGGAGACTCACAGCGTGGACTGCAGCTGGAATCAGTCCTTCAAGAACCACTACGTACAGACGTCTGTAAGACATGGGTTCAACTGTCGTATTCCATGTGTCAACCCACTGTTAAACAAGAGACAGTATCAGAAGCTAAAGACTGGACTGCTGCTGAGTGTTCTAAAGTTATGTTCTCTGATGAAAGAGAATTTGATATTTCCTTTGGAAATCAAGGTCCCAGAGTCTGGAGGAAGAGAGGAGAGACAAATTGTCCACGTTGCTTGAGGTCCAATTTAACGTTTCTACAGTCTGTGATAGTTTGGGGTCCCAAGTCATCTGCTGGTGTTGGTCCCTTGTGTTTTCTGAGATCCAAAGTCAATGCAGCCGTCAACCAGGAAGTTTTAGGGCACTTCATGCTTCCTGCTGCTGGCCAACTTTATGGAGATGCAGATTTCCTTTTCCAACAGGAAAACACACATTGCCAAAGCTACCAGTACCTGGTTTAAGGACCTTGGTATCTCTGTTCTTGATTGGTCAGGGAAAACGGCAATATGCCAGACCCAACAATGCAGAAGAGCTGAAGGCCACTATCAGAGCAACATGGGCTCTCCTAATCCAGGTAAAAAGAGCCCCAACTAAATACTAAGTGCTTTACATTCTCATGCTTTTCAGTTGGCCAACATTAAAAAAAAAAAACATTGTCTTAATTTATAATCTAATTTTCTTAGATACTGGATTTGGGACTTTCATTAGTTGTCAGATATAATCATCAAAATTAAAAGAAATAAACATTTGAAATATATCAGTCTGTGCGTAATGATTAAATCTAATATACAAGTGTCACTTTTTGAATGGACTTACTGAAATAAATCAACCTTTTCATGATATTTAATTTTATGACTCGTGCCTGTAGTTCTGGAGATATTTCAGTGTGAACATGGTCGTTCAGACACTGACGTCCAAACCGACCTAAGAAACGGAACCATTTTGCTCCATTTAGAGATTTATTTTGTGTAAAAAGTTTTTTCAGTAGGGATCTGATCATTTTGGATATGGCCTATTTCAGACAAATCTGAGGGGGTCAGGTGGGAGCTATTTATTTCATCTGCATGGAATGACTCAAAGCTCCAAAAAAAGAGTCAAAGAAATCATCCAAAACCATTCAAGCTTCACGCCAAAGTCAAGGTGCTTTCTGATCACACCATCAGTCACTTTCCAAACCATCACAGACTCCATGGAACAAGATCCAGGAGGCCCCACAACTGACAGAAAACCCTTAGAACTGAGGAATTCACTAACATGCAACCCCTCGAGCTTCTGGGAGAAAATCCTTTGGACAAACTGGAGATTCTGATCACTCACATCAGCTCTATATTATCAGAAAAAAGTAGGTTTTGAAAGAAAATAATCTTGTACCTGCAGTGCAACATAAAGGGGGCACAGTTTAGTTTTGGGCTGCTTTGCTGCATCTGGGCTGGATGTCTTCACTCTATGCAGGAAAAATTTAATCTCAAGACTATCGAGGCATTCTCAGGAAAATGTGCAGCTCAGTGTCAGAAAGGCCACGGGTCCTGTAACAGGATAAAGACTTAAAACACAGAAAAAAACACCCAAAATGTTCATGTATGAGCTCTGAGCTGTTTTCTTAATCTTGTCTTACCTTATTGAACCCTAACCCATCTGTGGAATGAGCTGAAACATGAACCCTTCAGACGTCCAACATTGGGGCAGTTTGCTCATCAGAACTGAGTCAAAATACCTGTCGACAGGTGCAGAAGTTACAAAAATCATCTGACTCAAAAATCAGTGACTGACTCAAGACTGCGACAAAATATTAAATTAAGAGTTTTAATCAGTTTTGTCCAGTAGATATCTGAAAAACTTTAAGGATGGTGTAATTTTCAGTGATTACATTTTGTAATGGATGTAACACTGTATAGAGTTTCATTTTTAATATGAAAGTATATATATTTAACTTATTTGATGATGCAAAACTCATTTATGAGAAATTAGCTTAACTTGCCCATAAATCAGGAAGGATTTGTTGTAGAACAGTTCTGTATGTACATCACAACCTTCTGAGACTTTACAGAACAAGCAACTAAAACCACAATACTGGAATAATTATATAAGGGACAATGACTAATGCAAGTTGAGTCTTTTATGTAACAACAAGTTCACAGCAGTTCATTGTGGACAGGATTTCTACCAGACAACAGAAAACATGAAATAATCACAAGCATCCAAGTAAAACTCTCGTCAATTCAGTGTAAATTCAGAGTTGATGTTGGAGAAGTGGCAACAGAAACTGAGCTGTCCTGGTGCTGAAATGGATACGTTACATCCTAACAGTAAATTCTAAGTTTCTCTTTTTATCTAAACTTAAAAAAAAACATCATACAATTAAATGTCCAGCACTCCTTGAATGACTGTGTATCATTGCTGCCTTTTGTACCAGAATTTAGCTAAAATCATCTTATGTTGATAAATGATGTCGTGAGGACGCGTCATGAAGGTTTTACACAGCTGTCACTATACAAACACACACGCTCGCCTACAATTCATTCAACCCATTAAAACACAGATAATCAGAGAAAGAAATACTCACAGTGCCACCGGACTCGCACGTGCACGCCAGGATCAGACATTAGTACCTCCATGAGATGCTTCTTGGTGGAATTTGGTCTTTTTTCTCTCCTTTTTCTGTTCCAATCTGTTTGTCTGTAACGTTTGTTTACATCCACAATGACTCAGACTGGAAATCTGATCTATGTAAAAAAGTTTCTACAGAACACAAATGTAATATTGATTAATATGAAGTAGTAAAATAAACATTTAAAGTCAGTGACATTTTAAAAAGTGTGACATTTACTTTTATTTTTAACAAACAAAATGTGTTTAAAAGGGGCATAAATTAAGTTTGCAAGAAAAACTTCTCCAGGTCAGTTGAAAGCACTTCAACATCGGAATCAATTATAAATGCCGTAGAAAAGTAGAGTCTTGTCGAGCCAATTACCTGAACACCAGGCTACTTTTACTGCCGAGATCAGGCACTTTGGAGAAGGAAAAAAAAACGTGACGGGGAGGAAGGAATGGAAGAGAGCAGGAAACACTAACATGATTACAACTGTAGCTCAGGCTAAAGTAATCACCACAGTTAAAAGGTCTCCTGCCAGCCCAGAGGCCAATGAACTGCTCTCTTCTTTTCACCTCTTCAGAGGGGGGGGGGGGGGGGGGGGGGGGGGGGGGGGGGGGGGGGGGGGATCAGTCATTTACAGACTGCAGGTGAGATCTGGTTCACATCTCTCCACAATCTCCCACCAGACCAGCAGCCACAAATACAGTTCAATTAGTGCCATTCATCAGCAACAAGCCTCAAATTAGTTGGGAATTTCTGATGAGACATTTTACCAGCAAGTGGTGAAATATTCTGGCTCACAATTCTTATAACTCTGAACTTCAAAATTTACCTTCAAATATATAGAAATATATATACAAGTTGTTTTAGATGATTTCTGTGAAAATCAAAACAGTATTTACAGCTTCTCAATAATCTTTACTTATAAAATATTGATCAGTTTTGGGGAAATAAAATGATGTTTTGAATAAACTTATGCCCTTATTTTATCCCAACACAGAACTATATATGAAATATCTTCTCTCTCTTTTTACAATCTTATTTGCTTGTAAATTTATTGCACAATAAAAACGTGAACCCTCACGTGACAGAACCATAAAATGGAGAAGTCTAGCTGAGTTTTACACTTTCCAAAAACCGAATCGTTCATTATGTTTGATAAAATGGCAGAAATCAGACAAAACGTGTCAAGCATCCTGAGAGATGGAGGAAAGTGTGCACACTTGTGTCTAAGTGATTGTGTAATATCTCCACAGGAAGTTCATAAACTCTTTGTAACACGTTGACCTCTACAAGTGAAGGCAAGTCGGGGGCAGAGAGCCATTAGTGGCATTACTTTGTCAGTCGGTGTGTTAGAGAGTTTAAAACCGAGGAGGTGGTGAAGGGAACTCAGTTTGGTTTTGTACCAAATCTTGAGACATCCAAAATGAAATAAGTAGAATAAACATGTTGAGAGCCAGAACGTCCTGTGCTTAAATAGGGCCTAAAAAACATAAATCCATGAAACTGAGATTAAAAACCTTCAAATTAAACATTTTCTGTTACCACATCGAAAGGTTTTGTCCAAAACAAGGTCGCCATTTCTGTGAACAAGTTTAACGAGTCCAGGAGAACATGAGATGGTGATGGAAGGAAAAACATGAGAAACTCTTCAAAGATAAAATCAGGTTGTTACACTGATCAGCTGGTTAAACTCCTTAAACCCACAAGCTGCTTCATTAAATATCTGGAAACTAAAAACACTTTCATCATGTTAGCTATAGATATTAGAACTCATCAAGTGACTCATGGACGATGGAGGCTGGCTGTCGGGGTTTTGGATGGTACCGACTCTGTAAAGTGCTCATTACTTTATCAAGCTGATAAAAGAGATCAAAACCAACCGGAGGGGCTTTGGGTTTTAAAAGCAGATCCATAGGCGCTTCCAGCTGAGATTCAGGTCTTCACCAACGCTGAGTAACCAGCGTTTAGACACTGAAACGCCTGACGATCCCAGGACTGATGACCTGTCACAACACGCATCGTACACATGACTCCAACTTTTAATTTAAACACGCCGCCAGTGATCCGGCAGGCATCAGCTTTTACGTATGTACAGGCATCTTTGCATGCTCATAAACAATAAACTGAGCGTGCAGAAGTGTGTGTGTGCTTGTGTGTGTGCGCTTTTGGGTAAAACAATATGCTAATCTCTGGCGTGGAGTGGAGGGATTTGCCGTATAAAGGATAGAAAGAGGGAGAAGCATGCTTGTTAGTGATAGCCTGGCTGAAGTTTCCTCCACACACCCACCTCCCTGATCCACTTATGTAGGCCTCTTCGTGCATTTGTGTGCAGGAGAGGATGAGTGATCTGTCAGAATACACACAGTCATCTATAAATGCTGTTCCTGTTTGTGTTATTTGTGGATGCAGCATATTGAATATTGATATCCCAGTGTGTTTAGCCATGCATGTGTGTGTAGGTGTGTGTGTGTGAGAGCAGAGGGATGATCTGTGTTGGCAGCCAGTAGTTATGGACTCAGATTAAACATGGAGAGGGATTCAGTCTGAAGGTATTTACAGATTCTCATTATAGCCTCAGAATCTGTGCATGCGCGCGCACACACACACACACACACACACACACACACACACAAACACACACACTAATCTTATCACCTATAGGCTACAGCTTAATCTGTTTGTGATTAAACCAAATTTGAACCAAACATATTTGTACTTTAACCTGATTTCTGTTGGTTGGATGATGAATGTACAGTAAGGAAACTCAACTACAACTTACATTAAATATACATATTTCTTCCTTCTACAGTCTGCAGAAAGGTTCAATAAACTGCTGCAGGTACAAACACACATCTTAGTCTGTCCGTGTGTCACATCTCATTAAATAACCACTGAACTGCTCAAGTGGTTGTTGAATCTACGTCACTGCAGATTTTTAACTGTCTGGATGTACATGTATAACCATAAAGTACATTCAATTATCAAACATACATAGTCATGTACTTTGGACAGTATAAAAACTATAAATATAGACAGGAAGTCACTCAAGCAACCATAGAGGTGAATATAAACAGGATACTCACATCCACATTAAATATCTATTGCACTCTAATTTTAAATAAAAAAAAAACTAATATTTTGTGGATTTCAGGACACGTAGTAGAAATACTCACATTAATGCTTCTAATGTTTTATGTCAGAAAAATCTCAAATCTTTACAAGAAACCGACGCTCTTCAACAAATGTTCCATCTAATTGTTCTAACACAAAACTTCAAGAGACACAATATAGACTAAATATGAACATGTAGATTCATTAAATAGAGTCACATATCTGCGTTAAATTTCCATCATACTGTTGGTTAAAAATCAATAGTATTTTGATAAAAAATACAGACAAACCTTGTACTACAGTTTCTTTAAAACTTTAGGCACAGTCTTTATTGAAGCAATGATTTTGTTCATTGTGGCCCAATTAAGATTTTGAGCTTTTTAATTTGATTTTCTTACAGTAAATTATGCAACGAGGGGAACTTTGTACAAAATTTTGTCTTGACTTCTCTTATTTCATGCAGTGAAAAAAGACCAAGTTGAGCCAAACTATAATCATCTTCACTCATCAGCAGCAAAATAATATAAAACAATAATAATTTCCACAGCAATTTAACTTAGCTCTGAACTTTATACATCTTTATAATATCTTAAATTCTTTTACCAATAGAAAGAAGCAGAGGATCAAACCAAACATGCGGCTTTAAAACAATAAAAGGGAAACTTTTAACAATGCTGTCCATGTTTACACAAACTTTTTCTTGTTGTTGTTTGTTTTAAAGTAGACATCGTAGCTGTGGAGATGAGAGAAAGAATTGGGGGGGGGGGGGAAATGATGGTGAGGGATGAGAAAAAACAGAGGGAGGGAAAAGCAGAGCTGAAACACAATGGGAGCATCCATCCTTTAACCAGTGGGGAGTTATCGCCTGACGACAGAGCTTCTCCAAACGCTTTAAAAAGCACATTTGAAGATGTATTAGTGTATCCCTGGATCCACTTGCTGCCAATAGGGGGCTGCTCGCTGGGCTTTGTGCATGTCTGCGTGCTCATTTTCTTATTTTTTTTATTTTGTGTGACTCCCTTCAAATTCCCTTAGCGAGCGTTGCTAAGGTGCTTTAGGGATGGATTAGCTGCAGGCTCATCACACATTCCATAACAGAAAAAAAAACATGTAAAAGGAAAAGAGGAGGAATTAAAAACGCAAAGAAAAAAAGGACAGCGACGAGATAACAGAAAAATTAAAGAATTGTAAAAAAAAAAAAAAAGGACAAAGATGTTCAGAAAACAAAAAATATGATAAATATTTGAAAAAAGGAAAGAATAAAAAGTAAATAAGATGTAGGAGAGAAAGAAAGAAGCAAATAAAACAAAAAATAAAAGCATGAATGACAAAGTAACAAGAAATAAAAACTCCAAAACATACAAACTGTTGAAACAGGCAAAATAAGGAGAATGAGGGATGTGAAAGAAGAAAATAAGGCTGCAAAGGAGAAGAGAAAAATGGAAGGAAGACGAATGAAAGAGGACGCTTGCTGACTGTTGCATCAGCCTGATAACCGAGGGCAGTATGTGGAGAATAATATGCATAATAAAGCGTGAAGGCAGCTGCAGGAATGTGTCCATGGAGCCATCTCATCTCCTCTGCTGGTAAAACCCATCAGAGCAGCAGTCTGACAGGTTTGGCAGCTCCAGCCACTAAATATTTAGGACACAAAACTGCCGCTTCCAAACATCCAGGGTTATATTTGGTCTGATGGCAACACACTGCACTTGCAACATATATTACAAATGTGCTGTCTGTGGCGCCGTAAGTACGACTGAAGTGTCACAGAATCTGATACTGAATCTTAAAAAAAGTTTTCACTATATTTATACTTTATACACTATATAATAAATAATGGTAAAATCCAGCTACAGTTTATTTATCAAACAAAATAAGAGTCAGAAAGAAAAATGAACTGCAGTTACCCAAATCTAAAAGTTAAATATTTCAACTACAAACAAAATGTGTTTAATCATAAAACCCATTAGATTTTTAATGTGTGTGACACTTTTATTCTTGTTCTCTGATTTCTCAGTTTCCCTGAGACTTTTATTTTGAAGCCATGTTTTTGGTTGCGCTTACAGTTTTGTTTTATCTTCAAGAACAAACTATATTCCTTCTTATTAGGGATGCACAATAACGATAACTTATAACGATAACTTCCTGCATTTTGTAACTGATACAGATAATAAAAATAGTGGCTCCACGGGATGAACTAGTTGGTGAAATCCCAGGTTGGTCGTCAAATGCTATAAATGTAATAATTTTCTCTTCAGGTTGTCTCTAACAAACTTTGACTTTCGCAAACGCCTCGTCAATATGCACTAGCCCAGATGCCTTATTAGTTCCTGGTGGTGATCCCAGACCTGCCAAACTTGTCAAAATATTTTGAGTACCTCTTGTGTTGTGCAGCTTTTTTTCCCCCACAGACTTTTGCACCTCCATGCTTTGCACACAGTAATTTCCCCGTTTACTGGCTGGAAACTGGTTATAAAAAACAATCAAACTTATGTTTTTGATTACAATACTTTCAATAAAGAAAATATAGACATTTTGCACTCATCAATAGAAAACCAAAAAATGCTGTCCTTATCATGACGGTCTTTCAGTTGAACACAAACACTTTCACAACATGAAAATGCTGTTAACAAACCGAGGTCACAATGTTATTTACGGTTTTTTTTTTTTGACCCTGATGCCCTTTTAACTACAGTTTTTGCATCAGTCATCAGGAGCATGAACACTGTTCTTGATATTTTATCTAAAACGTCTGCAGGACATGGACCCTCATCTTTTTGGCAGGTCTGCTGTCCCATCCCTCAACGTCTTCGTCTCCCTCATCTGCCATGACAGTAGTTGCAAAAATTGCTGTAAAAGATTTGTTGGCTACATGTTTAAACTGTATAAATAATCACATTCCTCCTTATAAACAGGCCAGCGTGCGGATGTCAAATCTAAAATGCAGACAGGTTGTCAGGTTTAACAATCTCCCTGGCTAAGGAAGGCGGCGCCATGTTTGTTATTTTATTATCGGATCTATTTATTGTTAAAAACGTTATCAGAATTATCTGAACGATGTCCTTTTTTTCCAATATCGGACAAATAATTTTCAATGTTGATCCTTATTGTTCATCCCTACTTTTTATCACTGTCAATTTTTCTCACATAAATACACTCACAGAATAAAGTCATTAACAGGTCACACACAACTAAACATGTTTAAACTGTTTCCTCTAGTTCGTTTACTTAGTTTTGAGAAAAAACAACTATATTGCAGGAATTTTATAATTGCCAAATAGAAAAAAAAAACATGTACATTTTGCACAACCTTTTGATTTAACTAATGTAATCAGTTTAATGAACTAGCTGAAGCTAATATTAGGTTGTTTAATATTCTCCCAGCCAAACGGGAGTCAGTAACCACATATTAACATAATTTATGTGTAAATCTCTTTAATCCTGGACAAGAATTCTTCATGTGAAAGGTGGTATCAACTGGATGAAATAAATGGAAGTTATCTCAACATTTAGCATCTTGGAGACAGAGATGGAAATTCATCGTGCCAACAAGGCCCCGCCCTTCCACACGTCAGACTTTAAACAAAGTTTAAAGGTGGAACCATTTCCAAGCAGTAAGCTGTCAAACAGAACAAAGTTTTAACAGATTCCTCTAATCCTTTCTAATGTGGTTTGTTTATGTAACGTGAATCACGTTGCCATGGTAACTCAAAGCACCAGTTAAACATATCACCCATCTCATGACTGAACCAGTTTGTAGTGCTTTAAGAGACCAGGTTAGAGGTGAATAAGTACATGTGCCTTTACTTCATGACTGACATCAATAATACAAATGTTTAATTTGTATCTCGTGCAATCAGACCGAATGCACGTGCACTGAAATGTGCAGCAAAAACATGTATTTATTTATTGTTGCATGTTACAGTAGCAGCGTCAGCCTTTACGTTCACTGTGGTTATTTTCTGATTGGAGTTGCCGTCAGGTATTTCCCTTCATGATACTCATATTCTAGTCACCAGAGCTTAACGAGAAGAAATACCATATTAATGATGGGCCTGCCATTTAGTTTGAGTCTTACACAATAAGCAGAACAGCTGTCACACATTCAGACTGTATAACGGCCTAATGTACACGTCAAGTCTCACGTTTTACCTGAGACTCAGATTTCATTGTCCCTGACTGCCATCTGGGATATGAAAACAGCTAAATTCAAAAAGACGACATCTCCTGCATCTTATAGAAGCTTTAAAAACAGAGGTTGGTGTTTGGAGCCACTTTTAGTCTCAATTTCTGTTTAAATCATCTAACTGCAAAACTGAGATACATGATAAATAAGTTTTATGATGTTAAAACATAAAATAGAGACAAAGAGTTGCAAAGCAAACATGACGACACAAACAGGAAGTTGGAACTTTGATTTTGTCAGAGTTAAAACAAACCTAATAATGAAAACAATTATTAAACCCTGTAGTTACACCAAATCAGCTTTCACTTTTCAATGTGATTAAAATAAAGCTACAACAGACAGTCAGATAAAGCCAGTGCTGACACCAGTACTGAAAACTATCCATGCTCTATACATTAAGTAAAATTCTGTGTGCATGTGAAGCAGAAAGGGAGGCCAGTACCTGTAGCATAGGTGTGGTTCACTACATCTCCTGTTACCTGGATCTCTGATGCAACATGAGCTTCCTCTGTTTGGACAAATTGACAGAGAGAACTGAGCTGACAGGCAACCAGATTTCCCTCTCTGTTTATCTCCATCTCACTCAGTTTGTGTTAACACTTCACTTTCTCTCTGCCTCGTTCTGATAGAGAAAATTTATAAAGGGACTTCAGTGGTTCGATATACCTGCTTAGAAACATAAAAACATGTCTGACTCAAAAGTTGTTCTGAGAGCAGAAAAACGAATAAAACTGTTTCGATTTGTGAGTCTCCATCCATCCATCCATCCATCCATCCATCGGTCCGTCAATCCGTCCATCCATCTAGTGTTTCCATAATCTCATTATGCACCTATGAAAAGGGGGGCAGGTAATGCAATCTGGCATGGCGCGGTGCAGCGCAGCATGTGTGTTGTTTATCTGAATGGAAGTCAGCAGAGTTTCTATTTCACCCACTTGTCTAGAATTAATCATCTAATCAGATGTGTATATGCGTGTATGTTTACACACGTTTAAAAAACACAGTCATGTGACCACAGCCTCTCTGCATGTACACAGACAAACGGCCTGTGAGTCTTTCTCCAGGGACGAACCTCAAAGACAACAGCAACTTTAAATTGACCGTTTAATTATAAATAAACCTTCATCTTTGTCACAAAGAGCATTTATTATCTATAAACTGCTTAAATGCACCTCACAGATAATTGACTAGAACAAACCTGAGCAGCAACAAAACCTTCTTAAAAATGTATTCCTGTTCATTTCAGTAACATTTATTTTATTTATCATATCAGTGGGGTTAAGGTTTGTGTTTATTTAGAGTAACTTTAGTGTAAAGCTGCAGAAACTAGAGATTAAATATGATTAACTATTCAATTAATCATAACAATCCATTTGAATGAAAATGCACTACAAACACCATCTAGTTAAAGCCATGAGTTCAGTCAATAAACTAGTTCCATCTTGACTGTAGTTCAGCGTGTACATGAAACTGAACAGCTGAGGAGACGGAGCAATTAGCAGTCAGGTCAAGTGAGCTCGGTGTCACATTTTAACACAGATCATCCTCCTTTCTCATCACCATGATAAACTCTCAACATCTCAACTAGGTCAGTCCTCTGAGGTAACGCTGATGTCATGCAGCGCTCTGCATCACCAAATATGTCAGAAGTGCCATTATGTTTGTTTTAAATGGAAAAAAGTAAAAAAAAAAAAATGCAAATCACGGGATGATTCAATACTTTTCCTCTTTTATTAAATAAAGATTTTTCTCCTTTTTAATATGGTTAAAAAGGCAGTACGTTCAGCTGTTAAAGGTTGTTTTATAACAAAGCCATAACATTTTTTCCTTTGTATACTAAACTATTAGTTTGTTTCTTGACTTTGCATTTCACGCTGTGTGACTTTTGTACAGACACAATGCAATCATATAAGCAAAAAAAGAAAAAAAGCAGTATGCAATTTGATTTTAACTTTAAGTGTCTAGCTTATGTTTCTCACTCTAATTCTCCCCTAATGCTCAGTTGGCAGGTGCCCATAATATGAGAAATCACATATTGAACCAGTTTAAACTCACATCAGCAAGAAAAATGAAAAATAGATCAATCATGCCAATTGGAGAGAAGAAAAAAGTGATGAGAAGAAAAGGAGACACAGCGAGGGAGGCTGATCGACTGTAGTTCTGACCTCTGCTCACACAAAACTCCCCCCACCACCTACTAAATAAAATTTCAAAAAAATCCTCTGAACCCTACATGGTTTTACTGTATCAATCGCCCCCCCACACACACTTCTCGTCCCTCTTAGCCACCAATCCCACTCGGCTGAACAGCCAATAAGTTGCAGCCGAGGACTAAAAGCTCCCGCAGGGTGAGCGACAAAAGGACTCCTACAGTCCTGGAAGGAAAGTGCTCCCTCTTCTCTTACACTTTCTTCTCCCTTCACCATAGGAAGACATTATGGAAGTCATTATTCTGGCCCTCCAAGTTGCCACAGAAGCTTTGGGGCTTTGACCTGGTCACATATGTGTGTGTGTGTCTGTGTGTGTGTGTGTATGTGTGTGTGTGTGTGTGTGTGTGTGTGTATAAGCCCTGCAGGATGTCGCTCAGCCCCACCGAGAATGAGACGAGGAGAATTAGGAGTAATTTTTCCTCAGACTCCTGACTTTTTCTTCCCACTGAGGAGCAATGTCACACATTTTGCATTTGGACTATGGAAACTTTGATATGCACACGCATGCGCACGCGCACAGAGAGAGCTGGCATGGGGTTAATTTTAAAGGATTAAAAATTAAAACATGAAACTCCAGTGAGTTACAAAGAAGGTTACGATAAATAGGATACACTATTTTAATTAAATATTCACATAACAGCAATACTTCATTACAAACAGGATTTACATTTAACTTTAAAATATTTTCTTGCCATTTAAATGCTTTTAGACATATTTATGCAAATGACAGTCAATGATCCTGCTGCTTTATATTTCATGACGTATGTCTATTTTATGTTTATTATTGATTATTTTGGTTAAAACTGCAACATTGATACTTTATTTCCTGATAAATTAAGCAGCATCTATAAAGACACAATCTTTTAGTGATGAGTCAAAGTCTAAAGAAAATAAATGTTGAAACAAATCAAACTGAGCTGAAACACATTTGCACTTTTTGCTGTTGATAGATTTAAATAACTTGTGAAATTAATTCTTTTTAGCTCCTGAAGGAAAATCACTAACTTCTGTCTATTTAAAACCCTTCAGTAGTTCTTCTCTTACCTCAAGCCTTGAAGTGGTAACAGAATTAGAAAAGAAAAGCTAGATTTTTCTCCACTAAAAGAAATGTTGTTTTTTTTGTTTTGTTTTATTTAGTTTGTTTGATTTGGTGGATTCTGGCACACATGATCTATAAACATAAAGAGCAGTCGACTTATCCAGAACAACAGCTCTCAGTGCTCTCCGTGCCTCAGTTTGCTGCTTATATTCTTCATTATTTAAACACTGTATAACATATTAGTGTTCAGAGCCAGCAGCAAACTGAAAGACAAACAAAATATACAGCATCGTGCAGTTAGAGCTGCTTTAACAAACCAGACGTGCAATAGTTGTTGAGATTCAGTCCGTCGAGCTTCAGTCGGTCTGTTGGGTTTTTAGCTTGAGGTTTATCATGAAGTTGTTTACATTGAGCTCATTAGAATCATACCCCAGACAAATGCATCCACACATTTACTAACCGATTACAGTAAGTTTTGTTGACACTTGCACATTCTTCTAAAATGAATAAGTTGTTAAAATTCTGCATTCCAGATTTAGAGAAGCTCACCTGCCGTCAAATTCATAACATAATATAAATATTTGCAAGAACACAAAAAGTTTTGAACTATTAAAAGACACATCTGTTAACTCAGAGTTTCATGACATTCTGACCTCGGCTCTACAAACTAGTCAGACTTTATCTCCTTCCATTAAAACATAAATAACTAGAAAAACACTTAGATCTCAGATCTCTGCAAAACACCCAAGTTCCTCCATATTGTGATTAACTTTGTTGTATCAATATTATCAGATTCAATGGCCATGAAAACATCGTTAGCAACTGGATTAACATTGATCTCATTATTAGTTCAGTAGTTATTGGTGGTTTTCTTCTGGATGGAGCTCCAGAGCTTTTGAAGCAACAAAATCTTTTACACACGACTGATTCCAGAGTCCCGACTATCTTTTGGTGTTTGTTGCAAGTTTATACCATCATTTCCCTATTTTTTTTTTCTAGATCAGATTTTGAATTTTGTACTGACCCAGATCAGTCCTTGATCCAGATCAATCCTTTGGTATCATGAAGAACCTATAGAAACATTTCCTGAAAAATTCATCAATATCCATCCAGAACTTTTTGCTTTAGCTTGCTAACAGACGAACTAGCAGAAACAAATTCTGGTGAAAACATCAACTTCTGGTGGATGTAATAACAGAATAAAGGCTGTTACAGTATGTCACAAACCTCCTAACATCATCCCTCTGGACAGATATATGCAACCTGGAGGTCACATGCTCAGCTGATCAGTGATGATTTGACAGATGTTTACGGAGTAGAACAACTGGATATGTTTAACATGTCTTCTTTATAGAAGAGCAGTTTGACTGATGTGAATAAATCACAGACACAAACTGCTTTGTAATAACACATGCGACAGTCACATGGATCCAACACTGAATAACTGATCTGGATGACAAAAAGTTGAAACCCACAGTTTTCTGAACATGAGAAAAGAGGTAAAAAAATATAAAAACAGAACCAAGTCTTGTGATATTCAACAATAATCACACATCAGGATGTTCTCCAGATTTTGACTATTGTAAAACTAGAAAGCACTCAGACAGATCAGCTCATTTCCTCATGCGTTCTCACAATAATAATAAATCCTGCAACCAGAACACTCCCAACATCTCATTGGTCCTCATGTCATCCCAAGATATCCTGAAAACTTAATCTGTACAACTTCATTACATTTTAAATGTTGTTAAAAGGTAAAAGGTTGGAGCTCAGGGTTAATCATCAGGGCTCACTGTGTTTAACATCTATCAGCTCCGTAACGTCTCATCACAACAATCTAAAATGAAACCTTCACTAATTTCATAAAACCTAAAACTCTTCCACTTTTTCACAGCCGTCCTCTCTGTGATACAAAGACAACCTAAACTAGCCATCGCCACTTCTGCTCTTATGTAATTGCTGTATTTGTCATGTTAAAGATCATCATCAGAGTTTCTTTCAGCAGTCATCACCTCTGCAACCAGTCTGATCATCAGCACCTTTATCTTCAACTCATCATCATCACAGCTGCCGTCATGACTTTCTCCTTTTGGCTCTTTGATTGTTCTGAATCTCCTGTATCTTTTTTATCAAGAGTCTGGAAGGACCTTTAGCTTTTAGGCTGAAGGGAGTGATGTTAGAGAGAAAAACAGGACAGAGGAAGCAGGGAATCAGGATGAAGGCTGTAATAAGAGACACGCAGCAGGAGGGCTGTTTACCGTCACTGAAGGAGGAGAAAAGAGAGGTGGGGGGTGGGATGGACTATGAGAAGGAAAGAGAGAAGATTAGAGGAAGATGAATAGATGAAGGCAATGTTCATAGAAAAGGGATTTCAAAAATATAATGTTTCTCGTGTCTTGTGCCGTGAGCTGTCAATGTACAAACGTACCGCAAAAACCTAATGCGACTTCTTACATGTGAGCCGACTAAAAACTTATTTGGATCACAATGTGGTACCAATGTGGTCATGTAAATGAACTGAACCATCAACAGATCTCAAAGATCTCTGCTGAACAAAACACTAAATACAATCTACAGTAAGTGATACAGAACATATTCCTGGTGTTTAAAAGTTAATCTCTTTCCACCACAACAGGAAACAACATCTGGAAACTCACCTGAGACAAAAGGGGAGAAGTTGTTCTTTTTAATAAAATAAAAACAAGTATTTGGATAAAGTGACAGAAATCTGGAGCTGTCACATCTTATAACTGCAAACTCAAATCATAAACATGCTAAAAAGGTTATCTGGTCTGAGTGGTTACAGTTATATGTTAAAATCATCTCATGTTATCATACTGAGGTCATACTGGAAAGTATTAAAGCTTTTTAAATATATTTATTTTCCAGCTTGAGAGTTATGAGTTCTCAGCTAATAAAATGTTCATAAAAATTGTGTTTAAACAAAAAACAGGCCTTAATACGTGGACAGAACTGAGTGTATATAAAACTTCCTTTTAAAAGCTTTTCACAATAAGGGCCCCAAGGAAATGGTCTGCATACATAAAAATTTATTTTGAAAAAAGGAACACAGAACATTTGATTATGGAATTCAATTAGCATCAAAACTTGTGTGAGAGAAATACAAACTCACCCAGATTTAACCATCTGGGTGTGCACGGTCGGCATTCTGAACCCTCAAAAAATAAACTGTTCCCACTCGTACTGACTTGACGGTTTGGAGGCAGGTCCCAGTGGAGGCACTGACCCTCACGTGACTGGTCCAGTCAGTCACGCCCACATGATGAGGTCATCACTCCAGAACCAGAACACAGAGTCCAATCAGGATATATACACTCACCGGCCACTTTATTAGGTACACCTGTCCAACTGCTCGTTAACACTTAATTTCTAATCAGCCAATCACATGGCGGCAACTCAGTGCATTTAGGCATGTACACATGGTCAAGACAATCTCCTGCAGTTCAAACCGAGCATCAGTATGGGGAAGAAAGGTGATTTGAGTGACTTTGAACGTGGCATGGTTGTTGGTGCCAGAATGGCTGGTCTGAGTATTTCAGAAACTGCTGATCTACTGGGATTTTCACGCACAACCATCTCTAGGGTTTACAGAGAATGGTCCGAAAAAGAAAAAATATCCAGTGAGCGGCAGTTCTGTGGGCGGAAATGCCTTGTTGATGCCAGAGGTCAGAGGAGAATGGCCAGACTGGTTCGAGCTGATAGAAAGGCAACAGTGACTCAAATAACCACTCGTTACAACCAAGGTAGGCAGAAGAGCATCTCTGAACGCACAGTACGTCGAACTTTGAGGCAGATGGGCTACAGCAGCAGAAGACCACGCCGGGTGCCACTCCTTTCAGCTAAGAACAGGAAACTGAGACTACAATTTGCACAAGCTCATCGAAATTGGACAATAGAAGATTGGAAAAACGTTGCCTGGTCTGATGAGTCTCGATTTCTGCTGCGACATTCGGATGGTAGGGTCAGAATTTGGCGTCAACAACATGAAAGCATGGATCCATCCTGCCTTGTATCAACGGTTCAGGCTGCTGGTGGTGGTGTAATGGTGTGGGGAATATTTTCTTGGCACTCTTTGGGCCCCTTGGTACCAATTGAGCATCGTTACAACGCCACAGCCTACCTGAGTATTGTTGCTGACCATGTCCATCCCTTTATGACCACAATGTACCCAACTTCTGATGGCTACTTTCAGCAGGATAATGCACCATGTCATAAAGCTGGAATCATCTCGGACTGGTTTCTTGAACATGACAATGAGTTCACTGTACTCAAATGGCCTCCACAGTCACCAGATCTCAATCCAATAGAGCATCTTTGGGATGTGGTGGAACGGGAGATTCGCATCATGGATGTGCAGCCGACAAATCTGCGCCAACTGTGTGATGCCATCATGTCAATATGGACCAAACTCTCTGAGGAATGCTTCCAGCACCTTGTTGAATCTATGCCACGAAGAATTGAGGCAGTTCTGAAGGCAAAAGGGGGTCCAACCCGTTACTAGCATGGTGTACCTAATAAAGTGGCCGGTGAGTGTATATATATATAGAATATCCTGCAGCTATTGAACTTCATATTAACGTGTTCCAACAAAGAGCCTAAAATGATTTATACTATCGCTAAAAACAAATAATATAACTGACTATCAGTGTAAAATTTCATGTTCTAATGCTCCCTTTTAGATAACTTTATTATATTTAATTCCATTTATAAAGGTGATAAATGTTTTCATAATGATCATGATACTAAAGTTGTTACTGCTTTATAGTGACTTTGTTTTAAATTTTGTGTGAAATGTTTAGCCACAGTGTTTGTGTTTCCTAAAATGTTGAGTTTTTTTATGCTCCTATTGTATTTATGAAAAAAAGTTTTTTTCTTCCTGTTTTCATTGTTGTATTTTCAGATTTTGTAATGACGTGTTTTCAGAGTCTGTGGTTGCGTTGTGTCCACTGCGGTCATGTTTTGCACCTCAGCACCACTGCAGAAACACAATGCTGATGCTCTCAAGACAAAAAGACTGTTGTTGATAAAAGATTGCTTCCTTCCTCAGTCAAAGAAACTCTCCTTAAAGACACTCTTAACCACTAAGATTAACTGTTATCAGATAAGATGGCCCTGCACTGTACACAGACCTCACCTGTCACGCTAACACACCCCTTCAGGCTCTCACCTGTCGAGCTCTTCCAGCGTTCTTTACCTGCCGCTGGGACCAACTCCAACAACTGTCAATTATCTGTAATGCAATCCCACAAGTGATTGACAAGCCAGTAGGGCCAGGGATCAAGTTCAGTCTCTCGGGGCCCGTGTGTGTGCGTGAGTTTAATCAACCTGTGACATGACTAAGATCTGACTTCAAGCAGCTCAGGTTGACTGGAAGTTGATGGGCTGAAAAACTGCAAATTCAGTGTGTGATGGAGGATTTTAGTTTGAGGATAAAGACTCAAACAAGATGAAAATATTTTAGTTGCTTTAAAACAACTCTGACTCTTTAAATTTTGCTTTTAATCAGCCAACCTGTTAAAAAGGTCTTTATCAACTTTTGCTGCTTTTTCCCTCGTTTTCTGTCCAGTTCTCGTAATAAAAACATTTCAAGAGTGAACAAGTGGAGGATGAAAGAAGTGTCTGCTGTAAAAAGCTGAGAGACTTGTGTTTCATGTGATCCTGTACTGCAGTGATGTCTCGTCATGATCTTTTATCCTCATGTTACACCTGATTTGATTCAGTGGGTCATTAGAAAACTTCTCCATAACTTGAGTGACATACTAAACAGGCTGAATCAAGAAAACTAAAACAAAGCAGGATTGAGTCCTTGAGGACCCAGACTGGACACCACGGATCTACTGTCAAATTTGGAGCTTAAAGCGTTTTATGGATCACCTTATTGGTGTTTGATTATTTCTGTCTTTGCGACACACTACTGGTAACATCACTTATGTCTCTCTGCTGGTTAGGATCCTTTTAAGACCTGACGGATTCACAAGTCAGTAAAACAGATTATTAAAAACAATTCTTTTGAAAAGTTTAAGAGACTGAACAGACAATGAATAAAAAGCAGCAAAACTAAGTCAGGAAATGATTACAAAAACTCCTTGGAAGATGGGTGTACTGGACTGTAGGTCCATCCATCTGATTGAACCTAGTGATGAAACCACTCAAATAATAATCTAGTAAAAGCTACAACATCACAGAAAAAGGTGTAAGTTTGCTCAAGTGTTTCTGTACAAATATAAACAAATACAAGTTAGAAAAACACACAGGAGCTGCAAAATTAACAAAAAGTGAGTTCTAAATGATAAATTTATTCAAACATAAACCTGCATCAAAAAAGCATCACAGTTTAGTCCATCAACCATTTTTTAGCTGAATTAGCCAAGTACTCGATCCTGACCGTCATTATGCTGGATGGTTCATCAAATGTTGCAACACAATCAAAAATAGTCTCGAAGGTAAACAGTCAGAAATATAACTTTTTCTGTCTGTAGGTTTTTTGGTAAAATTCCACAAGAGAAATCTGTAAATATTTAAAAATCAGTATAAAATAAAATTGGATTTAGTTTTTTTTTTTCTTCTGAAACAGAAAACCTTTAAAACTAAAAGTTGGTCACAATTTTTGATTAATAAGAAACTGTTTATGACTGAATGCACCAAACAATCTTTTTTTTTCCCAGGAAGAATAAACTAGAAACAAGTAAAACAACTCTGCAACAACTGAAACTTCTTGTATAAAAGGAGCTTTTATCTACCTGAGGACAGGTTAAAGGATGAGACTTAACCTCAGCCGACAACCTGAGCACATTTGTTGGGCGTGGGGGAGTATTAATGTCCCGAGTTAAACACTGTAATTACTCACCTTTATTCTCCTGATAATACATCATCCATCAGAGCCTGACTGACTGAATGTGGAATCAAAGAGGCAACTTTCAACTCCTATCAAATATCTGCTGTGAGAGACGGAGGAGGAGGAGTAACGAAGGAAAGGATATGGATCAGGGAGATTTTTGAGCCCAGGCTCAGGAGAACAGGTTGCTCAGTGACTAATAATCTGGGATTTAATCCTAGTTTTTCTAGTTCACATGGATGAAAGACAAACTAGATAATGAAGATCAAATTTCCTTGCTGTGTCACATGTTGGTGAAAGTACAAAAAGAATAAAAAAGGAGGAATATAAATAATAAATGTGGATTTAAGAGCACAGTACGTTTGTTTGGAGACATAAAAAAAAAAACTGTTTCTTACTAGATGAGAAATGTTTATCCTTTGTACACCAGAACATTCTTCTGAATAAATCTGGACCCAAAAATTTTATGCAAGATGGATTAATTAGCAAATATCCTATTTATTTGTGGGATATAAACCCAAACAGGATGGTGGAAGCATTAACTATCCAACTTTCAGCTAAGAGTTTTGTTTGAACTGTTAAACTGAGCAGCCGTGTTCCACGATCAGACTAAATACTGCTGGTCATTTAGAGTCCTAAAACAAAACTTTGAGTCCAGCTGATCCCTTTTAGGCTGCAGACACTCAGTAAACTGGACATAGAAATTTTAATTAGGAAGTTGAAACCAAAGCAAGTGCCCCCTTGTGGCTAACGTTAGTATGTTTAAGCCCCGCCCACCTGCAAGTAAAGAATGGGACATTTTCTTAACTAAAAATAAAAATACAACTCACATGTTTTCCAGGTGTCTTCCATGTACCAGCGAGTAGGTGAGACTCATTCCCAAAAAATACAACATGTCTTCACTTTTGTACAACATGTGTAGCTCTTTACTTGCATGAAGGGATCATTTATACCAGGTATATCATGGCTCTGCTGCTGAACTCAGTCAATAAAAGGTATTTTTAATCCATTATTTTTGGAATAATCAACTTCATTAAATAAACAGTTTAATGATGTAGATCTGGCTAAGACATGTTCAAAGAGTCTAACAAAAACTGCTCAACGTGGAGGTCCAGATGGTGTTTAAACATTCCTACAGTAAGTGTGGGTCATCACCCTTTACTCATGCCTTTATTCTGAGTTGATAAGCTTATATTACATGCATTCAGAAAGAGTTTTCACTGCTTTGGTCAAATAAGAAGCTCTGCAGCAAAGAGGTGGATGACACCAATTGGCTCCAAGTTTAAAGCCTGCGATGAAAGAAAATTCAGTTCCATAATCCTTGAAAACTCTACGAAGGTTAGAAAACTTCAGCAGGCAGCGCAGCATCCCAGACACGTCCTGATGACAACAGCTCCACCTTGAGAATAACAGCTATCAGAGGCATCCAAGGTTGGAGAAAGAAAAACAAGACTGGAGTGGCAGAAAAGTGGAGAAAAAAAAGGAAAGGAGAAAGAGGTTTGAATGAATGCTAACAAACCTGAATAAAACTTTCCAAGGCTGCTCAGATTGGATCAATTCAGCTGTGGTTGAGGCCGGTGAAGAGTGATAAACATGGTGGATGAAGTGTGTGTGTGTGGATGTAAGGGTTGAATTCACTGAATCGAATCTTTTGTCTTCAAGTGAATCCAGTTAAATGAAAAGATGAGCAGAAATATGAATCTCCAGTCCAGTCCGGTCTAATAGATTATGTGCAAGGTTATGTTGTATAAGAGGGAGAAATCTCTGAAGATGGACACAATCGAACATTAATATCAGAATCCTCAGTGTCCTTGCTCCTTCACATCTTGTTTGTTTTCAGTCTTTTTCCCAGATGATACAGAATAAAAATGTAAAGATATTTCAGTAGCTATTGAACTTTCTTTTAAGATAAATTATAAGACCCAAACTTCAATTGATTATTTAGCTTCTTTGTCCCTGAAAGAGTAGCATATAAACCTGATTTTCTGTCTCTTTATTACTGATTTTATAAGCTTCAAATGAGATAAAACTGAAAGCTTTTGTTAGATAAAAAGGTAGTAAGACGAATTGGTTTAAAAAGGACAAAAGCAACATTTTAAACCTGCAAAAGAATCTAGTTTGACTGTTGTAAGCTGAATCAGTTCTCCAGGTTTCTGTTTTATAGACATCAAAATTACAGCTTTAAGCTGCTGTATTTTGTACTACACTGCTCCAAAAAATAAAGTGAACACAAAAATAAGACATCCAAGATCTGAATGAAATATTCTTATGACATACTTTTTTCTTTAGTTGAATGTTTTGACAACAAAATCACACAAAAATTAACAATGGAAATCAGACGTCGCAATACATGGATGTCTGGATTTAGAGTCACTCAAAATTAAAGAAAAACTCCAGGTTGATCCAACTTTGATGTAATGTCCTTAAAACAAATCAACACGAGGCTCAGTAGTGGGCGTGGCCTCCACGTGACTATATGACCTCCCTACAACACCTGGGCAGCTCCTGATGAGGTGGAGATGGTCTCCTGAGGGATCTCCTACCAGACCTGGACTAAAGTATCCGCCAACTCCTGGACAGTCTTTGGTGCAACGTGGTGTTGGCGGATGGAGCGAGACATGATGTGCTCAGTGGGATTCAGGTCTGGGGAAGGGGCGGGGCCAGTTCATCAATGCCTTCATCTAGCAGGAACTGCTGACACACTCCAGACATGAGGTCCAGCATTGTCCTGCATCGGGCCAACTGCACCAGCATATGGTCTCACACGGGGTCTGAGGATCTCATCTCGGTACCTAATGGCAGTCAGGCTACCTCTGAGGAACACATGGAGGACTGTGCAGCCCCCCAAAGAAATGCCACCCCACACCATTACTGACCCACTACCAAACCTGTCATGCTGGAGGATGTTGCAGGCAGAACGTTCTCCACGGCGTCTCCAGACTCTGTCACATGACCTCAGTGTGAACCTGTTTTCGTCTGTGGGCACCAGTGGTGAACTTGCCAGTCTTGGTGTTCTCTGGCAAATACCAAACATCCTGCACTGTGTTGGGCTGTAAGTACAACTCCCACCTGTGGACGTCAGGTCTTCATACCCTCACACAGTTTGAACAGACATGTACAATTGTGGCTGCTGAAGGTCATTTTGCAGAACTCTGTAAATGTTAAAGTAGTGGTCCTGCTGCTGGGTTGCTGTCCTCCACATCTCCTGACACACTGGTCTGTCTCCTGTTAACGTCTTCATGCTCTGGACACCCCTCTGACAGACACACAGCTGGTATTGATGTGCCATTCTGGATGAGCTGCACTACCTGAGCAGCTTGTGTGGGATGTAGACTCCGTCTTAAGCTACCACTAGACTGAAAACACCACCCACGTTCAAGAGTGACCAAAACATCAGGCAGAAAGCAGGAAGTGAGAAGTTGTCTGCGGTCACCACCTGCAAAACCTCCTGTATTGGGGATGTCCTGCTAATTGTTTATAATTTTTACATGTTGTCTTTTCCATTTGCACAACAGCATGTGAAACTGATCAGTGTTGCTTCCATAGTAAACAGAAGAGTGATTGACTTGGAGTTACATTGTGTTGTTCAAGTGTTACCTTTATTTTTGGAGCAGTGTACAACACAACCTACAATTACTGCAACTCTCAAACTCTAGATATTCATCATATATAACAAAGACACGATTAAAATTTTGAGAACAATAAAACCAAAGAACCAAACTAGATAAACATTAAATTAAAAAAACTGTTCAGATAAAAACAGCAAAGCTTTCCATTTAGTTTCCAGTCAGATTCTAAAAATATTTCCTTTTTCATTTAATATTTTAAGACAATGTTGTTAGTACTCATCCAATGAACATGGTCCAGAGAAGACCTGAATCATCAGAGGAGCTCAGAAAGAAGATCTGAGCAGGTTTATGTCCTCATGATAACAACTGACATTATTATTAAAATGTGTAAGATTTATGGGACTGTGTTCAACCTCCTAGGATGAGAACATAAAGAAATCCAACCCCAAGTCAATCAGATGCATAGGGAGGACCGCAAAAAGAATCCTAGAGGAAACCATCCAAAATCCTTCAAGCTTCAGTCCAAAGTCACATGCTGAATCCTTACGAGCTCCATGTAGGACGAGGCTCCTCTACTGACAGAGTTAACATAAAAACCAGACTGGAATTTTAAGAAGTCAAAACGCTTCTGGGAGAAGATCCTTTGGACTGGAGCTGGAGGTTTCAGCCGCTCACAAGAAGAGAAGAGAACATCACATCGACTGTGAGACATGGAGGTTCGGGATGGTTGTGGAACTGCTTTGGTGCATCAGACGCAAGGTGAATTAAGTCGCTGCAGGTTACAATAAAATCTCAAGACTATCAAGCAAAGTCAAAAACAATGTCTATTTTTACGAATTGATTTTGAGGTAACTTATTTATTATTATTTTAGTTCAAGTTACTTCACTGAACCTTGGAGATTTATTTCTTTAACAGGTACCAAGAATTCAGTCTGTATTAGCACATTTTCTAAAGGTGTTACATCATTCTGACCAATCTGATTCCAGAGCAGCTCTTGCTTTCTCACTCTCTTCTTCAGCCGCATGACCCGACCTAATTATCTGTGTAATGATATAACCCTGGGGGGAAAGGGGATCTGCCTGCGTCTCCAACACACACACTCAAACTGAGAACCCCAAAATTCCCAGAATAGACCAGAAAGGCTCTTGAAAGAAGCAATGGCTGGCAGTGAATTTCACCGGCTAATCAGACGTGCCCCATCCTTCAATCAAGGCCTGGAGGAGACCAGGTCCTGAGATCACAGCAGAATATAAACCACAAAGTGACCAACTTAAGAGCTAATCCTAAACAAAGTCCTAAATTACTTCAAAATCTAACATGACAACATGATTCTTCCACAAAATCAAGAATACTGTGATAATGAGACCGAAGAAGTGAAAATAAAATTCTAACTGAATGTGATTTATTGGAAAAAAAAAAATCTGAAAAATAAGTTTCATTCCAGGAAAAGTTTGTTCTACTGAATTTAGAAAATAGAGAGCAATTTGGCAAACATCCTCAGTTTGGAGAAACAGAGTCTAAACCTGACTGGATTTGTAATTTGATGACTAGTCTGACCAGGTCTGAGACCAAATTGCTGCAGGTTTTAGGAAGATTTATATGTATATGATATTAAATGATTTTATAATCATAAAATCTTCTGAAAATATTTATATTGCAGTTCCTGAACAAAAAGAAAACTGCACAAAGAAGTGAAACATTATGTTAAAGGGCAAATTAGTTGTTAACAGATTTGCAGGAACTTTTTCATCTTTTTATTGGAATGACGTCATATTAATCTAAATTTAGAAGCAAAATCCAATAATAAAAATCAACTGTTGGTTAAAGTGACCAGGCGAACTGTTTCATCCACAGTACAATGATTTCACCTCATCACTTTTTGGTTGTGATTTACTGGGCGACAAAATAAGGAAAACAATTTGATTCCATACAAACCAAATGGATTCAGACTGAATTTTAACTAGCAGAAAAGCTGAATTTCATTGCTCTCCTGCTGCGCATGTGTCTGAGCAGGGACAGAGGACAGGCGATATTTATTGACAATGGCTGCTCTGCTCGATAAGGAGAGGCATAAAAATCAATCAACATAAAGGTCTGGAGGGGAAAAAAAGGTGGCAAGCATAAAAGAGGCCTGAATGCAAGATAAATAAATAAATAAATGAGAACATGGGAAGCTGAAAGGGTCAGGGACGGAAAGAAGGACCCGGAATGAAGAAAAAAAAACAAAAAACAGCAGGAACAAGTTTTTCTAAACATCTTCAGCAAATACTGGGAAAAATGAAATGATGAGTTTGTAGCTGAAAATGTTGAGCTTCTTGCCTGAGGGACTTGGACCCAACACAGCATTGAAGAGGGGGATGCGTGCTAATCAGATTAGTTTTCTTCTGCACTTGTAAGAAGAGACAGTCAGCAGTGTCCCAAATTTAGCCTCCGCCAATGTGAAACAAGCTTTCACCTCTTATCATTCGGAAGTATTTAAACCACAAAGACCTGACCAGGATCAGCTCAAGCCAATGAAAACAGCTTCTGCTGAAAATCTGATGAAAGTCGAGTTAAACTGACGTTTCGGACAAGTTAAAAAATATTATAAACATTTAGTGAGTTAGAGCAGTCTGATCAGGCTGCGTTTTTACACCTGAGAATACAAACCAATTAAAGGGATGGCACAATTGTGGGAAATATGTCCTGTTGTTAATGCACTGCCTGCTATGGGGTGCTTTTTTCAGTACAACACCAGCAGACCCAAAAACCAGAATAATATGCTTCTTTTTTGAAAATAACAATTGTGTTTTTACCAGGAACAATTAGATGTTAATCATTTTCTGTCAGAGCCTTATTCAACCTATTAGTTGCATAAATTGTTACTTTGAGAGAGAAAACATGAGTGACTTTACGCTTTGACCTGTCACCCTTAAGTGTTAACATACAAAACTGGACAGAACTTATGCAGAAAATACAGATCCAACTAAAAATCTAAATTAAACTATAATGTGTATAAAGACTTATCTATTCATGGAGCAAACATCAAAATAATAAAATCCATTTTATAATTGTTCATCAGTCCATCAAACAGGAACAATGCTTACGTTACTAGGAAACACTCCTGATATGTTTCCATCTAAACAAATGGACATGAAGTTAATTAGTTATCCTGAACGGCTTGAAAAATAAAACAAGAACTAAAATTTCACAATCACAAATACACCCACCAAACACAAACCACCAGAAATCCAGTTTCTTTCAAGCTTTTTGGGGGAAATGTGACAAAGACCAATTAAACAACCAAATCCTTTATAAAATCTAATCTGTACAAAAATCCATTCACTAGCCTTTAAAACAAAATCATTTACAACGTTCAAAAGCAAAAATGTAAACTTCCTTTGCAATTCAAAACAGCTTTAAGACACTGGCTTTAAAACAACCACTGCAACATAGCAATATAGCTAATACAGGCTCTATCATACTCATGCTGCGCTTCACACAGAGGCCCCAAAATAACAGGGCAGCAAACTGATTTAAAACATCCAACAAGGGCACAGCAGGTTATTTAACATAGAAATCACCAGAAAAAAACAAACAAACAGAACGTATAAGTATAATCAGATAGTGTGAATACCTGACTCACTGTTGATGTTCACCCTCATGAAGACAATAAAAAGATATTTGTTGACAGAAATCTTCTCTTTTCTTGCTGGTTTATCAGCAGCGCGCGCTGTTGATAGCAACGTTCAAAAAAAGTTATTACTCTTGAAAAACTTCCGTTAGATTGATTAAAAACGTGATGTGAAGTTTAACATTATCATTATATACTCAGTATGTTTACTAACCTTTGAAAGTTTTTTGCAAATGTCTTCGAAACATCATGTACTCATCCATTTTTGGGTTTGACATGAATGTGCTTAATTAGCGGATTTAACTTCACCTGGTGTTTCCGGTTGGGCTGTAATACCCTTTTTGACCACTACGGTTGATTTAGACTGCGGTGCCGTTGCAACCCAGAGGGGCGCTGTTTCACTAAAAGCTGTCGCTACCAAACTGATTGCTAAACTACAGATAAATTAATACTTTTAAGACTTACTTTAGAATTAATACATATCCAGATCTCCAGAGTATATTCACCAACAATTTTTGATTATTTTCCATTAAACAAACAACAATGCTATATTTATAACATGCACAGTGTTTATTGTCCTACATACACTGTTTACAAGGATTTACATTCATTCACAGAAAGCAAACAAAATGAAAGACAGATAATAAGGCTGTGCCAAACATTTAAGAAAATCATTGGATTGTTTGTCTTCAAACACATTCCTGTGGTTTCAAGACCTTATATATAATTTCTGCGATCGTACAGAAAAGAAACAGAAAATCAGCAGTGACCTAGAGAGAAAATTGTGTGTTCATACACTATTGTTCATGTGTATTCAACATGACGCCTACATTCCCCCTCAGCCGCCTGCTAACTAGAAGACTTATATTCTTCTGTAATGCATTGTATTGTGTTTGATTCTATTGGGTGTCAGACATTGACAAGATTGACAAAGGCATGTGAGGACAAGTGGACAGATAGAATTACGTTTCTGCACAATTTACCTCATTTATAGAAAATACAAGGGTTGAAGGTGAAACTAAACGTAAGAGAAGAGATTGGACAATGAAGGAGCTAATAAGAAGCTAATCACTGCAATAACAAATAACAAATGCTGATAAAATGTTCAAATCCTGCCTGTTTGATTAGTGTAAGTCCAATATTGTGAAAATGCTTATATTTGGATAAAAGACAGAAGCTTAAAGATGGAGTTCTAAACAATCAGTATAGTAAATAACAGCAATTTCACAGCTAATTCATAGATTTCACGAGTGGATGCTCCATCACCTCCCTCCATTTAATGCTGTGAATGGAGTCATATATGACTTTATAACCACAAGATCAAACAGTGTGATGGATGAAGGTCTAATTATTTAAGTGTGATTTGAGTTTTAAACTTGAAAGATACTCGTGGATGTTGATTCTGGGCCGCCACACTCGTCCCAACTTGAAGGATTGACATTATTTCCATGCAGAGGGAAGTCACCAATCACATTTAACCCAGTAGGAAGACAGTCAATGCATTGAGTAATGCTAAGCTAACCAGCTAACAGTGGCATGTTTTTCATGTTGTTTACAAGCTGGTGTTAAAAGGAATCAGTCACAGTCAACAGCTGCTATGTGTATTTGTAATTTGTGCACATTTTTACGTCTGACTAGAGAACAAACACACTGGAAGGATTTTAGTCCCCTGCTGCAAAATAAATATAAAATAATAAAATCTGCAATAAAACCATCTCATCTAATCTGCTAGAAACTCTTTAAAGTTTGTTTTAAATGTCTGGAACCTGTTTGTGAATGAACGCTCTCAGTCTCTCGTGTGAATCAACATTTCTGATCAGTGCGGCCCAGCTGTTCTTTTAAATGAAAATTTGCTTCGTTTAAGGAATAAAATACATGTTAAAATCAAACATCTAGTTCCTACGAGTGGCTGGAGATGTTGATTGATCTCTGTTTGCACATGTGACGCTGTGATAGGACGACCATAAAAACAAGGATTCATGTCAGAAGGTGTTTTTGCACTAAAGAGTAAAGCAGCTGCAGAAAATCACAAGAATTTCTTTAACATTTAATCTCAACGTATTTCCTTAAAAGGTTCCTGGTAGCATCGTTTTTGGTGGATTTATGAGATCATATTTGATAATTAGCTACTAAAGATTTACTGCACAGGAATGACTTTTTTATAGCTCTCTGTTCCTGTCTTTTCCTTTGTGCTAATTTAAACCAGCTGCCTAGTTTAACTTTCAGCAACAGAGCATGTAATTATATTCCTTAAAAATGCAAAACTTTTTTCTTTAACCTTAATTTCGTAGTCAAAGAGGACTTTCTGTGAGTGCACGGCAGTTTATGGGATTACTGGGAGTATTGAAATCTTATATTTTTACCAGTTACCTGTTGCTGCAGAGATGCCTGTAGCAGAGATAAGTGCAAGAAGTGTGTAACATCCAAGTTTCTCTAGCAGTCTCATTTATCGCATAATTTGTGGATCTTCATACCTTCATCTGCTGGAGGAGGTAAATTCATCATCATCTGACAGAAGGAGAGACTAATGTGCTCCGAGCGATCCAACCTCAAGCAGTTTGACACAAGCCTAAAGAGGTGATGAAGCGCTTGGAAAGGACTTGGTTACACCTTCAATTACACCACCCACATGCCTATATATTCAAAGTCATGCACCCTAAAAACAAATTGCAAGGTAGACACACTGCATTACTTGTATTTGAAGTTTCAGAGCTGACAAAACAGGCGGCAAAAAAGACTTCGGTCGTTCTGCTCTTATTTTGAAAATGACTGAATGAGTCATAACTTCAACTTGTGATAAAACCATTGAAAAAGATGCCAGACACGGAGAAGGGAAGAAAAAAAAAAACACAAAATCTTTCTACTATCTACTTCTTTTTCTGTGCCATTTCTATCCCTCTTCTCCAGATTTCACCTCTGACAGTCTTGGCCTAGATATTTCTCCATCCTTGTCAGATGTTCTCGCAGGTCTCATCTACTGCCAGCTGTGGAGGAGAGGACGTGCAGATCAGTGCGGATGAGAAGTGAAAAGGATGACGACAAATCAAATCGATCCAAATCCTTCATCCTAATCTTGTTGACGTCCTCAGATGAAGCAGACAGCAGCCCTGAAGCAACTTTAGGGAACATTTAAAGAATAAAACAAACACTCATATATATTTTTTCCTTAACTGCTTGTTTTTAGCACAACTGGTTTATTTTGCAACAACATGTGCATACTGGTTGTTTGCGCATGTTTCAACTGCATTTCACCATCGTCAGGTTCCTAAAACTTCAGGTGTTTGACACCTTACCAGGTGTGAGTTGTCAAGACATTTAGAAAAGTCTAGAAATACTTTGCTGCCCTCTTGTGGCTGCAACAGACAGTATAATCACGAAATGTAGCTTCAAATTTCTGACAATAAATCGTCTAAAAGAACAAAGTTTGTCTTTTCTTTCACTTTTGGATTTTTAAAGCAACTTTGGAAATATTAATTCTTAATAACTATAAAACAAAAATTGGCAAAACACACAAGTAAATCTAAAGACAACTCTAAAACTGTGCAACAATCAACCTCGTATGTATTTATGTGTATTTTTATACACTGTATCAGGGGGAACAGTGATTTATTGATACATAAAGATTATTTGAAATTAAAACATTGCAGACAGAAACAATCTGATGCTGTCAGTTTAAAGAAATACAGGATTAATGGCTTTCATAGTTTCTACAGCAAGTGTCGTTTCTCACACAGTCGTTCAGTGTCTAAATATCAGTTAATACCACAGAAATATCTTTTTATTTGTTTTTAAACATTTAAAGCTATGAGTACATTGTTCAACACAGACATGTCCAGTGATGGTTTGTTGCAGCGCAGTTTGGGTCTCCAAAATATTCATCCGCATAAATAAGACACAAAAAATACTGTCCCTCGACAAGTCTATTAAAAAACATGATCTGAAGTGCATACGCAGAGAACTAGAAGAACGTGAGGTACTGTTTTCTTGTTGGATGGTCTTTTACTGCTAAAATGTCGGACATTTTTTCGAATTAAATGCAGGTTAAAATCAATTTCTTTTTCTTAGACTGTATATACCTGGACACAAAAATGTAATGCAGAAGTTCGAACTAAACGAGCGCCCCCCTGTGGTTGGCTGCAGTATAACTTTTAAGTCCCACCCACTCTCTATGTAAACGAATGGCACAATTTTCTGTTTAAAAGCTAAAAATATACCTCAGATAATTTTATTCTAACACTCCTGATCTATGTTGAATTATTCATGTTCCTTGAATTCATTTGTACTCTCACACTTGATGCTTAAACACCTTGATCACAAGCAGGTAAGTAGGCGGGACTTTTAACCCTACGACTCTAGTATGTCGACTGTGTCCCCAAAAGCCCAACATGGCAGCTTTCTTTAAACAGTAGAAGGAGATGTTGTCCATTTTTATATACAGTCTATTTTAGCAATATGTTTAGCTTCAGCTGGTTAATTTAAAATGTAAAGATGTTTTCAAAAATATTTACTGAAACATTAATTGGATTAAATTTGGATTTTTAAGGACAATCTGGTTTGCAGCAGTCATTCTTAAGGGATTAAGATGATAAATTCATTTTTAGTAAGCAAGTTTCAACTGTTAAAAACATCAAGAATATCATACACAGATGTATTTTTTTATAAAAATAAAAACATTCCAGTTTGTTGCTGTTATTGACTACAGATTTCTCTCCTTGTACACAACTAAAAACAACAACAAAAAACAAATATATACAAAACATTTGGAATTAAATGTAAAAAAACATATTGAAGGAGATGTTTTGGTGAAGTGGAAGTTGATTTGATCGCTGATTGTACATTTTGTTCAAATTTCTTTTTACATTCACTGTTTCCAATATAGTCTCCTTAGTTTTGAATCCATTCATCCATCATCTGCAAGAACAAACGCTTCAATACAAACAGTTTATAAACTAACACAAGGCACCTAATGTCAAGCAGCTAAAAGTATCTCTACTGTAGCAGCAGCAAGGCTTTGGTTCATATAAACTACTTTTCCTGCTCTGTCTCACAACGGATGGAGAGATGGATAAGAGGAAAAGATGCAAGAGGGAAAGACGAGTGGCTGATGATGAAGATGATGATGATGAGACAGGAGGAGGAGACTGTGGGTACCAAATCTTCCACATCAGCAGAGTGAGAGAAAGAGAGAAAGAGCTACAAAAACAGAAAGAAGAGACATGTTGGATGGAGAAAAACTGAGACAGAGTCGGAAAACTTCTCAAGAGGTTTTTCAAACTTCAGTCTACTGAAACTGATACATCTGCAAGTGACAAAGTATTAAAATAGTATTTAATAAAACAACTAAATATTTTTATTTTATTTTATTTTTATTTAAAAAGTATACATAATTAATTTAACCATAAAATATAAATGTGTAAAATGTTAATTTAAGGGTTAAAAATTTAAACTAATCTTTTCATAAATAAAAATATTTTCAGCAAATTAGTTGATGGGAGGTTTTTTATGAGTGAGATAAGCAGGATCGAAGCACTTTGAATAATAAAACAAATAGATAAATAAACATGTTGTCATATATCTCACATTTGCTCATATAAACATGTTTAATGTGTTTAATTGTTTTCAGTTTCGCACCTTGTGTTTTGAATTCATTCATTGTAATTTTTGGTTGTTTTTTGTGAACAGACAGGGAGGCTTTACCACTTTAAATAAGATTAAAGACAGTTTGTTCTTATTGTAGATCTAAAAATAAGTTTTTGAGAACTTTTTCAAGGATTTCATGTCCAGTTCATCTTTATGATTAACATCTAAAACAGAATTTAAAATCACTTGCTGCCTCCGTTCTGCAGCCCAAAACACTGAAATAGAAAGATTTCACATGACGGTGACCTCTGGCTACAGATTGTGAAATAATAAAGGTTTGCTACGTTGTGATAACACGTGGAGGGGGGGGGGGGG
>SSNP01000105.1:1196769-1326217 GCA_006937955.1 Pachypanchax playfairii
GGGGGGGGGGGGGGGGGGGGTCTAACCATCACGTCAGATTTAATATTTTTCTCATATTAATAACCTCCCATCATGTTTGACAAGTTTTCTGTGTCTGTAAATCTAAACTTTAACAAAGAGTTTTAATAAAAAGATTTAAACTTTAGCAGGTTATAATCTAGTTGTTGAGTTTAACATCATCTGTTAATCTTTCACTGAGCTGCAGCTGCTTGAAGACTGACATTTTTGTGTTTGTTGAAACCAAAAACCAAAAAAAAAAAACACAATTTTTATGATTTTTGTGCAATTTATCTTGATTTCATTTGGAACTTTATCTCAGTCAGACGTGAGTTTCACAACTCGTAGAAGAGAATTAAGAATTCTGATAAATGTTTTCAGACGTTCTGGAAACTCACCAGCAGTCGCAGCCCAATAAAAATATTATACAACTAAATAATTTAAAGATGCATTTTTCTACTTTAAGTGACCAATACAATCACTCTTTAATCTTCCAGGTAAAAGAGTTAATAAATAAACCCACAGTTTCCTCCAGGTGCTGCCTGAGACGCTATTATCTGGTAAATAATAACAGTAGACTTTTTTTTAATAAGGCGACATTAAGGCAAAACAAATCAGCTGTTTCTGTCACACGACTAGTTCTGGTCACTAAACAGTAAAACTCACACAGTCAAAGCTCTACAGAGGAATATTCTGCTCAAGCTTTAAACACACTCACACATGTCTATTCCTCCTGACACACACACACTGCCTACAGTGTTAGGAAAGCTTGAAAGCAGTGGAAAAAAAATCAGTCTTTTTTTCTCTTTAGCATGTTATAATCAGGTAAATAAAAAGACCGACTGTATTTTCCAGCATCCAGACTTTCCTCCTACACGCCACTACACGCCTCCTTACAGTGATGTAGGATCTGAGTCCTACGGAGAGTTTCTGGACAAAAGGTTTGCACAAAGGCAACACCAGTTAGTCCTACAATCAGGCAGGTCAAGCAGAGAGGAGACAGAAAGACATGGCAGGAGGTGAAAACAAGAAAACATCGTCATCATCTTCAAACATCAGAATTCCAGTGTCAAAACCAACGAATAAACACTTCAAAAATAAAAGTTCAATTACACTTTAGCTGCCACTGAAGGCAGATAATCTTAAAGGGCCAGTGCACATGTTTTTTGAGTGAAATCCCAGCTTTTCAGTTTGTTGTGATGTAAGTACGCTGAGCCCTTTGCAAGCTGTGGAGGCTTCGAGGCATGACGCACTGTGCCGCACTGTTACCCTTCAAAATAAAGACGTGCTTTTAAAAAAACTGTTTGTTTGATTCCAGCTCAGTAATAGAAAGTATCCAGTTACTTTCATGTAATATCTGAACCCACAGGTCAAAATGTAAATATGAAAACATCTAAAAAGTAAATAGATTAGACTGATGTTTCAGGCCCCGCCCCATTGTAAGCAGTCCTCAGCTTTGAGCTGTCTGTAAAACTGAGGAGGGGGCTGAAGGTGTTGTAGTCTGGAGTTCTTTGCCAGCGTGTGAACATGACTTTCTTGTTTGGGGTTTCAGACCTTCGTGAATTCAGGGCGTTCCTTTGGTTTTCCGAGCCTCGCCGGTGGCTCCGAGCCTTCTGGTGCTGGAGAGACGCCAGCGGGGTGAACTCCGACAGCTGGCCTTTGTACAGTTTGTCAGCATTCTGTACAAGAAAAAACCAACAGAATGAAAAGAAAAATAATTCTAAAAATCGTGTAAATAAACCCCAGAATGCTGCAAGTGGAAGTGACACTGTTATCTTAACTAAAGATCAAATTTTACTGGAAAGCAAAGTTTTTAAAATCTCTTCAATAAAGTGTAATAACAGTGTCATATCCACACAGATCAGAGAAAAGTTAAGCAACACAAGCAGTTTAAATATGCAAAACTTATAAGTTCAAAATAAATTCAGAAATTATTTAAAATACATGCAGAACATGCAGAACTATAGACTGTATACATAACAACTAAAGCCGAGAGCATGAGCGCCCTCCAGTGGCTGGCTGCAGGTAAAGTCTCGCCCCCATATACGTATAAATAAACGTTCTTTACAAAAATTGAAAACAAACCTTGACTATCTTGTTTCAGGTGTTAAAAACACCTGTTGATTAGTAGCTCTTATCACACTGCTGAAACTTCAAATGTTCCTTCTAACATCTAGCTGTAAATACTTATTTGATGCCTAATCAGCACCATGATTATTTGCAGGTGAGTGATGTTCAGTCTCACATCTGTAGCATCTGGGATCAGGATGTTATGACCTCACTTGCATTACAGAAATAGACTGGGACACATTTATATAGTACATACTGTATGTATATATACAGTCTATGGAAGGAATGTGAGTAAACATGAAATAAACCACCAGATGGAGCCAAAGCTTCATGTAAGAAGTCCCCTTCACCTGGAAACAGTTGTTACATACATGACCTGTCTCACATGCCAGGCTCAAACCATCCAAACCCTGTAAAACTCAATCCAAATACTGAAACAAGCTGCGTGCTTTACCATGCTGAAGCCATTTAGACCTCTGTGACAGCTACTCCATCTAGTAAGGAGTCTGAACTCTGGGAAGCCAGACCACTCTCAGACCTTTTCATATCCCTAAAACGCTGTGGACACACATGTAAACACTTACAGACATCAGAAAACAAAAACAAAAGGAGGCTTTCACATGCACAAATTAAAATCTGTTGATTTAAAACACAAAGTGAAGACTCAAGTACACAGCAGGCAAAATAACTTAACGCACAAGGAACAGGACCAACGAGCAGGAAACAAGACGGAATTTATACGATAAGACAGGAGGAAAGGCAGAGGGTCACCTCCTGAAAGGCGGGGTTAAAAACTGATTCTTCTGGAGGTCTGAGACAGCATAAAGATGGTGGAAGGCTCAGAGGCAAGGCACCGACGCTTATTCTACCACAGAGGAGAATCAGAGAGGGTGAGAAGGAACCAGGAGGTCCGAGTGAAGGAGTAAAAACAGAATGATACGGTTATAATCAAAGGATCAAAAACATCTACTGATTAAGAAGATTTGTTAATTCACAACAACTACAGCTGTTTAAGGGATTTTAGGAAACAGAAAGGCAGAAAGTGGAAAATGTCACTGCAGAAAGACGTCGACCGCCATTTAAAATTCAGTATTTATTTAAACTGTATTTAGATTTAAATGAATAAAGAGATAAAACATGTAGGATTAGTGCTTCATTCTCAAATAAATACACAGCTGTATAAAATGGTCCATCTTGAACAAATCAAATCTATAAATAGAATATCTATACTTTGTGTACAGAATGTCCAAAATATTAGTGCACATTTTTACTAACACGCCCCTTTTTTCCAAAGAAACCATTCCAGAGTCTGAGGGCGATGCAGGATTCTTTTACTTCATTAATAAGTTATACTGAATGTTAGATGCTAAAAATATCTAAGAAATAAAAAGAAGCACTGCACACAGATGGAGAGGCTTAACAACTCACATCCAGTAAAGCAGACACGTAGCCACGCCCGGCATACATCTGCTGACCCACAGTCATTAGTCAGACATATCATCTCATCACTGTTAATATTGTACACAAATATTATGAAAACATAAAAAAAATCTGCTAAACAGTGTGGGTGTGGCTCTACCTGAATAAACAGATTCTACGATTCAAAATAATCACATTGCATGATGGGTTAGTCTCGGTTAAAGGTCAGTAAATGAGAATAAGAAGTCCGTAAAATGAAAAATGGATATTTAAAAACCTTCACCAAGTTGAAAAAAGATATTTATTTGGTTTGAAAATAATGTAAAATCAATTCTATCTATAATATTTTTCCTGTAAATGTTTGAAATGAGTCTGTTTGTTTGTACCCACCTGGATCTGTTCAGTGGTGGTGGGCCACAGCGCCCTCCAAATTACCTTCTTCAACACATCTGGCAGCAGACAGGCTGTTATCAGAAGGATTATACTGAGCCAGGCTGGACCGCTGGACAGCATCTGCATAAACACGTAGTACATCCTCTGGTAGTTCAGGAAAGGCCTGCAGGAACAAACACAGACATGCAGCAATCCGACCTACATTTAGATCAAATTACAGGATTAAATTCCCAAAATATTACCAGATTATTCCTCCCCAAAGCAGAGAGAAGACCACAAAGAAAACCAGCGAGCCCCAGATTACAAAGTGGTTGATCCATGTCCAGTAATGAGTATCCAGAACCAACTGTAAGACAGGAAACGTTTCACCTGCTCTGCTCACTTCAATGAAAGCATCATGTGTAAATCAGCCCAGTCTGAGTGAATCTGAGGCTGCACACTGCATGTATGAGTCAGGTCACCTTAAACGTAACAGTGAAGACAAGCACAGTAAAGACCAGCGTCCCAAACGTCCAGTTTCCAAACATCTGCAAAGAAACAGTAAGAGTTGCTGTTATTGTCCCGATTCTGATACATTTAATACTTTAACTGTTTGTAGGAGAAGAAAAACTAGATCACAAGTAAAATCAATGACTCTTTCAAACAAACTCGGATCTCTTATTGCAATAAACTGAAGTGCACTTTTATAAAGAGGAATCAATCAATCAGACAGATGGCAGAGTGCTCAGGTAGCAACATTCAGGTGGAGAGTAGGATGACTGATAGATGGGAGACGGCTGTGATGGATGTTATTCTTTTTCTGCAAGAAAATATTCTACACATTAAATAATTAATCAGGATCATCTCGAGGGCCAACAAGAGGCGGAGCTTGGAGTAAAACAGGAAGGATGATGTGAAAGTATTGTAAGAAAAAAATGTTTACGGTAAAAATGTTCTGTAAAACAATATTATCTATATTTTTAACCCCTGCAGTTAGATTATAGTTGATGTTTAATCTTTAAGATGTATTAAAAATAAAGATGTTTCAGTTCTTTAACAAACAAATAATTCTTTTTTTTTTTTTTTACATTTATTTTAATTTCTGGGTCTTTTTTCTGCATTATATCATATTATCAGGCTTAATTTAGTCTTTTATTATTCACTGCCATTTATTTAAATTTGATACCTGTTTTTTTCTACTTTTATAAATTGTTATAAACTTTAAAACTCAGTATTTTTATGGTGATTAAATGACTCAATTTTATAATTTGAGTGTGTTTTAAATAAGAAAACCCTTTTAAAAAATCTGTTTCTTTGTGATAAAACCAAAATATGAAAAACTCCCAGATTCTTAATCACCACGACTTCAACCCTTTTTGAGGGATTAAATGTCAAAATACATTTCAAAATTTTTTCTCTCTGCAAAGACATTTTCTTCTTTTTTAAAACTTTTTATGTGTGTGCTCCTTTGACACTAATTAAAAGTTTTTGTTACATAAACATGATGTTTCAACTAAACAATCAAACACACAAATGAAGCACAGAGGACGAGTTCTGTCACAAGCAGCTTGTACACATGTAGATGGATTGAAGATGAGGTGGTTCAGCTTCAGCTGACATGAGATGGACATGAACGACTGTCTACATCACGACGTGTGATGGTGAAGAGTAAAACTACTGGGACATGGCAGAGAGACAGGGACAGGCTTACCATCTGTGTGTTGGTTGTCATTAGCTGAGAGGAAGAAAGAGAAGCAAAAAGAAAAAGCAACACAAAGGTAAGAGTATAGGAAGAAAACCAGAATATGGCAAGACGAAACTCAGGAAAAAATAAACAAGTTTGTGGGTGAAGAAAAATCAAAATAGATGCAAAGTAATCGAAGAAGTCAGGCAATTTTTGGCAATTTAAAAATAATTTTTAGAAAAAAACTAAACAAAGAGGAAGATGGTAGAAAATCTGCCATGCTTTTCTCCAAAAGTAAAATGAAGAAAATAATCAGCTCTAATATAACACACCTGTCATCCCTCTAAAATATTCTGGTTTATACATATAACTCTTAAATTTATCAGCTGAGCCATCATATTAGCACGAGAAAGTACTTTTACATGAAACAATGAAAGCTGCTTTCAGAATTCAACAAACACCAAATTTCAGACAGAAAACAGACACATCAGTAATTATGAAAATTACATTTAACAATTAAATTAGACAATTAAAAGAAACATGTAGAAAATCAATATGAATTATCCATCCTAATTAGACAGGTGAACCCAAGATTGCTGAACATCAGTGTTACCTGTCCATTGCTGGTGAAAGTGGTGTTGTCAAACAGGAAGTAAGCACCAAAGAACATCACAATGGCGTCATAGACGCCCAGAACAGTCCAGTATATGAAGATGGGCCACCTCAGCAAAGAGTTCTTGGCAATATCTCTGAAAACAGGAACAAAGTCATGTGACTATTCATTCAAATACTGACACCAAAGTTCTCAAGATGCCTCGAACAGACACTTTAAACATTATTAAAACATTTAAGAATTATAATAAAGGTGTAAATGTTAACTGACTAAATAGTTCCTCAAACATCCAAAAAGAAATGATTCAGCAAGAGAAAATATTTACCCTAATTATGTTACGCCTCAAAGCTGAAATGTGAAAACGTTAAAGAAAACGACACATCTAAACTCAAGCAAAACCAAGTCTTTGTAGAAAGTTTTAGCTATTTACGAATGTTTTAAGACGTTTTTAAAGATGCAGAAATGTGACAAGCCTTTAAACTATAAATCACACATGTTGTTTCTACCCACCACCACTAGATAGTAGTCTGTATAAGGTATGGTTAGTACATAGGGAGAGATGGAATCTTTCCCTGTTAAAAAAACCCCAAAATATTTAGATAATATTATAATCTCATAATCACCTTTATGTGTGCAGATGGAAATAAATGTAAAAGGTTTAGTTTAGAATTGTAGGTTTGCTGTGAAATGAGTGTAATTAAAGTTCTTTCTGTTTTTTTATGTGCATAAAATGATGAAAAAGCAAATATTTTTATTACATAATATGTAAGCAGTTTTGTTCAAAGTTGTCTCAATGAATTTGGACATTTTATGTACATAAATTTGGACATTTCAATTACTTTTTAGTAATTTCTTTTTTGTGTAAATATAATTAAAAATAAATATAAATATATATAGTCATATAATGTAAATTTAGTCACAATTTTAATGTTATACCCTATAAAAATATGATTAAAATTATAAAATTATCATGCCGAAAAGAATAAAAAGATCCCTCACTTCCAGTTTTATAGAGAAAATAACTGATATAACGGAAGTAAATGGGAACTGATTCTGGAGTCATTTCCGAGGAAACCGTCATCCTATAGCAATTATTCTGATAGTTTTAAATGGCAAATGAAGATCCCACACAGATAATGACACCAACTTATATAGACACGGATCCTTCTTCAGAATCTCCATATTAATGTGCTGCTCCATGAGACTGTAGAGGAGGATGGGCAGCGAGGTGAAGCTGATGTTGTATAAAGTCAGGTAGGCCGTATCGTACAGCGGCTGTTAAAAACAGAGAACACGGTTTAGTTTTCAGTGTCTCGTCACAGTTGCATCCCTCTGTTTGTACCCACCTGTTGTGAGAAACCACAAAAGAACTGGTAGAGGAACTGAGGGAAGATGAAGACCACATTCTGAGGGGGAAAACAAGAACATGTAAGATTTAAAAAAGTAGCTGAACACATTACTGTTTGTTGCTTTGCTTATATTTTACAGTAAAAACACACAAATTAAACCAATAACTAAATGAAATATAATGAAACGACACTGCATGACAATGAAATGACCTTGTAGAAGAAGTATTGCACAAGTTCAGAGATGCGTATGTAGTAATAATGTCCGTGGACGAGCAGCATCTTCTTTAGGTGTTTAAACTTTGGGATGGCGTAGTCACTGTTTCGTACCGCCTGACGACCCTCCTTACCCATAATCCCTAGAGACAAAACATGTTTAGAAATGAAGGTATTAACACAAGATGACTTTTATGTTTTAGCTCATCGGTGGAACTTTAAAATAAACCAAAAGTTTTTAAGTTTAGTCTCGTTTTATTTCGATTAAAGAAATAAAGAAAGGTTTCCTTCATGAAGGATGATCACCCGCTACACTCTTCATGACCAATTAAAATGTTGGTAGATCCCTCAAATTTGGTAAACCTCAAAACACTGTGACGCTCTGTGACGTTACACACTAGAACAGGGGTAGTGAACTCCAGACCTGCTTCAACACACCTGCTGCAGATGAACAGATCGTTAACAGCTTCTACAGGACTTGCTAAAAAGTTGCAGATTTGAATCAGGTGTGTTGAAGCAGGGGAACATCTAAAATGGGCAGGTTGTGGCTCTCGACGTCTGGAGTTGGCCACCCCTGCACTACAACATCATGTCATGCTAGCAGGAAGAGGTCATAGCTCAGGTGTGAGGTTAGTGTTCAGTGTTGTAGCAGGTGATCATCCTGTCTGAAAGAGGCCAGAAAATCACTAACATATACAGACAATAATATCGTGTTAATTGGAACACTAACCAATGCCAACATGGGCCTCCAGGATCATGCTGACATCATTAGCACCATCTCCAATCGCAAGTGTGATCGGATGCTCTTTGGATGCTTTGATCATCTTCACAATCTGAAAAATTGTGAATCATAATGATCAATTATAACCACTAATCATAATGATTCCTTGTTCTAACAGGTCTGCAGACCTAATACCTGTGCTTTCTGAAGCGGCGCCATTCGACAGCAGAGCACTGCGCTGCAGTTTCTGCAGATTTCCAGAAAGATCTCTTTGTAATTCCCTGAGTTGGAGTCCTCCTGGCCTGGTCTCATGACCGCTGAGAGGGTGGCTCCATCGATTATCAGTCCAAAGTCAGTGCAGTCACCAGATAAACTGAACAAACACAAAAAACATCAAATATATTGTAATTATTACTCTCACTCCTTGTTTGCAGACTGTAAAATGAAAATGTTTGTAACAGACAACTGCCGACCCGGATGAGGTGTCCCGAGTCATGCCACCATAATGCCTGAGAACCGTCCTACTCAGGTCAAACAGGACGTCATGAAGACTCTGCTCTTCTGTACGTTTGGTAGTCAGCTCCAGGATTTGGGTGCTGCGACGAAACAGCTTGCTGGCATAGCAGGTGGCGGCTGCAGTCTCCATCTTATCTCCGGTCAGCACCCACACCTTCATGCCAGCTTTGTGCAGTGACTCGATGGTGTCCGCTGCTTTTTCCTGCAACCTGATGAGAATAAACATAAAAAAACAGATAAAGAAGAAAAGAAAAGTTTTAGTTGAGTAACATAAATAAACATGCCACTTAAATCATTTCATACAGCTATTAAAGAAACAGGCACTAGAACAACTGGGTTAGTTTCTCTTTGTTCAGAGTGAAGTGACTCTCGGTGCCCTCTGGGTTAACAGTTTCTATAAAGCCTGAGCTATAATTGCCTCAGCAGCACACGTGCAATCGGAGGGTTGCCTTAAAACTGGGGCAGCACTTCCTCGTGGCAGCAATATTACTTTGAATTATTTGATGTATGAAAACTTTGGTAGTTTAGTTCAGATAAGGGAAGCCAAACTGGTTTAATATTGAATGTTTTATATTAAGATCTGGACAATGAGTTTAAGAGATATCCTCCACCTGTCCTCCACAGCGGTGGCTCCCAGCAGAATCAGGTCTTTCTCAATGATGTCGTAAGCCTCAGCCAGCTGTTTGTCTCGGTCCTGCAGTGCCAACTTGGCCCTGCTGAGCAGATGGCAAACCTCCTGATACTGATCAGGGTTCAGAGGCCTATAAGCCACACAAAGCGTCCTCAGGCCTTCCTGTAGAGAGAAAAAATAAAAGTTTGATACACACTGAAACAGTTTATGTTGAAGCTTCTGTTTGCTGGATTATAACAAAGCAGCAACATAAAGGGGGTCTGTGTGAGTCACGGCTCTGTGTGTGGGAACCAGCAGACTTTTTAGTTTGAGCCTCAATAGCACAACACCCACTGTAAATCTCTCTGTTTCCATGGGAAGCGATGTATCTGTGGCTGCGACCACATCGAGAGCGGCCCTGTTGACCTGGTTTTCACTGGAAGTCTCACGTTATCTAGTATTACTGTAAAAGAAACACCCCTGACATTTTTAACGCTCCTACGTGGTAGTTCTGTGCTTTGGGAGGATTTTAATGTGCTGCTCTAAATTCTGTGGATTCTTTCCAACATATCAAACAGAAACTAATATGAATCATATGTGTGAATCTGAGGTTTAATACCATCAACTGATTGTTTAGAAGCAACTCTGTTAATATTCATTTCATCCAATCAAAAAGCAGATGGTTTATTCTCTTCAACTCTAAAAAACATCTAACTCAGCCGTCGGCTGGTACTCGGACCTAATCGTTTTAAGACCTGAGTGATCTGATTCTAATCTCCAGTCAGAATATATAATCTTTAATTTCAAAATCTTTCTGATCCTAATCTGAAGGTTGTTTTACTGTCTGTCTTCTCACACGAGAGGAAGGAAACAGACTGATAGTAAATAAGTTCTGTGGATATTGGGGTTAACTTAAAACCACATATAGCTTAGAAGAGAGATGTCATCCTCCACTGATCTATTTCCTGTGATCACTATGGAAACTGTGGTCATGTTCTGCAACCATGGAAACCACTGAAGTCAAGTAACCTTTGAAACTGTGATGTTCCAAATGCAAAAAAAACTTCTTATTTGGATGTGTGTGTGTGGGGGGGAGGGGGGGGCGCTTGTTTTTTTCTAACCTCCTGAGGACCAGTTTCCTGACTTTTACTATCTTTCTGGGGTCCGAGGGTTCTTGTGGGGACCGAAGCCTGGTCCCCATGGGGGGGAATCCCCTTTTTAGGGTTAGGGTTTAGGTTTATAGGTATGGTGTGAATAGAGTTTTAGTTAGTCTTAGGGTTAGTTATAGAGTAACCAGTAATGGTTAAGGTTAGGAAAAGGGTTTGGGTTAGGTATAAATCTAGTTACTAAAATCAATGGAAGTCAATGGACGGTCCCCATAAGGATAACAAAACAAACATACGTGTGTGTGTCTGCGCGCGTGACCTCACCACTGCATTGTGCTCCACTCGCGCTCTGACCTGATCCACCTTACCAGAGACAACTCTGGGGAAGATTGAGGAATCGGCACCTTTACAGAACAGGTACACCTCACCTGTTCACACACAGAGCATGAACAATATGTGTGTAAGCAACAAAGATACAGAAACATAAAAAGTTTTTTTTTGTGTGTGTTACCTGTCTTGGCTCTGACGATGACACTCATCCTCCGTCTCACTGAGTCAAAAGTCAAAACTTCCAGCAGCTCAAATCTGATTATAAACAAGGAGAATATTATGTTGCACCATTTCAGACCAACTGTTATCAAACAAGCCACTAAATAAATAAAGAAGTATCACCTCTCCAGCTCATCGTCTCTGTTTAGGATTTCCATCTGACCGTCCTTTTGCCTCAGAAAGGTGAAACCGAGCCTGCAGCATAGAACATTCCCAGTAATCTGAATGAACGTAACGAAACTCAGATAAACGTTTCTATGTATGCGTCCCACCTCTTCATGCCCTCCACCAGAGCCACCTCGTCTGGAGACGATGAGATGTACATGGAGGAGGACTTTCCTGAGTGGATGCCATGTTTGATCCCATCTACCTTCTCCTCCTCCTTGACCTGCACCGTGTGGCACAAACACAACGCACGGAAAAACAGCTCCTCGTGCTCCTGTGGCGGGCGAACAGCGTGTTAGAGAAAAGCATGAACAAGCATGCACTGTGAGTGAGGCGACGCTCACCCTGGCTTCAGGTCCTGGAGATGTATCGATCATGTCAATGCTGGAAGCACCAGGCATCACCTGTCAACAAGGAGAGAAATTAACCAATAAAAAGATACGATGTATTTCAAAGGAAAATATTCTATAAATTTAAGATTATTTCAATAAATAGTTTTCGATAATTTGAGACTTAAAAAATAAATAGTTCTGTGTTTTGGTTTTAGGGTTGCAGAGAGACGAGAAGTAACTAGGAATATCAAAGGAATCAACCAATTGAAAATCACCTGGTTTACTAATCTAGCAGTGAAACATAAAAATCAAAGATAGAAGAAAAACTAAACATGATTAAAGCCTCAGTCACGATGACCCGTATGAACAGCTGGGAATACAAACGCCAGTTCAATACCTTTGTAACAACCTGTGTAAAGTGCAAGATGTTCAGGGATTTACTCCTAAACTTGTAGAGAACTGCATGTTTTCACAAGGATATAAAATAGACCAAGATAAAAAGCTGTTTGATTCCAGAAAATTACATTTATTTGTCATTTTTTCATGATGCGCGAGGCGACACGATGCAACAGCTCAGCAAAGGTGTTACGGTCCCTTCTGACTAGCGTCCAGCTCATGGAACTGAATCTGGCTGTGGCTTGTCTTCTCGCCACGTCCTAAAAAGCCGCAGCTACAGCTGGTAGATCTTCTCCATCCTGCAGCTGTAGAAGGTGCAGCTGGAGACTCTCTGTATTATTGTCATCTTGAAAATTAGAAGCTTTTCCACAACTTCACGAGCAGATGTGATGATCAACAGAATTTTAGAGAAACTGGTCCTTCCCCACTTATATTCATCAACAAAATGTGCAGACAGCCAGAGGATAAAAAACTTGAAATTGCATTAGTTGCACACGAAGCTGCCGTTCGTGCATCCTATGACAATAATTTTCATAAGATGATTGTTGGTAGAAAAGAGGAAGCTTCAAACAAACATACGGGTCATTGTGACTGAGGCTTTCCTCTCATATGTTGTCATTAACATAACTGTCTGATGAAAGAACAGATTAATTAAGTGATTTGTTCCACAACGCGGCAGGAAGTCTATGAGTCTCTACAGTTCAGAAGAATCTGGATTTTAAAGGGCATCGTAATTTCTCTACATTCCTTCATGATACCATGCAGGGGATTATCTGTTTAACAGAAAGTAGTCCAATTACAATCAAACATCTTTTAAAACGTAAAGTAACTTAATGACAACAGCATTTCTATTACCTGTCCGTTACAGATGACATGAGGGATGTAAACGTGTCCGTCCACACAGCACTCTATAAACTCCATATTGTTCTCTGTCAGAGTCCCTGTCTTGTCTGTAAATACGTACTCCACCTAGAAACAGAAGTGCACACTGTGTATAAATATATCAGCTTGACTCTTTATATTTACAGTCCAGATCTTGTGCTGAAAGCAGAAAGCAGTAATTATCTCAGAGTGAGTTCTACCTGTCCCAGCTCCTCATTCAAGTCTGACGTGTTGACGACGGCTCTCTCTCCCAGCTCCTCGTCAAACATCTCGTCGTCCCACATGATGAAATAAGAACCCAAGAACTTCTGCATCTCTACGGTGACGTACATTGAAACGGGAATGATGTAGTTGAAGAGAACCATGAAGGCCAGGAAGTCTGTGAACGCTCGGATCAGCTAAAGACAAGAACAAGCATAATAAAAGTAAATAATAAGAAGAAGAAATACTAAAATTCTGAATATAAAAAGACTCACAATGTGTCTTTTCCTCTCAGTCTCCGTCCTCTCGTTGTACCAGGGCTCGTCTTTGTTGGGGTCAGCTTGCCACACGTACTTCAGCATGGTGTTGATGACAGCTTTACTGACGAGGATGCACAGGTAGACCACCAGGTATGCATTCATAGACCTGTTTGTATAGAAAAGGGGTTTATAATAGACATATTTAAATACAAATACGCACAATCTCATTAAAACTTAACTAAAACTAACAGCACATGTGAATAATTGTCCTGTTGGGATAACAAGAATAAAGAAAACCACAGAGTTATTCAGGGTGGAAAGTAAAAGCAGAAATATTTCTATAAGTAAATCAGAAGAAAAACTTCACATTCACACAAACAGAGTAAAAACTGGCACAAAGCGTTCAGTCTGAGCCAAGTCAGCTTTGGTAAAAGGAAGACAAATGCCAGTGAAGTAATCCAGCACACAGTAATCAAGTGTAAATGAAATCCACCTCCAGTCAGTCATTTCCACAAGCCATCTGGATACAAGACTCCATCAACGCCAGATGGAAGGAAATTCATTCAGTCAGCGCAGAGAAACAAACTGACCGGCACAGTGAATAAATGAAGATATGAGAAGTGAACAGATGGATGGAATGATGGGAAAAAGAGTGTTTTGATTATCTAATCTAATGTGAGAAAAGGAGAGATTCTGCCAAAGGCTGAAGCTCGGATAAGAACGTCAATCAATGCCAAAAAGTTTCTTGTTTTATTCTATTTATAAAAAGAAAACAAAAAGATGAAGGTCTTACTTTTCCACTGCGGATCGTTTCTGAGACTTGGATTGATAATTCAGAGCCATCTTCGTCTCCATACCGGTGTAGATCGCAACAGCTGAGACAAAAAAATTAAAAATTTTTACAGGTTGTTTTTGTTTTAGACTTAATTTAGTGACGTTTGTGTGTATTACCAAAAATATATTCTGTGTTTTTAAGTGTTGCTCCTCGAAGCAGCAGGTTTTCTGATCCCAACGGTCTGCAAACAGATAATTTGGTTACACCTTTTATCAAAAATAAACCAAATAATACATGCATTTAATTACAATCTCTAATCACGTTATTTTTCAAACAACAAACCTTCAAAATCTTGCTTAAATGTAAAAAAAAGGAAAATCTAGTAAAACATCAGATCATTTTTGAGGCGTTTACCTGGCCACTGGCTCGTTGTCCATATAGATATTAATACGACCCACAAATCTGTGCAGAATAAAGGAAATGTTTTACTTTAGAGGCTTATTGAAACAGTTGTTTCAGGTCTGTTGCTTGTGTTTGTTGCACTGACTTGTACAGATCTGGTTGAGGTTGTTCACACTCTATAGTGGCGTGGATGGAGTTCACCTCTTCCTCTGTTGTGTAAGCTTTGGTGTCCTGAACTGCATAGTAAGTCTGGGTTGATCATTTGAAGAGAAAGAACATAAAGGAATAAAAAGATAGTGAGTAACTGAGTGATTAGAGGTAATTATAAACAACAAACAGATGATTTGGATTTCAATACGTTTATCTAACAGACCTTATGGCTGCTCTCGCCATCCAGACTGGCTGTAGTAACGAAGCACGTTCCGTCATCTCGAGACGAGGACAGAAGAATGAGATCACATGGAAAAGTCTCGTCTTCATTCACTAAAACCACGTCTCCAACCTGAGACAGACAAGCTGTTATTCTTATCTACTAATTTCTGCTTAACTTTATCTATTTTATTTCAATTTCGGGAGGGTCTAATTAAATCACGGGAGTAAAAACAGATCAAAGTGCTCCTTAAAGCGCACACACATAAAACGCCTAGTAGCAGGAAAATCCATCTACACGAGTCAATAAAACAAATGCATTAAAGGTTTGCTGATGTGAGATATTTTTATACCCTGAGCTTGCGACTTTGTTTGCGGACCACTTTCCCGTGCTGCACCACGTGGACGGGACACTGATTGACAGCGTTGTCTGCTTTATGTCTCAACCAGTCCTCATAACCCTGAGAGTTGATAAAGTCAGAGTAAAAAAAAATTAAGAACTAAAGAAGGAAAATGAGTTTAAAGAGAAAATGTCTGACCTGTTTAATGGCGGTGACTATGATGACAAAGAAGAGCGGCAGTCCGCTGGTGACGGGACTCGTGGGAGTGTCGATGATCAGCTGTGGTCACACACACATCAACAGATCAACAGAAATACACAACGCTGATGCATCAGCCTCCTGATTTACAGGTCAAAGTGTCTTTGGATTATTTGAAGAGATAATAAATAAAATAATTAATACTTTATAGGTTATTTTTTCTTTATCATTTTGGTAAAATTCATAGTTTAGACAAAACCTGAACTAAAACTAACCCAATCTGAGCTTTTATATTACAATCTTGACAGAAACCCCTTAAAACAAATTGATAAGAATTTATGAAATTTCTTTTCAACACTTTGCAAAGCTGGATCAACAAATGCATTAGGTTTGATTTCAACTTTTTAAAGTGAGTGCATAAAGTGAATTCTGTACAAAAAAATATAACAATGAAAATAAATTATCAATAGCTAAATAAAAACAATCCCCCCCCCCCCAAAACCAAAACTAAACTTTATTTCCTTTTTACCTGAACCAGAAATATGACGAGAAAGTAGAAGTTGGCGACTCTTCTGAACTGCTCGAACATATTTTTGGGGATGAAGTTCCAAAACGTGTACTGAAAAAAGTCAAATAACATAATCAGTGATTCAGATACAAGTGAGATCAACAGATATTCATATCTGCTGTATTTAAAATGAATACGTATTTTATATTCTTAACATCAAGACTCTTTGTAACTTATCTTTTCTACAGTGACTCACTCGGTGAGTGATGTTCTCAACAGAGTGTCCTATTTTAAAGAATAACTCGCCCACTCAGTAAAAACCTATCTGAACAGTAACTGTTTCTCTCTTCAGTGACGTCTCACTTTCTCCAACCGAACACGGAGCACACGAGTGTTTTTGAACAGGAAAGAACACAAAGTCTTTTTAATTATCCTGAGATCGTAGTTCAATAAAACCTTGATGCAGAACTCTTTATGTGCTGGCCTTGCTAGCTTCCACTGACCTTGGAGGACACTACTCTATTGTCAGGAAATCTTTGCTGTATAAACGCTTCAGTTCCAGGAGGAGGCTCCTTATGTCCGATGTAAATTGTCCTGCTGTCCACCCAGTTCTCCTCACCAACACACTGCAGGGAAAACAAAATACAAACATATGAAACACGCGTGTTGTTCATGTCTTTCACTGCAGTGAGTTTATATGAAACCTGTAGAAACAGATAAGTTAGAATGAAAGAGTGAGTTCTCCTCAATGAATGAGAGTTTTTGTTGCCACGGACACAAGGTCGTGCATGTGACTCAGACTGGAATGTAGAACACACACACAGTCACAGACAAATAAGATACCTGCTTTGCTTTTGGTCAAAAACAAGATGTTTAATAATTGAATAATTCACCATATAGACAAAAACTCACTCAGATCCTGTAGATGACTCATTTATATAAAACATTATACGTGAAATCTATTTTAAACAGGTTTGTCTTTATAAAAAAACAAATAAAAGCACTGTTGTTTTCCAAACTTCATCTGAACTCTGTCACAGCTAAAATACATGAAGTTCTCTGCACATTTACCACTTCAAGCTGTTTATGTCAGGATCTCTGCTGCTGGTGGGTGGTGTGGTTTCTCCCTGCACTAATTGTCTTGCAGGGCGTGGCAGCAGTTCATCAGTGGATACAGGTGTGGATCATTACCCAGCTCAGGAGAGCTGGGTACTTAAGCAGAGGAGGAACCACAGACAGACGCCAGTTTGTCCCACTACTTCACGTGGTACAGAGTGGCCAGCGTAACTGAATGACAGACTGTTTGTTAGCTGTGACTAACCTGCCTTCTCTCTCCTTATTCTCAGTCCTGTGTTCTGGAGCGTTCCTCCAGCTACCTGTGCCTCTGCGTGGTCATCAACCCGCCTGTATAGAGGGCTGGTTTTCAACGGGTCCTCCGGTGCTGTTGTGGTATTACGTGACAGGCCCTCCTTCCTCCGCGCTGTTGCAGTATTACGCGACAGGCTCTCCCTACCTGGCTTCCTGTCTGTCTCTGGTCTCCTCTGGATCCACGCCTCCCAGCTACCACGCTGCTGTCACCCCTGTCACAGTCACGTCTGTGCAGACAGCCCCTGGACCGGACATCATCACTCATTCCCGACAGTTGGATCACCACCCTCACGGCAGTGCCTGGGACTCCCTCCTCACTCGGCTATCACGTCACCGTGAGTTTAAAGAGCACATTCCCTGCACACCGTAGCTGGTCTCTCCACCTGTCACTAACATCTCTCTTCCACAACCAGGACCGAACCTTCCCCGCACCAGTTCCTGTCCTGTGTTTATCTACGTGTACAGTTCATTATTGTTTGTTGGAGCACTGTACATAATAAAGCACTGTAAACCGATCTCAGTTCTCCCTGTGTGTTTGGAGTTGGGTCACCCTTGGAGCTCGCACTCAAACCCCCTGGTATAGAACCATGACAGTTTATTCAGGTTGTGAAATTTATTACACATGGATTTTTACAAAATAACCAATCCACCTGGATGCTGATAATGTCAAACTGTAACAACAATGTTAGTTTGACTTTTGGATTGTTTGTAACTTTCCAGCGCATTAACCTGTTCATCTGGACATATCAGTATTTTGCAGATGTTTCATCAGCTGATGTGGAAACAAAGACGCAGGGAGTTAAACTGCGTGGTGTCATTCAAACACCTATAGTGTAAAAATACACTTGATTTTCAACCTTTCTGTAAATTGGATGACGTAAACGTGCAACATGTTATGTGTTTAACTTCTATGGGGGAAGTAGAAATAAAACCCATGACCAAGTGAATTAATAAGACTGATTATGACCAACTTTTATGATGGTAATCACAAACAATCTGCATTGTGTTTAGTGTGTTTACGTCACAACTGACTGCTCTTTTTAAACAATGAGTGACATGATTCTTGTCTTTTCATCACTCGTTAAGACTCTTTTTCTGTCATGAGATATTTTCCTGTTACTTCTGTCAACTCCTAAAAACCAAACCAATAAACCAGGTGAGGTTTTAAACCACCCGTCTATGCAGACACAATTATACAGGCTAACAAGAGGTGACACTAATCCGTGTCCAGTGAATGAGATTAAGTGTCAAGAGGCTGCATGGCCCACTTTACACTCTTCCCTGGTGTTTTTCAACACACACACACTGACATGTTTGATGACCAAGTTTGAACTGGGAGACTATTTGCATCATATGACCTTAAGATCGGTGACAAAGTGAAGGAGTGATGGAGATGAAACAAAGATTTCTTTACTTTACAACAGGAAAAGTTAAATATAGTCCTCCTGTTGCAAAGCAAATAAAAGACAAATGTAAAAAATAACAATAAAACACAAGAATTACACAACAAAACAAAGAAACCAAATACTATGTCTTTGTTGATATAGCATTTGGGAGGAAACCCAGAGAAGATGAAGAGTCAACAAACACCAGCATTCAAACACAGCCAAAATCCCCCCCCAAGCTTGTGGCAACACCCGACACCACATAAATGGGAAGAACCAAAGGTGGACGCATTGCGGTCCCCTCATAGAGAGGAGAACCCAGGAGGTCAGAACGATGAAGAAATAGAAAGGAAAAGAAAATTGATCAATGAATAAATATCAGTATTTTTAGCCATTAAAAGCACATTAATGCTAAAAGAAAAGATTTACCTAATGAATAAAAAGATATTTAAACAAGTACATTGATCTTATCAGACAAACTCACACGAATAGTTTGATATCTGGTTTATCCTGAAGGACGAATGAAAACCAGACAGCTTGCCAACTTTGACGCCCCCACAGTGTTGCTGTTCCTCATTTTCTCTCCCACCTGCTTGCTCCGTCTGCTTCACCTAACACAGTTCTTTCATATTTCCTGTTGTCTGCATGTTCCAGATAACAGAACCATCAGTAATAATTGGCGTGCAGGAACTTCTCGACTTAGTAAAAGAAATATCAAATAAAGGAAAATGAGAATTTCTTTGTTGCTTCAGTTAACTGTTGTTTTTTTTTAAGAGCAACAGAGAGTTAAAGGAAGAATCAGCAGGCATCCTCCTCGGCTTCCCCATAATGCAGCTTTATTGGTTTTCTCACCTCCGTCCTCTCCATCACTCACCACAACCTGGATGGCCTCTAAGCCAACAATCGCTCTTGTATCGATTATGTTCAGCTTTCATCCAGATTTTAGCTTTTTACATGAAAGCCTGTCTGTGTTTAATCAAATAAAGTAGCATCTTTACAAAATAAAAGCAGCTCCTAAAATAAAACCCAGTTTGGCTCAGAGCCTTCGGATGTAACTAGAGACTTTAAGCTATTCTGGGCATTGATAATAACTTTTAGTGGCGTTTCGAGTTTCAGGAGGCGGCAGGTTTCAGATGCGTATTTAAAGATGGAGGGGAAACATTTGTGGTCATGAGGAAAGAATAGAGAGATAGAGATAGAGAGAGAGAGAGAGAGAGAGAGAGAGAGAGAGAGAGCAGGGGGGGTTTGTTTCTGTCTCACTCTGCATTCACTTTCCTTACAGTCATGTTGGAAAGTGAAGGAAACTCTTCAGGGATCACTACCTCACACACACTCACAGTTATGTAACATCAAACATGTATGACAGCAGAGAGACAACAGAATACCTTCTGTGTGTTTTCCTCTGTTTTGTGACTCTAACACATAAAAAAAAACCTTTTATATTTAACTGCAGTCTACTTTTAATAAATTTAGACTTTAAAGTGCTTCACAGTGTGTTTAAGAAGTATTATTCTATTTTAAAAAGGGTTACAACAGAGTTAAAAAACCAAAACATCTAGTCTTCATGTATCAGAACGCTGTATTTCTAGAATAAAATACACTAACAGGAAGTTTAAAGTCAGTCATAGAAAATTTTAGTAAAATGTTTAACAGGTTTGTGATATGAGCTTCAGAAAAATCACTTTTCTATTCAAGATAAAGACAAGACAAGACAAGACAAGACAAGAGAAGAGAAGAGAAGAGAAGAGAAGAGAAGAGAAGAGAAGAGAAGACAAGACAAGACAAGACAAGACAAGACAAGACAAGAACTTAGAACTTAGTGCTGATAAGAATTAACTATTTAAGAACTTTAAATGATATAAATATTGTCCTTCAGTCAGATACAGTAAACAAGATTTTTAAATTTTATGTTTAAAGGCTCACGTTCACATGAAAAGACAAACTAGGAAACTTATCACAGATCCACATTCAGCATTTGGGGATATTATTTGAAATTTTTATTAAAGTGGAAACTAATTAATTTTTGAAGTGATTCAGTCTGTGTCGAGGACTCTGTCCCTTCTGCTAGAAGACAAGAGCTCAGTCTGAATAAAGGTACGCTAAACATTGTGTTTGAGTACAGACTGTTCATATACACTCACCGGCCACTTTATTAGGTACACCATGCTAGTAACGGGTTGGACCCCCTTTTGCCTTCAGAACTGCCTCAATTCTTCGTGGCATAGATTCAACAAGGTGCTGGAAGCATTCCTCAGAGAGTTTGGTCCATATTGACATGATGGCATCACACAGTTGGCGCAGATTTGTCGGCTGCACATCCATGATGCGAATCTCCCGTTCCACCACATCCCAAAGATGCTCTATTGGATTGAGATCTGGTGACTGTGGAGGCCATTTGAGTACAGTGAACTCATTGTCATGTTCAAGAAACCAGTCCGAGATGATTCCAGCTTTATGACATGGCGCATTATCCTGCTGAAAGTAGCCATCAGAAGTTGGGTACATTGTGGTCATAAAGGGATGGACATGGTCAGCAACAATACTCAGGTAGGCTGTGGTGTTGTAACGATGCTCAATTGGTACCAAGGGGCCCAAAGTATTCCCCACACCATTACACCACCACCACCAGCCTGAACCGTTGATACAAGGCAGGATGGATCCATGATTTCATGTTGTTGACGCCAAATTCTGACCCTACCATCCGAATGTCGCAGCAGAAATCGAGACTCATCAGACCAGGCAACGTTTTTCCAATCTTCTATTGTCCTATTTCGATGAGCTTGTGCAAATTGTAGCCTCAGTTTCCTGTTCTTAGCTGAAAGGAGTGGCACCAGGCGTGGTCTTCTGCTGCTGTAGCCCATCTGCCTCAAAGTTCGACGTACTGTGCGTTCAGAGATGCTCTTCTGCCTACCTTGGTTGTAACGAGTGGTTATTTGAGTCACTGTTGCCTTTCTATCAGCTCGAACCAGTCTGGCCATTCTCCTCTGACCTCTGGCATCAACAAGGCATTTCCGCCCACAGAACTGCCGCTCACTGGATATTTTTTCTTTTTCGGACCATTCTCTGTAAACCCTAGAGATGGTTGTGCATGAAAATCCCAGTAGATCAGCAGTTTCTGAAATACTCAGACCAGCCATTCTGGCACCAACAACCATGCCACGGTCAAAGTCACTCAAATCACCTTTCTTCCCCATACTGATGCTGGTTTGAACTGCAGGAGATTGTCTTTACCATGTGTACATGCCTAAATGCACTGAGTTGCCGCCATGTGATTGGCTGATTAGAAATTAAGTGATAACGAGCAGTTGGACAGGTGTACCTAATAAAGTGGCTGGTGAGTGTATGTCTTGGAGTGATGGGTTTTCAGTCCTCCCACCACCTTCAAGAGGAAAAAATAACCTACAGTTTGAAGCATCGGACAGAGTGAAAATACTGGATCCAATCAGTTTCAGAACAGGAATTTATTCTAGGGCTGGACAATATATCCCAAATGTATCATCACTGCACTGTTAGTGTGAGAAACATCAATAGAGCAAAGACAGTTTGGATTACATTCCATCTCTCTCTCCAATTTGAGAATCTCACTGGAGTAGACGTTTGGTTTAAATGAAGGAGTCTGAGATGAGCATGAGGACAATGTGTATTTATCTGATAACATCAAGCCAATAGCCAGTAATAATACAGCCACTGGAAGTTTTCCTAATCGCACAGCTTTAATTTATTCATAGTATTTAGTAACAATAATAAATATTGAGAAATAGTAAAAGAATGAGGGGAAATGAAAATGTTGTGATGCAATACATTACTAAGAGTTCAAACATCTGAGGTTAATCCAAATCTGGTAATTTCCTTTAACAATAAAACACACATTCCTGCTGGACACAGAAACCTGAAGCCCTGCTGTGATCAGGAACACAAAGTAAACAAGGAACTGGACCCACCTACTCTGAAAGCACACATTTCCTGAAACAAGTATTCCATCCACTTCCACAACACCCCCTACACACACACACACACACACACACACACACACACACACACACACACACACACACACACACACACCCAAGTGTGTTTTGGTATCCTTATGGGGACCGTCCATTGACTTCCATTGATTTTAGTAACTAGATTTATACCTAACCCAAACCCTTTTCCTAACCTTAACCATTACTGATCTATAACTAACCCTAAGACTAACTAAAACTCTATTCACACCATACCTATAAACCTAACCCCTAACCCTAAAAAGGGGAGTCCCCCTCATGGGGACCAGGCTTCGGTCCCCACAAGAACCCTCGGACCCCAGAAAGATAGTAAAAGTCAGGAAACGGGTCCCCAGGAGGTCAGAAATATCACTGACAAAAAGGAGAGACAGATTCAGGTAGAAGATCAGCTCTGATGTGCAGCTTTAGACAGTTTGTAAAGTAACTAGAATAACAATATGATTTTATTCCCACTGCAGAGATTAATTTTGATCAGTGTGGGACTAAAGACAGAAATACTCAGTGCTGCACATTAAAACAAAACAAAACTTTTTGTGTTTTAATATGAACAGCTAGTTAAAAGAGATTCTAAACACACTTTAAGGATGTAAACATCTGGCTGGCAGATGTTTCTTTCCTTCTCACAAAGAGCTTTCAAATGTTAAGTTTGACTCAGATCAACCAAATCCTGAACCTGAGTGTAAGATCCCTGTCAGCAGGATGAAGAACCAGCACCACATTCTGTAAGACCACATAGTACCACGTATCCCCAAAACTGCAACCCCCCCCCCACCCCCACCCAAAACCTTGATTGGCTGTCAAAATAATAAACCACCACAGTCTCGCTATAGTTTGTGCGCATTTCAACCCTCTGTGATCTGATACAGATCGGTTCATGTTGTGGTTCTTTGAGTCCAACAAGCAGACAATGATTTCTCTCTGAAAACAGAGAGAAAATAAGCCATAAATTGGTTCAGCACAGTGTGACTGCATTAAGATTTATTCCCCAAACATTTTCCCAACTTGCTGTACAAGCAGCAGAACCTGAAAACAATTTGTGATGCTGACATTGTGACTGCGACACTGGCGCTAATGCTGCATGATGCCTGCCAAGTACCGATAACATTTAGAGAGCGCTGTGAATAGCAAAGAGAAAATCACAGCAAAACACACAAGCCCATGTTTGTCTGCAGCTTTACGAGGCTGCGTTGTTAATACTAAAGTATTTTATCTCACACAGAAACAGGCGGTTCTGAAATTGAACCTCGACAACAAACGATAGACAACAAACTGCTTTCACTGATAAAACCTGCTGACAATCTGTTTACGATCTCTGATGCCTATTAGCTCAGAGATAAAGACAAACCTACATTTCTACTGTCACTACACTTCAAATCAAGACAATGATACTCTGTATTTGTTTTTAATAATCCTGATGGAATAAATCTATCATTATCTGTTATTATCATTTCTTTGATCTGTAACATTAAAGTGTGATAGAAAAATAAAACGGGGGGGGGGTTCACTGCTCTGTACAGTGTGTGTTTGTCATTCTGGATGTGTGTTTGTGTTGAGTCACAGATTAGAGACCAGCTGTGCTCCCCATCTGTCTCGCTATGCCAAGTAAGATATTAATAAATCCTCATCATCCACCTGTAAACACCACCATTCCACCTTTTAACCCCTGCAGTGAGGGAACACCTCAGTATATTGAAACACATGGTTTCCTGTTTAACACAGAAACTTCTTGATACGCTGGACAGACAGTTTCCTGCTGCAGAACGTCTGATTTAGTTAAGTGTTCCTGCAAATGAGCACAAAGAAGTAGGTGACCTGGATACTGCAAATAATAAAGGTGGAAACACACTTCCTGTCCACTTGAGACCTGAACGGACGAGCACATGCAGTATCACTGTGTTACACACCTCTTCCTTCTTCACTGAAGAGGCAACAGATTTTAACAACTGCAAGTCAAAACATAAGCAGAAAAAGAAAAACTGAGTGCTGCATCTTGCTGTTATCAACAGGTGGATCATTTATCACTCAAAGACCACAAAGACACAAAAACTTTAGCAAATTCCTGAGAAATCCCTCAAACGTCTTGTCTTTAGAGTATTAAAGTTAATTATTACCACCAGCTGTTTGGCTGTAACAATAAACTCCCAGATGAGACTTTTGGATGACTTCAAACAGTCATGCAATAATAGACTACAAACGGTATAAATACGCTCACATGTGGATCACAAACACGCATGTGGATAGTATGTAGAAGTATATTTCCACCTTAAGTGACGCTCGTCCTTTTGGCAGCTCACAAGTAAAAGGATGTATCTCATCAGTGAGAATATCCAGAGTTTATATCACAGAATCCAAAGTTTTATCAATCAGTTACTGTTTATTTTTCCCTGACGACATGAGAAAAACGCTGCTACCGGCTGAAATCAGTGAATTTTACTGTTCATCATTTACTGCTTGTACATACTTGTTTGTTTCTGTGTGAGAACCACCAACCATGTCATAAATCTGCACCTACGTGTCCTCACAAGCTCATCCTTATGAAAACACTTCTACTTTTAGCATCTCTGTCTAATATTCAGTTCCTTTCAAGCAGTAAAATCTGTGCAGATAAACCGAAATGTTCATTCAGAAAGAAATACTTTCACGTTCTGAGCTTCAGTTTAAATACTTTTGTGAACCTGCTCAGGAGGTAATTTAATCAAATTGTGTGTTTGAGGAGGAAATCCTCTCAAATTTGATAAATTCAGATAAATATTGGATCAGATCTGATTAAAACAGAACTATGTTATTGTTTGCAGTTATAACTGATATAAAACTGGGTAAAAATATGTTATGATGCCATAAAAAATGAAGCCCAGGACCTAGAGGGTGTGAGATGGTGAGCAGCAGAACAGAAACCTGTGTGGAGATCATCTGTCATGAGAAAACAGAAACAGACATTAACCTTCTTTTATTTCCAATCTGTGTCAAACAGCTTTGTTTGATAGTTTTAGAGCACATGACTTTTAAATACATATGCTATTGTTTATGTTTATCTTAATAGATTTTAGCGGTGATTTCAGATGGACACAGAAACTCAGATTTTACAGGTCTGTCAGCCTTTAATTCTCCCCTTTAAATGCTCTAAAAATCCAAATATTCTTATGTTCTAGTCAGTCACTAAAAACTAACACCAGACTGAATAATACAGGTTGGATCCAGAGCAGGAGTCAGAACACACTGTCTCTCTTCAGAGCAGGACAAAACTCCATTGTTGTGGACTTCCTGTGGACGAGAGTCATTCCCTGAATATCCTGGGAATAAACTTACACTCGCTTCATTGTGTGAGTGAGAAGGAGAAACTGGAAGGGAGTGCCGGTGGTGATCACATGACAGCCCACATGACCCAACCTCCAGTCGAGTCACATGGGGCTGACTGTCAGGAATGTTGCACAGCTAAAGAAGAAGATTGAGGGATTTCAGAGCTTCTTATGACATGAAAACTGAGTCTGAGGTCATTTATGAAACTTCCTTTACTCAAGAATCAAACATAATGTGAAACTACGTTTGCTTCATCCTCCACTCAAGGAGGCTTGAAAAACAAAATGAGCAACCCAATAACTGTAAACACACTTTGATAATTAGCAGCAACCTGCAGTCCTGTAGCATTTCTGCTCACTGTGTATTTATTTTCCTTAAGGTGACAGAACTGATCTAACGTGCACATATATCATCTCACTGTGTTTGTGCTTCCATCTGCACTCTGAGGAGATAAAATTCTCTGAATAATTTTACGTTTTCCCTCGTCTTCTCTGTATTTTAGGGGCTTTTTGAACAACCTCAGTCTGGTGAAACAGGTTTGTTTAGACCAGAGCTTCACAAGCTAACAGCTCCAATCTAAAAGAATTCATAGCTAATGCTTTTTTCAAATTACAGGGTTAATCCAGCAGAAATTATGTGATAATTGAGACAGAAATTCTACAGCTAAAAAACTCAGCCAATAATTTCCACAGCAAATAACAAGAGAAGCTTGAATATGAGCATGTAAAGGTTAGAAACTCAGTCTCACATGAATCACAGTAACTTTTTTTAGATTAATTATTTATACTTTATACTGTTTTATAGCATCAAGATATTAACTTTCCACAGAACTCACTTCATCAGCTCTGAACTATTACTTTATATTATTATTACAGATTCATGCTTGCAAAGCTGAATTTACTGACCACAGTTAGGAAATGCAGATTTATCTACAAACGTTTCTCAACTGACAGTAAAATTCGAGCCTTAGGATTGAAATAATTGTTTAGACATTCAAGACAGGACTTGTGAAAGTGGGAAGATGCAAGAAAAATAAAACATTGATAAAAATGTATGACTGCACAGCCAAACTGACAAACCTTTATCAAACAGGTAATGAAGCCAATAGTCACTATAAATCAGATTTAAAATGTAACTCTGCAGAATGAAGCTGCACTAAAGAAAGCAGGTTTTTACACTCGAGCAACCAAACAAAAACCATGACTCACTAAAAGGAATTTCCCAAAAGACTCTCAGGTCACATGAAGAAGCTGATGAACCTCAGAGCTGATGAGAAAAACCCAGAAATGTGTCTGGGAGGAAACCAGCCAATAAGAAAAAAGCTCAATTTATGACCAGCTGTCTCCTCGACTGTCAGGCTACAAAACCTTCATGCACATTTACTCATTTCTACCTGTTTGTGACGGTCCACCAGGTGCAGACTGGGGTTCTATGACCGTGTGCTGACAACACACGTGTGATGATTAAACTCCAATCCAAAACACAGGCAGAGGAAGAAAAATAGGCTGGTGTATAAAAGTGCAGGGCATTTAGTTAAAAGATGAGGTGAAACTGATCTGAACTTTTAATCATGAGCATGTAAACATCAGTAATTTTAATGTAAACACAAAACTCCACCTGTCATCACGGGAAAATAGTAACTAAAATTACTCAGATTACTAGATAAATTCATAGTTCAGAGAAAATTAAATGAATGTGCTCATTTGAAAGAAGATATGGAAGATTTTCCCAAAATGTGTGTGAGCTGTATCCGTCAAGCTGTTGCACGTGAACCCTGATGTTAGTTTTATAGATGAGGAAAAGGATGAGAAGACAAGAAGCAGCTATAAGGCTGTAGGTTCACAATATTTTTTAAGTTCAGAGAGTTTAAACTCATTTAAAAGTGAGAATTTGTTTCCAAATGTTCTCCAGAAGACTATTAAAACAAAACAGCGTTAGACCGACACCATCCACTCAAAGTAAACAACAGATTTCATCTATTGTTAAAGGAAATATGCTGTGACACACTGTTCAAGTATCCCACACAGCTGTTTTAGCTGTGGTGAACAAACGCCTGCCAAAGGAGACTTGTTTTTATGGGCTTCCTAGGTTACTGCCATCTTTATGAAACTATTCACCTGCAGAGCAGAGCCAAATGAAGAGAGCTGAGTTTCACAGAACAGAGAAATGTGGGTGAAATCAAAGTTTTACCTGAACGAGTCTCTTCATTATCACTGGTCTTAGAAATCCGATTAATCTCCATCAAACAGAAAATGTTACGATGCTGCAGCTGGTAAAGAAGCATCAAGCTGCCTGATTATTCACATCTGTCTGACCTTTTATTATCTCGCCGTCCCTCCTTCCTGCTTTTACCAGCTGAACCAACTGATCCATCCCATAACTGGTTCAGACTCCAGCGACTTCATGTTAATCACATGATAATCAAACGATATCAAAATAATAAAAAAAGAACTGCAGCCAAAATAACCATTCAAGCTTTTCTTTCTCTTTTTTTCTTGCTGCCAGTGTGAAGCAGCTTTTTGCTGTTACTCGGGTTTCTAACTGAGAAAACAAACATAAATACTGATGTTTATACCTGCTAAACTCCAACATAAACAAACCCCCCGCCAGCAGTCTCTACATTTCATGGTTAAGTCTAAGTTTTGATAACAAATATAACATGTTTAAACGTGTTTTTCTTTTTAGCAGTAAATCCACCTGCTGCAACAAGAGATTATATCTTTTCCTGTTATCAGAATAACTCAGATGCATGAGATTATATTAAAATATTTTGCCTATGAACTGCTTCACCTTCAGAGAAGTTCAGTAAAGGAGACTTGCTGCTCTGGAACTGTTGGTTTAACATGGTCACGTGAATCTTGCTGCCCTTTACCAGAGAAGAAAACCCACCACACTCTCACTGTGAGTGTAAGACGCATGACGAGGGACAGAATCATGATACAGTTTGTTCTTTATTATCTCTTGAACCATCATGAGATTAACAGTCACCCTGTGTGTTTATCCCGGAACTCACTGTCCCTTGTTTCTAAATCAATTTTTCATTCTTTTTAGAGAGAGTAATAAAGAGTTTAAGGTGGGTGGGGCCCCAACTCCAGGCCCTCGAGGGCCACTAACCTCAATGTCTTAGATGTTTCCCTAATTCAACACACCTGATTCAGATGTGCAGGTTGTTAACAGGCTTCTGCAGGACCTGCTGACATGTTGAATCAGGTGTGATGAAGCAGGGAATCATCTAAAACATTCAGCTTAGTGGTCCTCAGGAGCCTGGATCAGGACGGCACATGCTGAGGCCAAAACGAGTTCCCGAAAATATTCATCAACAGCTGCAAGATTAAGTATCTGTGAGAAAGAGAAAAACACAAACTGGGGGGTGAGGAGTACTTAATGGCATCATGTGACCCACGTAAGACCAGTCACCTGATGCAGAGTGGGTGGGGGGGGGGGTCTCTGGAAAATCAGCTCATCTCATATGTCCAAGCAGTTGTTGTGATTATTTATTGTGGAACTTAAAACTTATATAAACTTACTAAAATCCTTAAATAGTATAAAATAAGAGCCACATTAAGAAGTTGAAAATGTAAAAACACAAAGCAGAGCAGAACATGTAGAACTTCTTTCTTTACTTTATTCAACATGTTTAATTTAATCAAGAACAACTTTAAATCCTGTAACATAAAAACTCAATAATTCCTGAGATTACGATTCTTTTCAGATAAAAGATAAAATGTGATTAAAAAACCCAGCTGTGTCCCTCCACTGCTGGCAGCAATTATACTCAAATATTCATGTTGCGATTATTATTTATTCATGTTAAAATGTCCAGTGTAGCACTAAACGTCTCAGTTTGTCATTCAGCTGTAGTCAGTCAGGAATATTTATGTGGTTCCATTAATGACATCATCATGATCCCACGTGGATTCCAGACCTTTAGTACTTGAAAACTATTTTACCAACTACTTTTTACAGGTAGTTGGTCACAACTATTTCTTTATTTCATGATGTTTATCGAGTACAACGATGAGGTTTCAGAACAATCGATGCTGTAGGTTCAACACACTGTTCCTACATCCTTCATTTCTCCTGTATCATCAGCACTTCCAGGCATTAATAACAATAATAATACTCAATTGTATTTTGTTACCTGGCAACAAATGAATCTTTAAGAGAAACAGCCAGGAAATGTTATAGGCTGATTCTAATTCTCATTAGTGTGTCAGTGAAGCTTCTGCTGCTCTTTATTCTTCTTCCTTCAGATTCAAGTCAACTATCAGGTGAAACTCAGTCACAGCATGCCGTCATATCTCAGGGCTCCGGGCTGAATATCCACATACTTCCCTCTGAGATTAAATCAGATGTAGGACTCACTGCAACAGTTTATAAAATTATACATTTTTTTCTTTGTGTTAGAAGAACTTAGATGAAATGAAACCAGACTTTCTTTCTTGAAAGTTAAAGACACGTTAAATAAAAATAGATTCTGTGACTTTAAAACCCAACAACATATTTTCTCGAGTGGAAATAATTTCTTAACTAATAAAACACATAGTTCTATAAAAATGATTAAGTGGCTTCGAACTGGTTCATGTTATAACTACTAATATCCATAAAAGCTGGTACAGACCAGTGATTTTGTGAAGCAGGTCCTAAAACCCATCAAATCGTCCTCTAACATCACAGACAGAGGAGGGTGAAACAGATTAAGGCAGTGTGTATGATGATAGGTGTGAGCTTAATGTCTGTGGTGCACCATCAGCATTTGGGAACGAGGATGTTCACTCTCTTACTAGGAACAGTTTGTTCCAGCTGAGTCCAACCAGCCATCATTTCCTCAGAACATTAAAGTGCACCTGCCCACATCAGCACTTTTAACTGGCGATCAGGAGCAATATTATTATGATGACCCAAGTTCAAAAAACAGGTCTGTCTATCGCTGTATCGTCTCTCTCTCTGGATGGAGGTCTCTATGCACCATTAACTCAGGCCAATCCATCATCCAATGTGCTGGAATATACTGGTGATGTTAGTGCAACGACTTCCATACGAGACACACACTCAGTTTATGAAGAGCTCGACTGTTTAACTTAAGAATTATTCAGATATACCAAGTTCAAGTTAAGCTCTATTTAATGTAGTCATATAAAGATGAGTGACTGATGATATCAGTCAAAGTGTATTTGTATTCAAATTTCGCACTAAGTGGTGTACGTGTAAACAGAAAGAACATGTGGGCTTTAAAGTTTCCGTGCAGCTACAGCGAAACGCCGATCCTCTGTGTTTAATCTGCTCCTCGTAGATCCCTGAGCATCTGCTCACCTGACCTCAGAGCCTGTTCACTAGTGTGCAAAGTTAAAAGGCTCATTAATGTCTTAAAAACAAACAGTACGATCTTAAACCTTCAAGTGAAAAAGGCCAAAGTCAAAGAGGACTTTTTTGGAGGAGTTTTTTTGGTTAGTGGGTTTTATAAGATATGGACCAGGATGGTTACTGTGACGGCAGGGAGGGTCGTGTCACCTGCACAAACCAAGACAATCAAATCAGCTGTAGCTTTTCTATTTGAGGGGACAATAAGTTTATGGTTCACTGGTGCAATAGTGGATGAAAGACTATACCTGAATTAGTGTCTGTATAAATAATGGATCGAAAAGGGACAGTTGGAGAAATCCATGTATGAGAGGATAACAAGGCTCCATCAGTGTTGAAAATACACAGAGAGGTTTTAGAGCAACATCTGCTCCCATCTGGACAACAACTCTTCCAGAGAAGGTCATACCCATCACAAATCATGGCTTCACAGGAGAAGACTCCAGACGCTGAACTGACCTGCCTGCAGTTCAGATCTTTCACCAATAGAAAACATCTGGAGCATCAGAACTGTTGAGCAGATAGAATCCTGAATCAGACCAGAATGGGATCAATGTTCCTCTCCTAAAACTCCAGCAGCTGTTCTCCTCACCTCCCAGATGTTTACAGACAGATGTTAGAAGAATAGGAGATGTTACACAATGTAAACAACATCTATGTTCAACTTTTTTCAGATCAAATTTAAAACAAGTTCATATTTTCTATGAAATTATAAAATATCTCAGTTTCAACATTCTGCATGTTGTTTGTGTTCTAATATGAATAAAATCTGCATTCATGATATTTGAAACAGATTCTATTACCATCTTACTTACATTTTACATGATATTTTAACTTTTTTTGGAACTGGGGTTGAATTAATTGCATGAAATGCTGCATTTATCTCCTTCTCACATCAGGTTGATGATGACCAACTCCAGCCAGAGAAGAGCTGAAACCATCTTGAGACCAAAGGGCTTAGTGGGAGTCAGTAAATCCTTTAGGTAAAGAGACTAACCCTGGTGCACTTTGTGGATTGTAGACAGAATGGATAAGCCGGTGTTTAATGATTAGCATGAAGCTAAGAGGAAGCCTGCTGATGTTGCCATACATGAGAACGCTTTAAAAGCCATTTTACTGTCTCAGAGATACAATAATGTCCTTCATCTTCTATCTCCTCCCAAATTTTCCCTTAAACGTTTGACCACTGTTGGTGCAAAATTACTTTTTTCTTTTATTTACAAGCATGTGCTCCATGTGACTGTGATGGCTTAACATCTAATTCAATCATTTGTGTTTTCTGTATTTCCAATAATAATAAAATATATCTAAAACATGTAAATAAGGATAATTCTTTTGAAGAGGGACTCATTGGAATTCCCTCAAGCCCCCCCATGTCGGGTGTCCCTGAATCTAACAGTAAGCAGCTGTGCTGTACATGACTGAATAATAAGCTGCACAAACATCCGTCTGCATTGTGTTCCAGTCCACACATGAATTATTCACAACTAGACACAGCCATGGAGTTCATTCGATCCGTTAGACTCTGCGTCACCTAAATACTACAGTATTCCACCTCCCTGCTTACTAACAACCAGTAACAACCTTTTCACTGTCAGCAGCTTCGATTCTTCTATTTATTCTATTATCTCAACTTCAATCACATGTGCAAGATCTACAAGATAATCATTCAAGTGCCCGTTTACAAATGGCAAAGAAAGAAGTTGTTTATTTATGCTTCACACATGCATATCAGGTAAGAAAGTTTATATTCAGGCTGCAGAAAATAAGTAACAATTACAGAACAAGCCAGGTGGAATGTAAGCTGTAGGTCTGAAAGTACTGCTGTAAACTGGATTAAATGGATGAACACCAGTAACCCTTTAATCCACTATATGAAGGCAGGAATCCAGGAGAAGAAACACTTCCTGTCCAGGAACAGAGCAGAGACAGAACCAACATTTGAATGGTGCCAATGTATATTGTCTGATTTAAAAAAATGAAGGAATATTAATATTTAAAAGTTGCCAAGTAAAAATACGGTTCAATTAATCTGCATAAAGCTGCATTAAATGTAATCTTCATGTAAATACTTTTTTTTTAAACTGTCGCTGAGAGAACTGGTGATAACGTGTCTCAGACAGAAAATACTTTTCACCACAACTAAGCATATAATCATTGCAGCTCTAAATACAGTGGGGCAAAAAAGTATTTAGTCAGCCACCAATTGTGTAAGTTCTCCCACTTAAAAAGATCAGAGAGGCCTGTAATTTTCATCATAGGTATACCTCAACTATGAGAGACAAAATGAGGAAAAAAAATCAAGAAAATCACATTGTCTGATTTTTAAAGAATTTATTTGCAAATTATGGTGGAAAATAAGTATTTGGTCAATAACAAAAGTTAATCTCAATACTTTGTTATATAGCCTTTGTTGGCAATGACAGAGGTCAAACGTTTTCTGTAAGTCTTCACAAGGTTTTCACACACTGTTGCTGGTATTTTGGCCCATTCCTCCATGCAGATCTCCTCTAGAGCAGTGATGTTTTGGGGCTGACGCTGGGCAACACGGACTTTCAACTCCCTCCAGAGATTTTCTATGGGGTTGAGATCTGGAGACTGGCTAGGCCACTCCAGGACCTTGAAATGCTTCTTACGAAGCCACTCCTTCGTTGCCCGGGCGGTGTGTTTGGGATCAGTAGCTACGTTTACATGCGCCAAATTTCCCCGATCTGATTAAAATCTTGGTCGATCTGAATTCCCAAATCCCTGTGTACATGGACACTAACTGAAATGATCTGATCATGCCATGAGTACACATGCACCAAGCACTCAATCAGGTTAAATGAGTTGAGCATGCGCACAGCGAGTTGTCTTTCCGGGGGAAGAAAAAAAAGTAAACAAACTCCGTCCTTTCTGCACGTCTTTCCCGCCCCATCGTGTGCTCGAGCTGACTCACGTTTTCCCCAATATGGACCTTCTGCAGGTGATTACCTTTATGTTTGGGTTTTTACTGGTCGCATTAACCAAGCTAGCGGCTGAATACATATTGCTACTGCTCCTCCGCCACAGGAGAGGAGAGCAGGATGACAGGATGACTGCACCAGCAGACCACTTCTGTTTACTTCCCGCTATGTTTTCTACTTGAGTCTGCGAAAGTGGAAAGACGTCACGCTGAAGTTGTACGCATGCGCAAAGGGCTCTTTTCACCCTTTCTTTCCGAATGGGTGTGTACATGCACGTCTATCCGAATAAAGATCGGACAAAACCACCCCTCTCGATCGGAAGTAAATTTCTTTCGGATCAGGCTGCATCGAATCAAAACATTCGGGTTGACATGTTTACATGACGTCTTTTTTATCCGATTGGGCGTTTATTCCGATTAAATGTGCCCATGTAAACGTAGCTATTGTCATGCTGAAAGACCCAGCCACGTCTCATTTTCAATGCCCTTGCTGATGGAAGGAGGTTTTCACTCAAAATCTTACGATACATGGCCCCATTCATTCTTTCCTTTACACGGATCAGTCGTCCTGGTCCCCTTGCAGAAAAACGGCCCCAAAGCATGATGTTTCCACCCCCATGCTTTACAGTAGGTATGGTGTTCTTTGGATCCAACTCAGCATTCTTTCCCCTCCAAACACGACAAGTTGAGTTTCTACCAAAAAGTTCTATTTTGGTTTCATCTGACCATATGATGTTCTCCCAATCCTCTTCTGGATCATCCAAATGCTCTCTAGCAAACCGCAGACGGGCCTGGACGTGTCCTGGCTTCAGCAGGGGGACACGTCTGGCACTGCAGGATTTGAGTCCCTGGCGGCGTAGTGTGTTACTGATGGTAGCCTTTGTTACTTTGGTCCCAGCTCTCTGCAGGTCATTCACTAGGTCCCTCCGTGTGGTTCTGGGATTTTTGCTCACTGTTCTTGTGATCATTTTGACCCCACGGGGTGAGATCTTGCGTGGAGCCCCAGATCGAGGGAGATTATCAGTGGTCTTGTATGTCTTCCATTTTCTAATAATTGCTCCCACAGTTGATTTCTTCACACCAAGCTGCTTACCTATTGCAGATTCAGTCTTCCCAGCCTGGTGAAGGTCTACAATTTTGTTTCTGGTGTCCTTTGACAGCTCTTTGGTCTTGGCCATAGTGGAGTTTGGAGCGTGACTGTTTGAGGTTGTGGACAGGTGTCTTTTATACTGATAACGAGTTCACACAGGTGCCATTAATACAGGTAACGAGTGGAGGACCGAGGAGCCTCTTAAAGAAGTTACAGGTCTGTGAAAGCCAGAAATCTTACTTGTTTGTAGGTGACCAAATACTTATTTTCCACCATAATTTGCAAATAAATTCTTTAAAAATCAGACAATGTGATTTTCTGGATTTTTTTTCCTCATTTTGTCTCTCATAGTTGAGGTATACCTATGATGAAAATTACAGGCCTCTCTGATCTTTTTAAGTGGCAGAACTTACACAATTGGTGGCTGACTAAATACTTCTTTGCCCCACTGTAAATGACTTGTGAATTAGATATGCACTACACACCACAATTACGGCAAGTCTGTTCAGCAGCGGTTTGCATTTAAAGCTTATTCTCTATAGAACAGTAACAATAGAACTGCATTACTGGTGGACGAAGAGCATCTGAGTCTGAAACTACTGTAATATTAAGAGAAAGGCTTTATAAGGAAAAACGTTTAAAGACCGTGTAAAGGGAATTCTGCTATTTTCTTCTAACCACATTATAAACATAATAAATGTACTGTTCTAAACATGTGAAAAACCTCCCAACAATTAAAAACTGAATTGTGGAGCTAGCCTTCAAATTGCGTTTCAAGAGTTTTCTGTTTCAGGATTTTATGGGCGGGTCTAAAAGGATAACCCCGCCCCCTGCTGCCCGTACAGTGCGGTAGCTTCAGTGGTTTTCCCGCTCCTTCATCCGAGGGATGACCGTCTGAAAAAGCTTTGGGTCGATTTTGTGCAGAGGAGCCACACAGTAGACAGTAACTAAACCAGCATGATAGGTAGGAGCTACTTCTGCCACCTGCTGCCTTCATATGCTAAACAAAGCTCAGAATGGCGTAGCAGCACATTCCGCTCCTTCACTGATCAATAAGTCTGAAGCATTGCGGTTGTGTGGAAATATTTCAACTCCTCAAAAAGCAGCGATGCGCAGTTTTACATGTGGGTAGAACCTCAAACTTAACGAACCAGCCGGAACTCAGAAACGGAGGAAATGCAGTGATGTGGGGAAGAGAAGGAGGTGCTAGAGGATGAGACAGACAGGTTTCAGCGCCTGCAGCGGACACGCCCCCAGCGTCTCAGAGCAGAGAAAACTGATCCTTTTTTCATTATTTTGTAACCAAATTTCATATGCTTCGCAGTGTTTTTAATCATTCAAATTTGGCTGGATGACTAATAACTAATATTCCTGTGCAGTGACAAACTCAGAACACACATTTGTTGTTACTTTACATGGGCTTTAAGTGTGAATACAGTGTGATCAGAGTTCTACATGCCAGAGTGAAAACATTTTGTTCTCCTTCAGCCTGAACTCAACTTACAGCACTGTGTTATGCTTTTAAAGAGAGCGATCAGGTTATATAACATCTACAGGCTTCAAAGAAATCAGGAATGGCAGCCATCGAGGAAAGCACACTGCACAGTCTGCACTGCTGAGTAACATCATGAAGTTAAATTAAATTGTTATTATTATTTAATCTGACTTAATTGTCTTTCAGCAGGAGCGACTGCTTCCTCTTAACTCCGCCTCCGTCCTTTGACTCAAACCAGGTCACACAAAAACAATGATTTTCACATATCATTTGATCACTTTACGTTCACCATCACTGGCTAAAGTTCTGAACTTTAGGCTGAACAGACTGAAACCAAATCGATGGGGTGTGGCCCAAAACCTGTCAGTCACTGAACGCAGTAAGTCAGACATGTTGACTTATAAGAGTAAAGAAGACAGCGGTGTATGAACCCACTCCTGCAGCTGGTTGATCTATGTCTAAATGCAGAACTTAGAAATGGAATGCAGCCCGTGTTAATACACCTGTCGTCTTTATTGTAGAGATTGTGTCCAGTTTCTAATAATCTGTCCTGTTTAGAGATTTATTAGATGTTTTTCCTGCAGAGTACATTTTGTTACATTCCTACATCTGGAACTTCAGAACACGCTGAAGATCTCAGGTTCATCTCAGGTTGATTCAGTTCAGGTGTTGTGAAATTACTGGTTTATTATCGCTCCACAAAATCTGTTCCGTTGGTCTGATTGTTTGTACAAGACAAAATGCTTACAGAGCAACATCTTTAAGAAGACATATTCCTGGAAATCTGTATATAAAAATAAATAAATCCGATGTAACAGACAGAACAGCACAAAATATATATTATAACATCCTGGATTTAAATTAACTTCAAAGAGATATTCTAACGTTCTAAGGTATTTCTCTACATTGTGAATTTTTGACATAAAATTTGTCAAATTTAAATTATTTTTGAAACGATACCCTTTAAGTGACACTACAACAAATGAAGCATATGAAAAAATAAAGAATTAAAAAGGTTAAATTGGCTTGAATAGAGTCTTTTTACTTGGTGGACACATTTTACAGCTGCAGATAGACAACAAGAGTTGACAACTCTTTTTAAATAAAGTCCTACATAAAGTCTATGAAGTATATTGACTGATGACTCATAAGAAGTCCCGCTACGTTCGAACAGATGAAGTGTTTGCAACTTTCTTCTGAAGTATTCAGCAGTGTCTCTCTTTGGATTTCTGCAGCAACAGTGAAATCTATTTAACCCTAACCCATTAGTTCGAACCCATTATAGCAGCAGACCTCATCAGCATCCCACATCCTATCATTCACAGACCTGTCTTTCTCTGCTTTTTCTCTATCAGGCTCCATTTCAGCCCCCACACAGCAGCAGGGATTTCGTTTAATCAGCCCTTTGCAACAGTTGGGAGACTGTGTCTAAGCCTCTATGGAGCGTACCAGGGTAAGAAACCTCCGGGTGTCAGAGAGGCTCCCTGCTCTATCTGGATTAAAGTCAGACGCATCACTGTGGAGCCTAATGCAGCTCTCATCCATACAGGCTGGCTGCTCCACTGCTGCCATTGATCTGGCAAACAGGAAGAAAACAAATGGATTACATAATTCATGTGACTGCTCTATTTGTAGCCTTGATCGGCTGGAAAAAAGAGAGATGATAGATGACATTCAGCGCAAGTGGTAATTGTTGTTAGTCTGAATCTCATACATGTTCTGTCATGAACAAGTATGTATGAGTATGTAATGACCCTCCTTTTTAGTTCTTTTTATTATTATTTCAGACAGATTTGTTCCAGAGGTAAATCAGAAGTGGTGAGAGGGTGTTTTATGTGTTTTAACATATTATAAGTTATTATTTTCAAAACTTTCCATCTTAAGACAAGTTAAATAACACTGAGACAGTCTTACTGGTAGAAAAACACAAATTGCTAACAATGCAAATGATTGAGATATACTCACATTCATAACATGCATTTGTTAGAGCTTTTTTTGTCTTCTCTGACAATTAATCTTTACGTTTTCATTTTAGGTGACATTTATCGATAATTACAAGACCACCCATTCAGTGTTTCACGAGCCACAGAAGGGTCCCGAGCTTCCTTTTGTGAAACACTACAGGAATAGACTAATATCTGCTTTTTATTGTCTTTAACTGCCCAGATTTTAAACAATGTTGTCTGGATTGTGAGTTGGGAAACTGCAAACAGAGCAGAATAAAAGGAACTCTGCGCTTTTATCTGCTTATTTCAACATGATTTGTAACTTCCTGTTTAAAAGTATTAGGATTTACATCGTTTTGAACGTTTTCCGACTCCCACTGGGAGTGAAACTTGAAGCGGATGCGTAGCGTCAAAGGAATTTGAAACCAGTAGGGATGTTTCGACACATGTTTGTTGGCTTATTTTGCAAAGAAAAGGTGAAAGTGGTAAAAAGCAACTGGAGGACAGAAGCGGAGTAAAAAACTTACATATCGGCTGATGAGAGTCCGAAGAGTGCTGAAATCCATCCCCATCCTGCCTCTTCTCTCAGTCTTAGTATGGAAGCTTGGACTTTCCTGTGGTAGTTATGTTGTTTTCATTTCTTTTCCCTTGTCCATGACTTTTATCTCCACTTGGTCTTCTTCCTGAAGCACAAAGGGCTCGTGAGTCTGAGAAAAGCTGCTCCCGACACGCAACAGACCTGTTCTCACCTTCGGGCACCGTAACAAGGTCTACCGGTTCCAGGAGGAGACTCTCCTCACGCGCTTTAATCCTCCTCTTATAGAAAAGTGGCCCCCTCTGTCTCTTTCTCTCGTGCACCCCAGTTTAAGTGCGCGTGGACCAATAATCTTCTTGTCTCGCGCCGCTGCCAGAGATTTTCTCTCATGTACGTCAGCCAGCAAGGTGGTGACTCTGGCATGAGGTGAGCGCATGCGCTCTCTGCTGTTTTTAATATGTAATTGATTAGTTGTTTAAGTTAATGATAAGTTATTGATCGGTATACATGGGTCGGAGGGCCGCTGAGTTTAAATTAAACACCAAGTTTTAATTTTAAACGTGTCTATAGCAATGAATGTGTCACACCTAAAGAATTAAAACAACTCCCAGTCATAAAGTTTGTTTTATGAAATAGATTTTTGAACAGCTACTTTGTAAAACATTTTTGCCACAGGTAAATTAAAAGGTACTAAACTCACTTTTTTGACAATTGTTTAACAAATTTGTTGCAATGTTAATATACCCTGAATCTATATCCACATATTCTCATTGAACTGACTTGAAAAATTATTGATGTACAAACTTTAGGTTTAAAATGTTCCATAAATGTATTTTTTAGTGTTTTCATCTGGAAACAAGTGAAAAGACTGAACAGAATTAGCATTTATTTCAAAGCATGTTAATAAAATGCAGTTTGTAATGATTTGGTTGTCTTGTTTTAAATCTGAGAACATGAAGGACCAGATGGAGCTGGACAAACAGCCACCTCTGGCCTTCGAGCCTCATTTTGACCATGTAAATATTACTTTGATTATTCCTGAGAGTAGCAGGAATTATCTCATAATAAGCTGATTTAGATTTAATTTAGAATTTAATTTGTAATTTAAACTGATATTTGTATCCATTCTACAAATATAAGATTAAAAACAAATTGTTAATTTCTTTCATGGCTAATGTGCATTCATTATCAATGTTATTTTAATTAATATTCTATTAACAGTTTGATCCTCATGGCTGAAATGTGGCTAATTATTTATGAGGAGACCGTTTGTAAAATTAATAAATTGTAATCAGTGAGATTAAACGGAACCAAAGTTTATGCTGATTGTTTTCAGGAGGGAAATATTTTCATTGATTTGTCCATTGTCTGTTTCCTGGAGACGCTTTCGGCGGGTTCGGTTGAATCATTATTGTAAGGTTAGTAATATTAACAAAACTGTTTCCTTTATTTACTTTCAAAGTAAAATACACTCTAACGCCACTATCTGACAAACAAGGTTTATTCTTATCAGCTTGAATTGTTGTTTTTTTCTAAAGTCAAATTGTTTAGGCCTCTTTGAAATGAATGAATGAATGAATGAATGAATGAATGAATGAATGAATGAATGAGTTTGTAAAGTGGTCTTGGATAGTAGTAATCAAGCTTTGTTTACTTTATGAAAAATATGACATTCAGTATTTTGCATTGATTATTCAAGCATAAAGTGGGACTATACAGTCAACACACGAGCCAATTCAAACAATAAGAATTTCATGAAAAATGACTTGAGATACAATTCTTTCATTACACAATCATGTTTTTGATGGGTTATTGTGGACATGTGACTAATCCATACGTACATAAAAAAACTTTTAAAGTGGGCTACCTGGGAACCAGACATCTGATTTAAAAATGCTAAACAAGCACAAAGCAGAAGTTATTTGTGTGGATTTATTTGATGTCCTTTTGTATGTGGTATAAATTTAGCATGGAATCTATTTGAGAACATAACATTTTGGTTTATTAAAAAATCTAATTTTGGGGTTAGTTTGTGTCTTTAGTTTGCTCAATATGCAACCATTCCCTGGCTGTTTGATATCTTAGTTATATACTTTTCATATAATTTTATTTTAGAATGGCAAAAACATGTAATAAAAGGCATTGTTTTGTAAAAAAATTTTTGATCATCTTTAATCATCAAAAACTTGTGTTAATTTAGTTTTGTCATATTTTTGCTTTTCTTTTAGTTTATTGCACTTCTCTTTAACTTGTAAGATGTGACAGGTGTATTTTAGGATCGAGATAGAGATAAATAAATTTACTTCTGTCTATGTCTTTTCAAACGTGACAAAATGTAACCCTAACCCTATTTTGTTGACAGTAGAGCACGTTTAAAAGGAGTTAATAAATAATTAAATATATATAAGTAGTTAATATATATAAGTAGTAATAATAGTAGTATTTAGTATTTTTTTTTTTTTTCGAATCTCATGAAAGTTGTGTTGCGTTTAATGCTTTTACTTTGAAAGGTTCAGGCGCTTGTTCTTGTCCTACTCTTCCTGTGTCACGGTAACTTGACTCCGTTTGCCAAAATGGCGTTGTTTCTAGTGGGAGGCTGGAGTTAGTTCATATTCTTCGCGAGTATTTTTAATTTTTCGGGTGACCTACGGTGACCGAAGACAACATGGCGAGCCTGGATCAGAAATCACCTAACGTTCTTCTACAGAGTCTCTGCTGCAGGATCACAGGGAAAAGCGAAGGTACATCAGTTCACACTAGCTTAACCGCGCCACTATACGTTAGTGTGCAGGACATTCTCAACCAAACCTCGTTCAAAAATGTGTTATTCTTATTAGCATTGCCATTAATGTATATTTAGTACACATACTTTAAATATATATTTGAATCTTTGAAGGTAGTGGGAGAGTTCGGTGTTACATTTTACGTTAAATATCTGTAAATTGATGAGTATTTACATGTTTTGTACATCACATAGCGACGGGATGATACAGAAACGGGTTTCCAGTGGTAACTGCCATTCAGCGTGATATGTTTATTATCTATTTCTATCTAAATGTTTAAAAAAGTGACTAATTAGTATGAAAATTTTACTGATGCGTATTTTATTTTATTGTTGGTGAAGCGTAGCGGTGTCCTCCTAGCTGTTAGTCATTGGCTCGGTTTGAGACTGCACATCCCGCTCGACACGCATTACTGTAAGACACGGTTCTGATGGGGTTTATCATGGATTTACCAGCTCATTGTAGCTCTAAGATTTTGTCAGCCGTTTAGCTTTAATTCCCATCAAATTAGTGCATTGCTTTTGGATGCACATGTATCCTGCTAACAGCAGGCCCCTGCAGAGATAAAACAAGCAGGTTACCACAGAACATGAAGAACTGAAGGGATGTTAGGAGAAGAAATAAAGTACTTCAGCTGGGATCCTAATCTGTGGAAAAAATCTGAGCATTTGCTAAAACATTTGAGGAAGAACTCCAGGAATGTGAGTGTTTCTTCCCTGTTTTGCATCAAAGACTTGTGAGATTTACTGTTTCTTTCTCTCTACAGCTGAAGTTGCCCACCAGTTCCAGTACGCGGTGCGGGTCATCGGCAGTAACTACGCCCCCACTATTGAACGGGATGAGTTTCTGGTGTCTGAGAAGATCAAGAAAGAACGTAAGTGATCTGAAACATTCCCAGAGTGAAAACGGATTCATACTGCAGGTAAACATCACAACACCTTGCTGAGCTGAGTCTTTTCCACATCAGATCCACATGGACATTTTTCATTTTAAGGCTGCAGGAGCTGGAGGGAAAACATTTATTGCTCCTTGGCAGCACATCCCAACTGACTTGCATAATAGCTGAGGTTCCACCATTAGTGATAACACATCGATCGCTGATAATAAAACAAAAATAGCTCACCGTTTCAGAGACTGCAATGACTAAACCCAAACATCCATTATTATGGGATTTAATTTAGAGTTAAATTAAGTTGTCTGACTGAGGTTAACTAGGATTACATGTGTTTTGGCCCTTATTCAAAGAACACCAGCTAAACTGCTACTGAAATGTCATTTGCTGTGAGAAAAGTTAGTGTTTTGTCGTACAAATATGTAGAATCATTTTTATGTATAAAGTAAGTTTTTAGGTTTTGTATTAGTGAGTATAAAATAATCTTATTAGAGGCTTTTTAAATAACTTTACTTACTCATTTTAGTACTATATCCAAGTTAAATTGTAAATATAGTGAGTCAAGATAAATATGCTCTTCTCACTGTCTTCTAAAATTTCACAATAAAAGGACAGAAGAGACAAAGTATCAGTTATTTAGTTAGTAAAGAAATACTTTGATTTGTTAGAAATACTGAGAGAAATATTTGCATATGTTAGAAATACCTGACTTTGTGACATTCTCATGAGTTATATTCTAAATATTCTGCCTCTTCAATGCAAAACTTGTAGTTTTAATAACAATAACATGTCTTGTCCTGCAGTTATGCTCCATGTGTCATTGTTTGATGTTGCAGTTCTGTTATTTCCCACCTGAATGTGTCAAACTGTGAGTTTAAAGGTCAGTCCTCCATCTGAATGATGGTTTTAATGCTGTTGCAGTGCTGAAGCAGAGGAGAGAAGCCGATGCTGCTCTGTTCTCAGAGCTGCACAGGAAGCTTCAGACACAGGTTGGTGTTTTCTAACTCGTTTGTTAGAAACTGCTTCAGATGAAGGGTTTGATCATGAGTTCCTCTGGTTTATCAGGGTGTTCTGAAGCATCGCTGGTCAGTCCTCTACCTGCTGCTGAGCCTTTCTGAAGACCCCCGGAAACCATCCAGCAGGGTGAGGAACACTCACACCCACGTGTTCCCAAAATCTTTGGATTCCTTTCAATGAGCTTGGAATAAAAGTTCAAATTTTTCAATTCTGATCTGTACAAACTTTCCTCTTCAGGTTGGGAACTATGGGGCCCTTTTTGCCCAAGCCCTCCCCAGAGACGCCCACTCCACCCCATTTTACTGCACCCGACCCCAGAGCCTGGCCTTGAGCTACGGGGACAGGAGCGCTGGCCTGTCAGGAAGCGTTGGGACCAGTGGGATTTCTAGTTTAGGAGTCTACACACTGAACGGACCCACGCCGACACCTCAGGCTCTGCTGGCTGGGTGAGTGTCCTCATGTCAAGTTCACTACCTAAAGGAATAGTTTGGATTTTCTCAGCTGAGGTCAGACAGTTTTATCTGAGATGCTCCATAAAAATCCTTGTCCCAGATACCGGGACCATCAGTTAGCTACAGAACATATTCTCACCTCTTTTCCTGACCAGTTTTACAGTTTTATGAGGCATCAGAAAGCCATTTAATTCTATTAACTTTCATTAATGCTGCAGGAGTCCTTCAGTTACCAGCAGTCATGAAACTGTCTGGGGTCACCTGCTGATTTCTCACCTTCAGATACAGAGTTTTACTTGTTGCAACAACAACACCTGAATTATTCAAATGCTTATAAATAATGTGTTTTTTATATAAACCCATCTGCTCAGTGGTTTGAATGTGTTTCAGTCAACCCCCTCAGTCTGCAGCTGGAGCCACGCAGCCCCTAGGCTCACGGTTAGCCTGGGCTCTTCCTGTAAGCTCCTCCCCCTCATCCGCTCTGGCCCTGGCTGCAACCCGACCCCCCCTCGGACCACCAGTTCCGTCCGCCAGAGTGATCCGTCCTCGGCGAGACAGTGATGTAGCCGGTGAGTGACATAATTAAAGGCTCCATCCACATCATGTAACTGATCTCAGATTGTTGGTCGTATAAGTAACATCAAGATGAAAATAAATTGAGAAAATGTTCTAATTAAAGGTCCCAAGCAGTTTTACTTCTTTTAATTAAACTTTTTGTTGACTAGTTAGTAGAAGTTTTAGTTCAGTAATATGACCGGTCTCACTCATCGTGCACCTCTGCAGGCGAGGTGAACGAGGCAGCGCTGGTGCGGGACATCCTCTACGTCTTCCAGGGAATCGACGGCAAATTTATCAAGATGAACGTCCAGGAAAACTGCTACAAAATCGACAGCAAGGTACGTCCACGTCCATCCAACCTTTATGAGTTTTCAGCTGAAGAATCAGATGTTTTGATGTTTTTATGGTGAAATTCTGGTGATACCACCTGATATTTAAACCAGATGTGGTTATAAGACGATTCTTGCTGATTGCACTTTAACAGATCAATAAAAAGCACTTTGGCATCAATACACATCAGCCTCCCTCTTCTTTTTCTGTCCTTTTGGTTTCTTCTACCCCCCCAACTTTATGTCATGATAAAAAGGCTGCAGATGGAACCGGTTTCATGGCCTCCCTGTGGTGCTAAACATAGATTCATGGTCAATGTGCTCCATCAGAACAGGAGCCACTGAGACCAGAGATAAATTAGTCAAGGATAAAGATATTTTTGAGCCCCCCCCTACCCCCCACACACTTAAACTCTCTGTAAATCTCTCTTGATAAAACATTAAGCAGATGAAAATTTAATGCAACATTAAATGTGAATCGTTGTGCAGAGGAGAACCCGCCTGTTACTGCAGGGCGGGTCCAGTTCTGCTGATTTATCACTCCATATAAAAGCTTTTACATCGGTGTTACTGTTTAACTTGAACCTAAAACTTCCAGTTTTCCACCAGTTTTATTTTTTTGTAACTTTGTGTTACAAGTTTATGAAGATGTGAAGAAGCTGAACGTCTGTGGGACAGTTTCATATCTCACACTTAAAAACAAAGAGTCCAGATCGATATTTAAATATTATGTTGATATTTAAGTAAAACTGGATGTGAGTCGGTTCAGCTGAAGTTTAAAGAACCTTGTCATCCTGCTTCTGACCACTAGGTGGTGCTATGCAAGTCTCTCAGGGACACCAGCAGCAGACTGGCTGAACTCGGTTGGCTCCACAATAAAGTCAGGAAGTACACTGACGCCAGGAGCCTCGATCGGGCCTTCGGATTGGTCGGACAGGTAAATACACGTCAGAACTCTTCTTGTTTAGTCTTTTCGTTCTTTTTTCTTCAGAAACTCTTTTGTTTCTTCTTGTCAGAGTTTCTGTGCATCGCTGCACCAGGAGCTGAAGGAGTACTACAGGCTTCTCTCAGTCCTCCACTCGCAGGTAAACGTCTCCCATTTCAAACCAACAACCACCTGAAGTAGAGCTTAAATGATTTAAGGTTGTAGTTTCTTCATATTAAATGAATAAATCTGAATATTTTTTATCCCACATACTGAACTAAAGCTGTTAAAATCTTCACACGTTATAAAGATGTTCAGCTCGTGTCTCCCTGTTGATGTTGTAGTTGCAGGTGGAAGATGAACATGGCGTGACCATCTGCACAGAGAGCACTTTGACTCTGAGGAGGCTCCTCGTCTGGATGTACGACCCCAAAGTGCGGCTCAAAACGCTCGCTGCTCTCGTTGACTTTTGCCAAGGTGACTTCCATTTGTACCCGTTTATCACTTGTTGTGTTTCAGCATGTCACTTGTAACAAACCTCACCTGCACTGTGTGTGTGTGTGTGTGTGTGTGTGTGTGTGTGTGTGTGTGTGTGTGTGTGTTTTACAGGTCGTAAGGGAGGCGAGCTTGCTTCAGCAGTTCATGCTTATGGTAAAACAGGTGACCCACAGATGAGAGCGCTAGTTCAGCACATCCTGAGCCTGGTGTCACACCCCATCCTCAACTTCCTGTACAGGTGGATATATGATGGCGAGCTGGAGGACACCTACCACGAGGTACGCTGATTGGTCCAGCTCATCTATTCTGTGTTTCACATACTCATCCCAAACGCAGCAAGATCAAAGTAGTAAAAGTCTTGGACGGCTTTGACCTTTGACCCCAATGAGAGAGAACATTAGTGGGGGGGATAAAAGGAGAGACAGGCGGAGCCACTTAAATGAGAAATGATGAGAGGAGCGTAATGGAGAGTGCAGTGATGGATGTGTTTTCTTCTCTCTCTCAGTATTTATGATCTTTACGTTGGTCGTTACGCAGCAGCCGTGCTGTGTTTAAGTGCTGTGTTTAAAAGTACGGAGATTAAGTTATTGGACCTTTCAGTATCACCAGGGAGACACACACACACATAAAAAGCTACAGTAATGGGCAATAAAAGGCCTTTTTTCTTTTATCTAGTTTAAATCTACAGTGAATCTCTTTCTGATGTTAAACCAGAGGTAAAATTATAAATAAATCTAAATCTGCTTTTTATCAAAACTGTCAAAATATCCACCATTAAACTGAAGAATATTAAAGGGGTTTATTTTCTTTTAATATAACTAATACTGTTTTCTAAAAATCATGCTCTACAGTTTAGTAATGGACATTCGGGAACAAACATCTTTATTCTGGGCTGTTTTTGAGAATAAATGATCATGTTTGGGTTTTAGTTCTTCGTGGCATCAGATCCAAACGTGAAGACGGATCGTCTGTGGCATGACAAGTACTCCCTCAGGAAGTCAATGATCCCTTCCTTCATCACCATGGACCAGGCTCGCAAGGTACACACAAACGCTCACACACACACACACACACACACACACACACACACACACACAGGAGTACAAATGACTCTGTTTGCTGGCATTGATTGGTCTGGAAGACAACACGAAGCGCCGTATGGAATACCTACAAACTTACTCCTCCCTTTGTTTGTTCAGGTTCTATTGATCGGCAAATCCATCAACTTCCTGCATCAAGTTTGTCATGACAGAACGCCTCCAGGCAAAATCACTCCAGCATCCAAACCTGCGGACACTCCTAAGGATGGTAAACATCTCACTTCTCCTCACATCACCTCCCTCTGACCAGATTTATCACTTCACTAGTAGACGGCCTCAGAATGTCACAGTGGCATTCTCAGCATTTATTATTCAGAAGATTTTGGCCTGTTAATGACATCATTGTCCTCGTGGTATTGATGTAATAATATTGATGTATGTTCGTGGACTGGCAGCGATCGATGCTCTTACCGCTCACCTTGTCCTTCTTTGCTTTGACTGCGGACGGCAAAGAGATCTACTTGGCAAATATTTCATTGATTCAGTCTGTGGGACTTCATCTGGCTGAGTTTGATCTGCAGATTTACTGGATGAGCTGAAGGGCGCTGCGCACGTACGGGCACTGTTTGCTAAAAAATACGTTTGACTTGAAATTCAGTCCAATATTCGGTTCAGCAAAGGAATGTTTGTGGTTTGTTTTATACCTGGTAAAGAAACATCATCAGAACATTTTTTATTTTATTTGAAGTCTAGATTTTCTTCGGCTAATAAAATATAACTATTTATATATTTAATTATGTAATTATATGATAGAAATTGAACTTGCTACCTGTAGTACTTGGGTCCTCCAGCAGAGGGCAGACAACACATACATCCAGCTGGTTTTTGAGGAAAATACTGATCATTTAAAGATGTAGAGCTCAGCTGTGTCAGATATGATGTTTTAAATGTTTTGGGGTTAATAAATAAGAACATTATTATTATTATTAGTATTAATATTATTAGTGCTTTGTGCATCTGAGCCCATTTCTGCATCGTTGTAGCTGCGGAGCTGCTTTCTGACCTGGAGGGAGCATTTCAGGAGAAAATAGATGCCGCCTACTTCGACACCAGCAAATACCTGCTGGATGTCCTGAACAGAAACTACCTGCTGCTGGAGCACCTGCAGGCCATGAGGAGATACCTGCTGCTGGGTCAGGGAGATTTCATTCGACACCTCATGGACCTGCTAAAGTTAGACTTCTGTTTTTAACACATCTTTTTACATTTAAATACCCAAAAAAACAGTTTTGACTTTAACTGGTTGTGTTGTTTTAGACCTGAGTTAGTCCGTCCTGCTACAACGTTATACCAACATAACCTGACTGGTATCTTGGAGACGGCGGTGAGAGCCACCAACGCTCAGTTTGACAATGCAGAGATCCTAAAGCGGCTGGATGTTCGTCTGCTGGAGGTACAGATAACATCTAATGAACATCATCAGATTCATTCAGAGATCACTGATGCTTTGGTGCTTCCAGGTGTCTCCTGGTGATACGGGCTGGGATGTTTTCAGTCTGGATTACCACGTTGATGGACCCATCGCAACAGTAAGCTTTCTAAACTCTTCTTCAAACTAGATCAAATTAGATCCGCCTTCAGACACGTTTATATCGTAATGTTTTCCACCTGCATCAGGTGTTTACAAGAGAGTGTATGGGCCACTACCTTCGTGTGTTTAATTTCCTGTGGCGGGCCAAGAGGATGGAATACACACTGACTGACATCTGGAAGGGACAGATGTGCAACGCCAAGCTGCTGAAGACCATGCCTGGTACGAAAACGCATGTTTGAAGTCTTGAGTTGTTTCTTCTGATCTGAAAGGTCCGTGTTGTTTCTGACTTCTCAGAGCTGTCCGGCGTGCTGCATCAGTGTCACATCCTGGCCTCGGAGATGGTCCACTTCATCCACCAGATGCAGTACTACATCACCTTTGAGGTCAGCATTGTCATGGACTGTGAAACATCAGCAAACAGTTAGGATCAGACACCTGCCTTGTTTTGTGAACGCTGAACGTTCTGAAGAAGAACATGGAGATGAATCTCTGATCAGAACAGCAGAAGAAAGATGATCATACTGTTTATTTTCCTCTGAATCCATTTTATAAAAGTCGTGTCTGTGAACTGTGTTTAGGTGTTGGAGTGTTCGTGGGACGAGCTGTGGAACAAAGTTCAGCAGGCTCAGGACCTCGACCATATAATCGCTGCTCATGACGTCTTTCTGGACACCATCATCTCCAGATGCCTGCTGGACAACAACAGCAGGGTAACTCAGTCTCTGATGGTCTCTCTCTTCTTCTCACACACTTTATTCACCTTTGCTGTTATCTGTCTGTCTAGTCTCTCTTGAACCAGCTGAGGGCGATATTTGACCAGATTATTGAGTTTCAAAGCGCCCAGGACGCCCTCTACCGCTCAGCGCTGGAAGAGCTGACCCTCCGGTTGCAGTTCGAGGAGAAGAAGCAGCAGAGGGAAGAGGAGGTGAGAAATGGAGACAATGGAAATCAAACATCAAAGAGCAGGGCTGTGATACGGTTTCCTGTACGAATGAGTGTTTAACTGCTGATTCAGGGTCAGTGGGGCGTGACGGCAGAACAGGAAGCAGAAGAGAAGAAGAGGATCCAAGAGTTCCAAGGCACTATACCAAAGATGCGATCCCAGCTGAGAATCCTCACCCACTTTTACCAGGTATTAGCCTGAGCCACCTTCCACACCTGGACTTCAGTCACTCATCATTTAAAACATCTGTATTCTCCTCCGTCCTCTTTGTTGCTCCTTCAGAGTATCGTCCAGCAGTTCCTGGTGCTGCTGATGACCAGTTCAGACGAGAGTCTTCGCTTCCTCAGTTTCAGACTGGACTTCAACGAGCACTACAGGTCTGTGTTTCACAGCTCCAAACCAAACAAACGCTTTCTGTCCTTCTCCAGTTAGGAAAAGCCTTTTCTAACATCTTCAGATGAATGTAATAATCTGTGGTCAAACGGTAAATTACAGGAACCGATTCATCAGGTCATCTTTTTTTGTTTTAACGTCAGTAATATTTGTTCAAACTGTATTTTCTTTTTTTTTAACGAACGAACAGAGGAGCCAGGAGCCAGGTGAGGCTGTAGAACAGGGGGTCCAAACAGAACCGATCATAGTGTAAAGAACTCCTTTCTTCAGGAAGTAGTTCAGCAGAATGTGTTTTTATTTCAGAAAGAGCGTTAACGCATTCATCTTTTGTAAATGTCTCTAATGGATTTTCCTTCAGGGCCAGAGAGCCGAGGCTGCGAGCTTCACTTGGAGCCACCAGAGGGCGCCGGCTCTCGAACATCTGACATGACGACACCGTCGCAGACGGATGTCGCCTCCCATCGAAGCACGCGTGTAACCTCAGAAGCGTGGACACTTCACGTGCTTCACATCGAGATAACGTCATGCCTTGGAAGTGCCATCCAGAGACAATCCGGCGGTGACCAAGTGATGACATCACTGCGTCCTGTGCTGCGACGTCGACTCAAGAATAACGTCCAGAACTTTTGAAGCTTTGCAGGGTTTTTATAAAAACTTTACAGAAGCTTCTGCATGAAGCAAGAATTCTGCAAAAATCTGAATTTAGTCTGGGGAAAGTTTCGGGTCAAGCGAGGGGAGAGAACGGACGCCACCGTCAGACGGAAGTCTCATAGCGCCACTTTCCATGGCATGCCTTATCAACAAGAGGAAAATCCAACCTTATTCTCAATGTGGTTGCCAAATTTAGTCCCAACATGCGTAACGTCTGTATATAGCGTGTATGCAGACGGGTTGGACTGATGGTGTGACGTGTTCCTTCTTTTCAGTTTTGTATTTATAAAAAGGATTAAATGATAAATTGTAATAACTGTGTGCGGTTGTTCAGTAAAGCAGCGTTCCGTTGAAAGTTGAGGAAACATTCTGTCCTCCGTTCTTTAAAAATCAGTTTGCTTTAGTTTCTCAGGTCTGCTTGATCACAATCACACACACCTTCAACACGAGGCTCACCTCGTCTGTTTAATCCCATTTTAGATGTTTTTTAAAGCCATTTTGAAGAGACTGAAAGAAAAACTGACTTCAGAACAGATTTATTTAACATCAGCTCATATGATTCTTTTTCCCTGTTTTATTTACAGTTCAGGTTTATCCATCTGTATGAGAAGGAAACCATGTTACAGAACAATCCTTAAAAGAACCAAAACAACCTCTAGAAATGTCAAATATTCTGAGTTTCTCAAACTGTAAATATTTCTACATAAAGTCCGTGTTTGAATAACTGGCAGACATGTTTACTGGAGCAGATTATTACCTGCTGAAACATATTCTAAAATGATAAAGAAGGAAGTGTTGGTGTGTTTAAGTAGAAGTTTACTACGTTTACACACACATTTAGAGTATTTAACGTTTTTTTTATTTTAATGGTCCAAATTAATTAAAACAAGCAAAAATAAATCCTTTTAAATGAGAATCTTTCATTTGGTCTTGGTTTATCCTTTCAGTCAGGGCTGTTTTCAACACGTGTGACTCATGCGTGATAACTCATTTCATGTATCGCAGCATGTAAACTGATCCGGAGCAAACAGGATGTTTCAGGTTCGACTCTGTCAGTGAAATATTTGGTGCTGCGTTTGGTCTGTAGGCCACTTCCTGTTCTCTGACAACGAATTCCTTCACAAGCGTCTACAAACTGCTCGGCACTGTATCTGTACATGCTGTTTATTGTATAGCACATGATACATGTAGAAACGTCTGATTTCTTTAATAAAATGTACTTTTTTAACAGATGGAAGTTGATTATTTTCTTGAACATGCTGCTGGTAATAAATCAAAGGTAACGGCTGAATTTACATTTTTTTTATTGAAGGTTTAATTAATCCAATCTGACCTTTAAAGATCACCAGCACATTTGTTGGGGATTTTTTTAGGTGAAATAATCTAAAGATTTAATGAAACTTGATGCAGCAGAGCTTCAAGATGTTAGGGAAACCAAAAGGGTTCAATTTTAACTTAATAACAGACTTTTTAAATAATAACTTAAGAATCTGTCTGTAGATGGTTTTAAGTCTTTGATTCATATTTTTATGTTGAATTGTGTAAATAAGAACCACTAGAGGGAGCTACTGTCTCTCTTTTGAAGCTTTCATGTCACTATTTATTGTAGTTTTACATTCTTTGCTAATAACCAGACTTTTTTTAAATTATTTTTTTAATTTAAGTATTTAAAAATGACATTTATTTTCTCACCTTGTTGTTCAGAAGAACGTCTCTCAGCAGTATTTCATCCGTCTGCGTTCTTTCTTTCTCCAAATCAAATTCTTTTTAACCCTCGCTTTAGAAAGTCCTTGGATCTTTTAGTATTTGTTAAAAATGTGAAGATTTTATGTGTAAACATCGTCTTCCAAGTCCGTCTTTTCAGGCTCATATACAGAAAATCATCTCATCTTTCTGGATAACAGTTTGAGAAGATTGACAATTTGAGAAGGCAGGAAATTGAAAGGCAGAGAGACTCGACTGCTGAACTGGAACACATTTCTCCTCTCTTTCCTCCTCCATCTCTGTGTGTCTGTATCTGATATATCCAAGCGTTTGTCAGTGTATCAGCTGAAATGCTTTCTAATCCCTCAGGACGTTCTTCCCTGTATTCCCAAAGCTCTTCATGTATTTTTTCTCAGTAGAAACAGCTTTGCACTGCTGACCTTTATACTGAACAAGACTCTCATGAAAAATGGACCTGGTATCAGTTCCTCCCCGCCATGTTTGTGGTCCTGACACATTTTGACAGCCTTGGATGTTTATATTTGTTGTTCTTTCAACCTCCAATTTCAGCAACATTTGACAGAACTGGAAGGAAGAATAGAAACGGTATTTTTGATCAGTCTGTACACGTTGTAGTTGTGTCCTGTTGCACAAAAAACTACAAGCCAGAACATTTACAGTATAAAAAACATGTTACTGTTACTGGACCCTGGAATATAAAGTCTCGAAGTTAATACTGATACTGTGATAATGATTAATCCTTCCTATAGTGCGTCATCCCACCACAGTGAATATATGAGAAACATAACAATCCAATGCAGCCACATCTGCAGCTTCACCAGCCTAAGGGCTCAAGGTCACACAGAGGTCATATATCTTGTATCAATAAAAATACATAAACAGTAAAGAAACTAATTAGTTTGAAAATGAGGCAGATTAAAAAGCTTTAAATAAATCGAGATAATTAAAAAATTTTGTCAAATTTAATGTTTTATAATTCCACTGATAATTCAAGGAATCAATCAACACATTACATGAACGCAAAGTTATGTTACAAAAAGGATTTAAAACCTCAAGCTTGTTTTTTATTTCTAATAATTCAAGTGAAGTTCCTAAATACCCACATGTCCTAACTTTACTGAAACATGTGAAGTTACAGTAAAGTAACAGTTTTAGGGTTTCAGTAATTAACTGACTTAGTAGCAAAAACAAATAAACTCAACTTTTATTACAGCATATAAAATAAATATAATTTATTGTTTTATTGTGCTTCAGACCAAACAAATGCAAAAAATCAAAAAGCATGAAAACGTTTGATTTTTTCTGTTTGCAAGCTGATGCTAACTCAATCAGATCACTTAGAGCAATCCCAACAGGAACAAGAAAATCCATTTTCATTTCCCAAACAAGAAAAAAAGAGATTAAAACATCTGGATGAATATTCTTTAAGTTTATTCAGCTGTACAGTAAAAATCACAGTGTTCTGTCATATTGTAGTGGTTATTTCTGGTATTAATGGAATTAACTATTGCAATATAAAAACTGCTTGTTTTTAAGTTTCTCATAATAGATAAAAGTTTCTTAAAAACATCAGCTGAGGTGATGATATCACATCAGAACAGCTGATGCCATTAAAAAGTATTTTTCCTCAGCAAAATGATTAATTTACTTCTGATTGACACAATAAAACAATGTGTCAAATTGATCTTGTTTTATCTCGTCATGCTGCGGATGCACGAGTACATGCTGAAGAACAGTCATTGTATTCCTCTGTATGTTCTCTATTCTAATCACTGTGAAAGACAGAGAAGGTTCAATTCCCCGCGACTCACTCAGACCCTGATCTTCTGTTGTTTGACCTTCTAACTGTCTTTTAAGGTGAGATGGGAAAAAAACGAGAGTGTGTCTGTGTGTTTTCAAGACAAGAACAGACAGATGACATTTACTGGCATTTTCTGGCAGCATGGGCATTCTGAAGAATCTTATCAAAAGGATGAATTCATGTCACTTTTTGTCTCCTCCGGTAGCTATTTGTTTCCAACGACTGCCAGCTGGAGACACATTTTAAGGTAAACGTTTCCACAACAAACGCAGTAAAACAGATGCACAACCGTGTCTTTTAATTTCTGCCACAATATAAAGTAAATCTCAGACTGTGTTTAAGACCTTCGAGACCAGTCAGTAGAAATAAGTTGAAAATATTATAAATAGAGACTAGAGGGGAATCTGAAGGCTCTGGCTTGTTGACAGCAGAAGTATAATCATAATCTAAGAGGCTAAAGAGATCAAACTACAACAAAGGTTCAGGAATAATAATCCAAGCTTCCATCTTTCTTCTCATTCTCATCTCAGCTGGTTTCTATTTTAAAAGCTCCAACAGGTGAGCTTATTTCAAACCAGCTGGGTTTCTTGATGTTTCAACAGAGTTACTTTCTGTTCTGTCTCGTCTCTGTATTATCCAACTCCTCCACACTATCTGACAGCTTTGCTCTGTGGCTTTGAATTTTCACACTCATTAAATTCAGTCCTGGATTTAGTGTCTCCTCTATAGCCACCCCTGTAGGTACCAAATGTGTTGCGTTTATTTAACACCAGAAATCAAGGAGAAAAACACAACAATATCTGCCGTACCATAAAGAGACGCTAGATAAAAGTCTCATTTTGAAGCTAAAATAGTGTCGGATTGTGTTCCAGGCTGTATCTGAGAGTTCAGCCATGCAGACAGGATGCGACTTGGGAATGGAATCTCTCCTCTAACATGCAGACATTTCCAGCTGAGCGGCCATCACTATCTGATCAAAGTATTTCCAGTTGTAAAAAGAGTCCACGTGACAGCAGAGTGCTCGTCAGGATGCTGCAGGGAGACATGACAACGCAGGCTTTGCTGGAAGCTGTCAGGTTCTGCTCACACCCACAGGAGGCTCGATGTTCACGAGACTTATGGTCTGCAGGACTCCAGTCGTGGTGAGGATGCAGATCTTTTTAGGGATCTCTCTCTGACTCCAAGTCTGTCCTGACAAATCTGGACTGTGTAGATAATCTCCTCAGCTGTTACTGACACTGGGTTTTTTATTATGACAGATTGTAAAAGCTGGAGGAGTAAAACAGCTAAAAATTTACTTTAATATTATTTAAATTAAAAAGTAAAAATCCAGACGTGACAAACACACCAATAAGCCTACCAGGACCGGGGCGGGGGGGGGGTTGTGATGTTTTACCCAACAACGTTTCAACGCGCTGCAGGAGCTGGAGATCAAACACCCGATCAAGTTCTTAGATTCACACAAAAGATTTTAGAGTATTAAATATTTTAGTGTTTGATCACGCAGGGTCCACAGATGAAAACAAAAGAATGATATAAGTAATAAAGAAAAACTGCAACTCGATAAAGCCTTCCAGAAACTGAAGAATCTTTAGGTTTGAATTTTAACATTATAGCTCTGAATGTCTTGTTTTGCATATTTCTTAAACTTCTACATCTTTAACAACATTGTTACATTCTTAAAAAAACTGCATATCGATTCCTAAACATGTCTTATGCCCCCTGCTGGAGAATCTACATACTAGGACCCAACTGTATGATAGTTATTGATACAGAACTCCCTTTGTCCTTTGATGGATCTGCGATCTAGTCAAGGTGTGACCTCACGCCTCAGTTTAACTTTCAGAACCCTTAAATGAACCATCATCAAATCCTCCTTTTGAGCATGTGCATGAATGTCACAGTTTAGCTATTTAAATATTCCAGAGTAAAGTGTGTGACACTGATTGTCTTCTAGAAAAGGTCATGAAGTCTGTTGGAGGAAGCGGCATCAGCAGTGGGAAACAAACTGCATCTTATAATTTGGACCTTTAATATCCAAAGATTACTCACTAAAAATAGGATAAAATGGCTGCTGAGATTTAATGTGACTAAACTAATGAGAGAAGAAACAGCTGATCGACACCATGGCAGCAGACGTGGCATTAAGCTACTGTGATCTCACTCATTGAGTTTGACATTTTTGCTGCACATGAGCATTAAAGATATTTATTCAGCTTCGATGGTCAAACGGATTGATGGACATGTTAAAGGACGAGCTGAGAATCACTTATTCGCACCTTTGTATTCATCCTCATGCCCATCAGTCATGAGGCCTGATGGGAGAAGCTGTCTGCAGACAGGAAATGCCACCGTCTCCTCTATTGACAGACAGTGAAAACAGAGGGAGAGACAGATCGCCAGACAGACAGACGGATGAGGGAGCAAACGGGTGGGTTTGTTTGTTTGTGCTTGATTGTTTAGCAAAGTTTTCATGAAAATACTGGTGCATTTATTTTGGGCAGTAAAGCTAGTTTGTATGCTGTGGTTCCACTCATGACTCAGGAGCTAACATTAACTGAAAGTTGGGATGAAACACGGCGTATTCCATTTACTTGGTGCATTCGGTTTCCTTGCAGTTCATTCTCATCTAATATTCTGCGACAGATTGAGATCTGATAAGACACTCTATAGCAGTTGCATCATGATTTATTTGCATGTTTTAAAGCCATATTTATCTCTTAAAAGTTTTTAATTTATGTCATGTTTTATACAAATTGATGATTCATCTTTTACTTTTCACACTAATCTGCTGGTGGTTCTTTGTTTTTCTGGAAGAAATAAAAGTCAAAGACTTTCAGTTTAAGCTAGTTTTATTCTTAGATCTTTTAATTACATGGTAATTGTCTCACTGTTAAATAAATTTAATGTTACATGCAGCGTCTCTGGTGCAAACCCACACCATGAAATAACCTCCAATATGTTTTACTGTGTAATTTTTAAGGGTTTTAAAATTAATCTCTTGTCTGTCCATTAAACTTTATCAGTGAGACTAACCAGATGCCTGAAAAACCTCAGCTGACTAATTTCGATGAGGAGGAGCAGCGGCTTTACAACCTTCCTTGGGATGATGGAGCACCTCACTTTATCTCTAAGGCTGAGCCCGGCCAGCCTATAGGATGCAGGTAACGTCTGGGAGTTTGATTAAATTTATCCCTGGATCCAGACAGTGATTCGGATCACCACCAAAATCTAATCAATTGTACAATTTTTCTGAAAATGTTATCAAAATCCATCCAGAAGTTTTTGAGTTATCTTGTTAAAGCTATAGTGCGTAACTTCTGTCGCCCCCTAGCGGAATTTTTGCGTTATTACAACAATGAACGAGGAAAAGCGACGCTGATACAAATTCGCGTTTGACTTCTCCTTCGGTCACTTTCCTTCTTAGCCAATAGTCCCTCTGCCGAACGTCCAGGAATTTTTTTTTTTTCGTGGTAGGATCCACTTCCCGATAAGTGTCTCTCGGTCGTTTATTTGGATTCTCCGCCATGTCGACCTTCACGTTCTGCCGGCTGCTACGAGACACTGCGTTCTATTTCTTATTATTTTTCTTGTTGTGATGTAAAAGATGTAATTTCCTGTGCGACAGCGCGGGAATGTCGCAAGTCAACACGCAAAGTAAAAATTATATATATATATTAAAAAATACCGTGAGATGTTTGAGGAGCCGATCGGCTTAATCTGCATTGTGTCATCTCCTCTGATAGTGGCTTGGCTGAAACGGACATCCACGGACATGTAAAAGTTACGCACTACAGCTTTAACAGACAGACAAACCCTGATCAAAACATAACCTCTTGTCAGGGGTATAATAACTACTAATCAGTAGGGGGAGTCTATTATTTCTGGGGGGACTAAGCTGCTTGGTGGAGGTCTGTGCTCTATGAGTGCTTTTCTAGTTGTTTATGGAAAACTTTAACAGTGTTTATCAAAGTTGTAAATGTTTCCGATTGGACACAATCCAGCTGAATTTCCTTGCAGATCTAACTCAAGTGGATGTTCCTGACCTCCCTACATCTCTGTTTCACGTGTTAACCTTTAATCAAGGCTCAAGAAGAGTAATAGCAAGCTGTGATAAATACACCTGTTGATTTATTTTTGCTGCAACTGTCAGGACTGACGCAAACTGAAGCCACAAACCATCTCAGGCAAAAAAAAATCATAAAAGTGTCAACTGGAGCAGCTTAACAAAGCTTATTTCCTTTTTTCTCTCCGCAATTTAGTATAATTGCTGAGAAAAAATAACAGCTGCCAGCACATGTAGACATTTACCTGCTGCAAATGGCTGAGAGCAAGCTACACCCACGAGTGAAACTGCTAAAAGGCTGAAAGAGTCCATGATCAAATGACAGAACTCTGATTTATTGAACTAAAAAGCTTTTCTGGACAAAAGGAATAAAACAGCAGCTGAAAAGAGGCCAGATTAGCTCCTTTTTTTTAGACATGCACCTGCAAATTAAAAATGTATTATTTGAACATCTCATCCCTTACATGTGACTCACAGTCACATGCGCAGACACCAATCAAATGTTTTACTCCATCAGCAGTTTCCAAGGTCACCAAACCCGTACGCGGCCCACACAGCAAAGAAAAACACTTGATTTTTCTTGCTGTTTGTGCTGCAGTCGAGCCTTGATCTCTCTGTTTGTCTGACTCTCTTCATTCTCCTCTCCAGTCCATTTTCCCCCCTTTCCTAGCCTGCTAAGAGCTAGACAAAAATAAAGCTGCCTATTCTCAGAAATCTCCAAAGGAAGTGTTCTCTCTCGCTCTCCCTCTCTCTCAAACCAGGAGGCTTCAAAGCTCCTCTCTAAAAATGGAGGGATAAAAAGCGCTCGATACGGCTGCTACCTGGCATCACTGAGTTGTTGTGTGAAAGAATCAACACGCTGAGTTACCTGTTGGTTCTTTAGACCGAGCCGTAATTTATTCTTCTTTTTAATACATGCAGTAAAAGCCGGATGCTGTACGGTCATTTGTTAGAGCAGACCAAAACCTTTCAGTTCAATTTTTCACTAAAGACGCAGCTCTGAGATGTTTTCTTCTAAAACTCGTGCGCTGTAAATGCCATGCATTAACACAGCATTATTTGTTTATTCTTTGATTGATGTGTTCATTTTTGTCCTTTCCCATGTACAGTGCTCAGTGCTGGGGTTGTGTGAGTGTGGATCACTCAGGGGGCCCTCGCACATTAACCTGGAGAGGGGGCGAGCTCATGCTTTCTTTTTTCTGCATACATTAACAAAAAAAAAAAAAAGCAACTGCCAGTTTCCGATAAAGAGGCTCCGTCCCCAGAGTCTGGGGGATGTTTTAATGGTGAATACACAGAGGGCTGGCAGTGAAAGGATGGACTACAAACACTAATATCAGCCTTAACAACTAAATAACAGCTGCATTCAAAATGGAAAATACTCAATTTTATAAGTCTCAAATTTTATTTTATTACTGTTATCAGGTCTAGGTATGTCTTTGGGTAACTGATATATTTGTGGATACTGTGATCAAAAAATCAGTTATGATAAAATAAAAAGAAAAAATAGAGACGATTATGTGACGCTTAAAAAAAATCTGTTTTTAAACTTTTGTTTTTGTGTCTTGCTTCATGTTTAATTTGAAAAAAGACACAATTCTGAAATATGAAATTACAGCAGGAAACAATGTGATATATAATGTGATATACTAGTTTATTTTGTAATTGTTGCTGCCCCACAAATAGGATTAATAAACAGATTATGAACAGAGCTCCTGGTTGAAAGATAAATCTTCTGATTGGAAGGAAAACTAAGGTCTTTAATCATATCACATAGTGTTTGACAAACTCCAAACATTGTCTGTTTAGAGTTCTCGGGTTATTAATGAACTGTTGGTGATAACTTCTCTTTTCATGCAGCTCAAACACACGAATTATCCTGCGCTAAATGATTATCAACAAGAGCTTCTGAAATTCTGCTTTTCACTCTCTAATTGGTAAAACACCATCAACCCCAGATCCAGTCTGTCAACTTTATTCATGAATTAATCAAAAGAGAGAAATAAACAAACATTAAAGCGAGTCTTATCCTTGTCTGTTTGCTCTCCTCTCAGCGAACACTTCAATCTGGCCTGTGATTGAACCTAACCACTGACCCCTACTCATTCGGCCGTCTGCATCCTGTTACAATTAGAGCTGTGTTTCAATAAGCACAGCCACTCAGCGGGACTCCCAACAAGCTGGTGACATTTAACTGGCAAAGGTCTCAGGCTTGATGGAAAAAGGAAAAATATAAGTGACTGCTGTAAAAAAAGAAATGACATATGAGGATATTCCATTCTCTCCCTGCTTATCTGGTAAGATATTAGCAGCATATGGCTGAGTTATTATAGATGTCAAATAGATTAGAATTATATATTTTTGTTTTGAATATTTCAGTTTTACATGAACTTTTAATAACCCTGTTCTTGCAAAAAATGCTAACGAATTAACTAAAGGAAAACATTGCAAATGAAAGCAAAGCATTTACCATTTATACACATGTTCACTGGTATAAACTCAGATTTTAAACCCTTTTCAAATACTAAACAGATCCCGGCAAATTGGTAAGTGTTTGATTCTTGTAAGTGCTGATGAAGCCATTCAATATTTGAAGGTCTGAATACTACAAATTATAAAAGGGTATTGGTGTGTTTGTGACATGAGAGTCTGCTGGGGAAATACCACTCCAATGAAATGAAAGTTCTGATACTGAAGGCTTCCTGTTAACTTCCTTTTTCAACCTGCTGCTTTGAGAATAATCTACACCTTCCTTTATCTATTCTCCCATCTACCTGTTAAACCACGACTTAGAAGACTGTAAATAACTGACATTTACACAAATGTCATGCAATAGCTCTTGTCGTAAAATAGTTTAACATAACATAACATAACATAACATAACATAACATAACATAACATAACATAACATAACATAACATAACATAACATAACATAACATCAGAACCACACACAATGTTTACAAAGGAAAAGTAAGAGACAAATATTGACACCATGTACCATAGTTATAAAACAGAGTACTGTACAGTTCTTAAAGTAGTTAGAATATATCTAAAATTGAAATTGAAAAGTACAGATTTTGCATTGAACTGTGTAGTAAAGTGAATGTGTAGCTTCAATAAGTTAGTATATGCAGTCTGTTGACATCAATGTGCAAGTTAGAGCAGTATTGTTGATGGGTTAGTGCTGATGTAAACATTTGTGTTTGTTGGGAGCAGTTCTGATTGTACAAATCCTTCGTTTCAAAGTTCTCTCACTTTTCTCCAGCAACTCGAGAATGAAGCCCAGCGACTCGTGAGGAAGTCGAGAGCCATTGCAAACATTTCAAGACAAGTTGGAAACTCTTGACTATCTGCTGCAGTTAGTTACCAGCGGTCTCGGTGAGATACTAGTATCAGCTTTGTAACAGAGCTAACATGCGTATCCTTTAGATTTGAAGCAGAGTTATTTATAATTTTCCCTTCATTACAGGATTGGCACTGATCTTTAGTGTAGTTTAAACTTTACTTTAGTACGAGTCAGACTCAAATTAAAATAGTGTTTTTTTTCACTGAATTTAAACATTTTAAAAATCCAAATTAGAGATTATAAAGTAGAAATGAGAGAAAAGTCAGAGTGTTGGAAAATTTCTGCAGCATGTTTGAAGCAGACCTTTTTGCATTTTTTCTCCAGTTTGACTGACAGTGGTAATCGTTGTCAAAAGGTTTACAGCAAAGGCAACGTTCTGCCAGTCGCAGCAAGCAGACAGGGTTGTTTACATGCTAGACACAACATGTCTGAAGTCTGAATAATCACATTAATTTCTTGGTTAAACTTTGACGTCAGTTTTGGAATGGCAAAAAATGAGGATTTATTCAACATATTTTCTTTTACTGTGTATCTTGATGAAAGTTAGATAAAAAAGCAAAATGAGTTGGATTGAATCTCCCATCAGAGCAGAAGGATGCTTCAACGCTAGGCAGTGGTCAAGCTTGACACAATGCTGCTAAGTGACGCTTGAAGTGGTTGTGATTGCTGTGGAAACTTCCCCGTGACTCACAGCTTTGGGAGCGTTTGTTTGTGTCCGTGTGGTCGGGTCATGTGGAGAAACCTTAATCCTGCAGAGCAGATGTGGAAATGGAACTGTGACATGACATTTTCAGCAACAATATGCTAAAAGCTGCTTCCAGCAGACGCATAAAGAAAGAAATGCATTATTGTGATATGATGTTCAAAATGGTCACATTTACATTTTGCAGCAGAGTTTATGTTTAATGCAAGCAGAGAGAGATTGGCTCTTCTTTTTGCTTAATAAAGTTTAAAAGACTATCTCTTTCTGCTCTGCCCATTTCTCTTTTTTTCAGTCCGCTGCTTCTCATTTGCATGACAGTTGAGAACAATATTGCCAAAGCGGTGAGACAAAGCCTGTCTGTGCTCTAATTTTGTTCTCTTTTTTTCTCTTTCAGAGCCTCTCAGATAATGAGAAGTGTCGCTAGCATGAAAGAGATGTTGTCTTTAAACCTCTATGCAGAATAAAATCTGGAACAGATCTGATCAAAAACTCAAAAAGCAGCTAACTTTGTCAAATTCCCTAATTAAAAGCTATTTTTCGAGTAAATTGTACTAAATTGCAATAAACCAATTAATATAACAAGAAATTAGGACTTGCAGACGCTTGGTGTTTTGTCTGGTGATTTAAACAGAAAACTCCAGCAATTACTAACAAATAATCTTCCTTCAAATCATATATTTGGACGTAAAATCTCTCTAGTATTGAACTGGATTTTAAATAAACTCTTTAAAGTTTTTTAACAGGCTACAGCTGCCTGTAGTTCTACAAAGTCACACAATCTGGTAAAAAATAGCAAACAAAAAAAGGCCTTCAAATCAAAGACCTGCTAAAAACCTCTACAGAACTGGTTGACATGTTGAACATGACATAAAATCAATTTAATCCATTTTCAGTTGAGCTTTAACTTTAGGCCTAGGCTCTCCAAAGCATCAGAGATGAGGAAAATAAAAAGAGAAAAAAATTCCATAGCAACCGCTGAGAGACTTGAACATTAGCTATCGTCAATTTTCTAATTTTCCTCTTGAAGCACTCTGCTATCCAGCATCAGTATAGAGGCACTTCTTTCATCTCCATGTGATGCTTTATTGGTTGCCATAGCAGCCAACATCAAATCGCTGCTGCCGGGCAGAAGTGGGCTCCAACTGGTTAATCACAATTCAGATTATGTGTTTGCTTTGCTAGACGTTACTCAGCTCTATTTTACATGTACAATTACTTGTTGTTGTCATGCTTTCATATAAATCCCTTTTGGTGTGCTGGTTAGTTGTAAACTGGTTACATTTAAGCAGGATTTTGGTTGTTGAACGTAAACTGAAATTAAAACAATGTCCCAGAAACTACAGCTACGTGAAGCAATTTGTATCTTAAATGTTTAAATTTCACTGGGCTGCGACGACGTTTACAGGAAAGTTTCAAAATATCTCAAAATATTTGGCATCAGTTGCAGGGCCTTAATGTTAATGTGTAATTTAATACAAGTTCAAACATTGTGAGGCTGTTATGTTCAAACCTTTGCACTACTTACAAAGTCAGAACGTGAAAAATGTGAAACAACATCGATGAAACTAGTTTATAACTGACTGGAGCCAAAATAAGAGAATCTGGCATTGGGAGCATGAAGAAGTAAAATGGATAAAGATGAGGAAAATTCAATTAAACAAACATATTAGGACATAATTAACACAATTTGGGTTTTTTTGCTGTATCAACATACATAAAAATGTTGTAAATACCATTTAATTGTTGCTCCAACTGCAACTCTGCATTTTTCTCTCAGTCAACACAATCACTCCCTCTCAAAGAATTATCATGTTTTTCACTTACTTTTTCCCTCGTTAATGAGAAAAATAGAGCTACGAACACTAAAACAAGGTTTAAATGTAGGGAAAAAATAGGCGATGAAGGTAGAAGCAAAATTAAGAGAAAATGGTTAAATGAACAAGTGACAAGCGTGACGGCTCAAACTCAGAGCTGCTTCTGTCAGTGGGAATTTCATTTTGTCATGAGACTGGATTTGATTTCAGCAAAAAATTTTAAAATGTATGACAGTCAACTGGTTTTAACCTTTGATAGTGACTGACAGCAGCCTGGTTTCCATGGGGATATGAAGAAACTGCAGACTGCCTCGTCTAAAGCTATTACTGAGTGAAAATTTCCCTTTTGGCTTCAATTAAACCAAACGTTTATATGGGCCGAGGAGGTTTCCATCACTGCTGAGACTGTTGAAAACAACATGGGGGTCAGAACTACATGCGGTCCTTCTTGTTTCTTATTTGTTGACAGCTTGGAGATTCAAGGTTTTCTCATGACAGCAGCAGCGGGGGACGCTGCAGACCGAGATGGCCGTGATTTTTATGAAACCCATCCGTTGTGTCTATGTGTGTGTGTGTGTGTGTGTGTGTGTGTGAGTGTGTGTGTGAACTGGAGCGCCTGTTGTCTTTGATGATAATGAGGCAGCCAGAAACAGGCTCTCAAGTGAGCTCTCAATGCCACCTCAAACACACTGCTGCAATATGGGCATACTGTGTGTGTGTGTGTGTGTGTGTGTGTGCGTGCGCATATGTGACTGATAAGAGACCCAAACTCCCGACTCAATACTGTTTTAATGAAATTAATCAAAAAGGCAGGAAATGGAAACATTTTGTGGTCTGTGATAACAGAATGTCATTTTGCGTTCTTGCTACAATTGGCTGTGTTTTAATGAGAGATTCCTGTTTAGGGACGTTTTTGTAAGAATAAGAGGAATTTAAGTTTATCTAGTTGCTAGAGGGGGTTTAAGCTGAGGCACGTTTGTTGGAACCAAAAACTAAAAAACATCTAAATAGATGTGCAAGAGAGTTCCTAAGGTTTGAAAAAACAGCAACTGAAGATGATTTTACAATTAGTAAACCACTTCTTGTGTATATTGTGCATAATAATCAAGAATAGCTTTTGTTTGTCTTTTGATTCTCTTAAAAATGTGCCAAATTGTTTGATTTTGGTTAAATCTGCAGCTTAGAATGAAATTAAACAAATTTAATCTCAAGATAGAATTAAATAAATACCCCACATTTAATCAGAAACTTTTGTTTTGTGCAGATGACGAGCTATAAAAGTTCTCATTTTAATGCCACCCAGCATGTTGCACCAACTGATGTATTTCAACGAGATCTGAGGTTTGTGTATCTAATACTTTTATTGAATTACTTATTTTTGGGAGAAAGGAGTGTAAATCAGAAAAATTATAACTTCATTACAGCTCAACTTCAAGGAGACGAAGGTAAAACATTCCCCGTCTAACAATCTGATCTCACAGCAGCTTCTTATTTCTATCTGATTAACATTAGTTATATCTAACCAGCTCTATTTCTATTTTCTACTATATTTACTGTCATCAGTAGAAGTTATACTGATCAAGCTTTTCAGGTTTTCTTTGTTAGTGCTGGCTGCAACATGCAAAACTAATTACATGCATGATCTATAACAAACACATGGAGAACAGAAGCGTCTGTAGTTTGTCTCTAACTTCTACATTTAATTTGGACAAATAGAAAAACTTTCATAGCAGAACTTGTTCTGATTTACAGATTAAACTATTCTTTAGTAAAGATGTTGTAATATCTTTGCTGGCTAAAGATTAAAAAATATAATTTGTAGACTTATATTTTATGCATTAGTCTTTAAAGAGGTAAAACCCAGAGAGTATGTTCTTCTTTAAATTTAAATAACTGTTCTTTAGGCCTTAATAAGAAAAAAGCATGCAAACAACAGCTAAAAGAAAATTGAAACATACTATATTTATCGAATCAGAAAATACATTTACATAATATTTGCTTCCAAAAGTTAGTTTTATAAAATAATAACTAAATGTTATGAGCTTGATCACATTCACTGGGACAAGATGTCACCTTTCATAGTGCTATAAAGTTCATGTTCCCTGTACTTGTTGTTTCGTTGTGGTCAGTGCAGCTACACTGAACTGCTGGACATCAAACTAAAGATGCATAATGATCTTCAAAGCAGTCTGGTGGTTTATTAATTTAATAAACACCTAAAAACTTTATGAGTCTGATGATTGCTGAGGGGGATTCTGATGATGCAGATGGAAGAAAGAGGGTAATATGCTTTTAAAGATCAAATGAAATAAACCCGTCATTCTGCTGAAGCCCATGCAGACATGAATCAGATATACAGACATTAAATACAAATGAGCAACTGAATTTATTCTTAACATCTTTTCGCTCAAATTAATCTGGTCTAATTGACTTTATCTCCCCCGCAATGAATCATACATTGTAAGTCGAAAAACAAAGTGTAAATGTTTCATTTAATTTGATGAAATAAGTTTCTGATTTTATCAGGAGAAATATGAGATTATATGAAACAAAGTGCAGCAAAATGCCCCGAAGTAATAAAAGACTGGACGGAAAGTAAACTAAGAAGTGATGTAGAAAATAACGACTTTATTAAACTTGTTTAAGTGATAGTGTGAGTATAAAAGATGTAGTGTGCAGTATTTCACAACCCAGCAACCCCCCCCCCCCACACACACACACACACTAATTAAACACCGTGGTGCTCTTCAGAGTGCACTTCATTTGTATTGCATTTACATATGCAAATTTTAATCACATCCACCTAATTACAGTATTTGTGGGTTCACCTGTCATTTAGAGGAGGCCAGGCGCTGCATTGTGGGTGTGTGTGATGAGTGTTTCTTCCTGCCTGTCAGGCTGCCAATCTGTCTCTCCAGCAGTACATGTCTGCCAGATCGTGGAGGTGTTTAATGGGTCTCTGTGCGTGTGCATGTGTGTGTGTCTTCGTCTTTACGGGTGGATTTCATCTGAGGAGAAGCGGCGAGCCTCTTAGGATCCACAGTTTGTCACTTGTTTGTTTGCAGTAATTTGATTAAAAATAAAACTGTACCATATTTACATTCTGCTGCATAATGTTTCTCTGTTTTTCTGCTTCCAGTGTCACATGACACCCTGAATATGTGAGAAGAGAAGGTTTATTTGAAATGAAAATTACATTTGGATCAGTGACACTCAGGTTAGTTTGATGAAAAACAAGGATCAATGGCATGTTGTAAAAATTAGGCAGCTTTTCCTTCTAATTTAACAATATAAAGTTAATTGACAAGCCAAAAAGATGGATTATATGAGTTTTAAACATCTGAATGACAGCTATAAATGGTCTGTGTACATTAATCCTTTGATTCTAAATGTATCATTTCTGGGAGCTCTTCCTCTTTCACAGGATTAGTATTTTTCTTCTTTTGTCTATCTATGTCATCTATATTATTTTTCAGTACTTTAACTGCAAACACATAAGCTCTAAATTATCTCATGTTTTATTTCCAAATATTTACTGCATTATTATTGAATTGTACATCATTTAAAATATCAGTTGAGTTTATGTTTTGTGTTTCCTGTTGTGTTCTGTGGTATCGTGTTAGAATAGATGTAAATGGGTATGATTAAAGTCATGATGTATTCTCTTATAATAGTACTAATTTTGTTGGGAAGTGGCAGATTCCTCACTTTGTCTTACAAAAACATAATTTAATACTTCAGGTATGGAGTGGTTATCTGACTAGGATGAAGAGGAAGGGCCGAGTGCTGAGGGAGAACAACGTTTGGACCAACATTCTGCAAAAATGAATGAAGTTAATTTGAATTGTGAATGAAGCATCGACTCAAAAAACCTAGAAGAAAAAGCTGAAGCATAATGTCTAAATGCTCACACACCTGAGAACAATATGACTGATCAAACAACGTACGTAGATGTAATACGGCATGATTCACTAAGACGTGGTTAACGACTGGTCAACACAATAACAGTCTGTTTTCCATGTGGGTTATTTTAGAGATGTCTCTTTACTGAGGACGAGCAGTAATAATTTGAAACATCAAGATGTTCACACAAACACGAGAGGATTCTAAAACTCCACTTTAGGAATACATTTGTAGAACTCTGCTGAGTTAGGTTTCCTGAACCAGGTCATAACCCAAATTCAACTACAGGTGTTCCACTTCAACAGAAGAGACATACTCGGCGTGTCATGTGTTAGAACCTGGGGAAAACCTGAACCACCACTCGGAGACGACAGACATGTTTGAAACAGTTTGGTAGGTAATTCCAGGTTACAAAGACAAGAAGATTTCAACCACACTAGCCTTTTAGTTTGTTATCATTAAAGTTAGCTTAACAAATAAAAGTGATTTCACTCAGTTACCTGTGTTATGGAGTCTAAACCTCGGGTCCATCCAATAAATACCTCCATTAAAAATAACCAAAGTGTTGCGTTATCAAGTTAACGTTTTCTTTAGAGACACAAGGTAAAAATATTCAGTTAAGGAACTTAAGGCAGCTTTACAAAATCTGACTCAGTGCTGCCGCGACAGGCGCTGTGGCTAACTGCAGCCACCAGCCAAGCCGGCACGGGAGCGCGCACAGACACTTTACAGACTGTTCGTCTTCACAGCACTGCACCGGGGAGGCTAACATACTTCACGTCAGGTCTCTCCACTCTGTTATTTGATTTGATCTCATCATTTTCATACTGTATCAGGCTCTAAACACGACCTATAATGTTTTCTCACCTGGTCACAAGGAAATGAGCCATGTCAGCATCCGTTTTCACTCCCAAATGCAGCTTAAGTTCCCTCCATGAACCGAACGCATATCCAATATTTATGCGGGTGCCTGCCCGGCTTCGGTCATATTTTTTTTTTGACTCACGAGATGCCGCTGATAAAGTCTTTTTTTTCTTCGTGGTGCCACTTTTTTGGGGGGTGAGAGTGGATGCAGGTCGTTAGCTGGCTGCAGAAACATCCATAAGTATACCTTCAGTGTTTGAATCCAAGTCCACGGCGGCCATGTACTTCCTGTTCAAGAGCTGTCGGCAACGCGCATGCAGCGTCAATTTACGTCACATCCCTACAACTGCGCGGGAAATTCGGACGTCGAACTGCAGCGCATTATGTAGCACACAGCGTTTCCAAGGCAACAGACATATATGCGGATGGCCTCGTTATTTTGGGTTTTTAATGCTTCATGACCCATTAGCATTGAATAAACTGGAAATGCATGTGTAGTTTTTCACAAATCTTGCCTTATGTCCCTTTAACTAAACTACTAAAAGTATATTTACTGGACACATAATTATATAAGGGGAAATAAAGGAAGCAAATAAATGGAACCTGCTACTGATCATGTCAAAGACAATCAACACACAAAAGGTTTGGAGTGGTAACATTAGACAACTCAATTAAAACCCCTTTAACTCAATGACTCTGTCTCTGTTTGGATCCGTTATATGTTCATTTGAAAAATAGAAAACATCTTAATAAAAAAAGCAGTTTGGTTATTGACATTATCACCTCTTTTGTGTGCTGCAATTAATTAAATGTCTAAGCTTGTGTTAGTGCACAAGCAGTTCAGTAGTTTACTAACCTTTCTCAAAGTAAAAGCCTGACACCTTTTTCTGCTGCAGCTGAACAAAAACAGCCTGACCTGCGGTCGGAACAAAAAGAAAATTCATTTTACTGAAACAGGAATCAGATGTGGGACAGTTAAAAAGTTTGATAGATGCAGAACCACGTATAGCTTAAAATAATGATATAAAAAGGAATAAAACAGTCCAGTCACACCTCCTTTCTATAAATCCTTTATTCAATATCATCTGTTTTCTGTGTGTATACAATAGATTAAACACAAACTGTACAGTGCAGACAAACTGTTTGCATATTATATATGTAAAGTTAACTGTACATGTACTGACAGACAGAGTAATCTCATTTAAGTTTGGCACCAGTTGCATTTGGCTTTTGGCTCACAGCTGTATGGGTTTGCACAGGGACGACGTGACACACCAGTTTCTGCAGAAAGAACCTGAATACAGCTGGTAGTTGTTCAGTAACAAAACTATTACAGTGTTTTATCATGATTAAGAACCAAAACTGAACACGCTCTCTAAGATCCAGACAGTGATTGGAGAGGAGAACACACACTTTAACAAGAGAGATCTTCTGAATTAGTCCTGTCTTAAAAGATTGACTCCATCTTTATAATCAAGAACAAATTACATTTTAATCCTGCTTATAACACCATCTGAAATAACTCCAATCCATCACTGTTAGACGGAGACACAAAGGATATGAAAAGAATGACTTCCTTATGCATTTACATGCTTTATAATTGTGTTATTTTCTGTTCTTAGCCAACAGAATTAAATTGTGATGCTCAGTATTTTATTTTAATTCATGCATTATTATAACACTGTTTGTAATTTGAAGTGTTTTTGATTAACAGTTTCTTTACTTTGTCACTGCAGTGATGGATTATGTTTGTAAAATGTTTCTTATAAAAATGAGATGGATCATCTCAACCTGTGCAAACCGACAGCAGATAAAAGTCAAAAGATTTACCGGTTCTATGCCGCAAAATATTTGTCTTGAGTTCTTAAAATACCACATGCATAAGCCTCCCGCTACCTTTCGTCTTTACCATGCAACAAGTGGGGAAACAATCCGATTGGAGAGAGGAGCTGGGAAAAAGTTCTCTGTCTGCATGATTACACAACAAGCAGAGAGCGAAAGCAAGCATAGTTGTAGTTAACAGAAGAATGAGGATCAAAGGATAATTGAAAAGTAAAACAGGATGTTTGTATCAGATATGGGATAGTTTGTATCCTCTGTGTGTAAGAATTGAGTGCACAACAGGAAAAAGGGAACAGCTGGGATGAGAGAGAGCAGTCTTCAGATTCAGATGTAATAAGGCAGACTTTTGAAAGAGGAACACAGCAGAGAGGGAAAAAAGAAAACCTGAGGGAGGCGAGCTACATCATGAGTGCTAACCATTACATGTTCCTGTGACTCTAAAGTGCTTCAGCACTGCAGTGGTCAGGTCACAAAAGCTTTTCTTTTTTTTTTTGTCCTTGTTCTCTCTCTACTTGTGTCTATTTTTTTGCTTACTGACTTTTGATTTGAGAGTCAGAGGCCAACTAAGATGGCTACACGAGCAACACAAGAAGAATACAGGAGGTCGTTGGAAATTAAAAAGTCATCCTGTTTGTTGCGATTGCTCACTTTTAAAGAATCACTTGCTCTTTTCCTTTGCTGTGAGATATTTCATAACTGTAGCTCTGATACCTGGCTAACCACCAGTGGAAAAAGAAGTCTCTTAGGAGATGCTGCCAGTAATTGCGTCGTCATCATTTGAACTGTGATTACCAGCCTGGAAACACTATTGTCGAAGCGTCTTTGGTCAGTATCCAGGAAACCAGGCCCCTTTTTTCTCTCTCTCTGCCCTCAAACATTATTAATCTGTGAACAAATCCCACAGATCCCTGCAAAATGCTCTCACATGATGGGAACCCTGATGTGAACCTAACAAGCTGGACTTTTTCCTCAGCCAGCAGATTAAAAAAGACTCATGAGTAGCTTTTAATTTTTGTACAAATAACCTCTTATGGTTTCTTACTGATAAGATTCTGCTTAGACACTGAGACAACACGGGATACAGTAGGAATAAAACCTGATTTTCAGGGTTTATTTTATCTATTTTTTGCCCCTAAATGTGACACAACAGTTAGTAAACAAATCCACATTTCTTTTACGTGAGACGAGCACAACACCAGACTTGTTCCTCGTTAACATCCCAATTTAACAGTAGACAGAACAGCTGAAGTTGAGGGAAAAGAAACTTTTAAAAAATGTGTAACACTACAGCTGCTCTGGATCTTTAATCTTGACCCAGGCTGGGGATGAGAGGCACTCACATAGCTCAATCCAACACTAAAAAACACGTTTCTCACATACTTGCAGATTTTCAAATCGAATTTAAAAAACTGTCTTATCTTTCTTTTAAAACACCATCATTTAAAGAGATTAACTCTGTGACCACATTAGTCTGAATTAGTTCATGTAATAAAATGTGTTGGTCAGCCACGCACATCTTCTTACATGAATGCAGGAAACAGCTAATGAGATCAGAGGAGTGAAAAAAATGTGTTGCATGTGTGAAAAAATCTCAGAAATATCAATTAGAAACACTGGGAGTTCTTAAGGTACAGATCGGAGATACAAGACCGGTGTGCAGCGGCGCAGAGTTTCACCTGCTAAGCAGATGCAGACCTGTTGCTCAAGCTGCTCGTTTGATGTAAGGCTGAATCAGGCAGCCTTGATTTCTGCTTTGTCTCGTTGCTTCTTTGTAGTTGCGACGTCGCTGGCAGAGGTCATTAATCTTAAGCAAAAACAGGACAGTGTTTCAATCATCTGATTAAAATGCAAAAAGGAAGTTACTTTGTCTAAATTTGGGATTCAAAGCACAGTGTCTGTTTTCATCAATTAAAAAGCAGATGCTCTGTTCTCCTTCCTCTTACAGAATACATTATTTTCTGTTTGTCTTGTCACTAATTCGAAGTTTGGGATCACAGTATTAATACCTCCTCAGTGTTTCATCTGAAGGGATTGGCAACTTGTCTCTTGGTCAAAGAGAGATGAGTAAACAGAAAGAAATCAGTGCTATGTTGGCTTTCACAGTGAGAGGGTGGTTTCATGTGTCTGATTATTTTTAAGGTCTTCATGGTGTAAAAAACACCCACCATGTTTTAAATGTGTTGATTAATACTGGAGTCGATGTGTGCTTTGAAGTTTTGGTGTTGTTTTTTTTCCATGCTCATTAGAAACTACATTGATTAGAGATCTTAGAGTCCATTGTGCAGTCGGGTTTAAAGCCAGTGTGTAATTGAGACGGTTTGGTGTGAAGGAAAAACACTTTGTACTGCACTGATAGAAGCTTATAGTCTGTTAAACTGACACAGTTTTAAAATTAGAGTCAAATAGTAACTTTAGTTCATACATTCATATAATGTCTTTCTCTTTAAAGTTATTGTGGGAAATAAATAAAAAAACAGGTAAATAAATACATTTCTTTAAATATTTTGACTTATTTTGATGATTTTAGAATAAACTAAAGTGAATGGCCATGATATTACTGAAAAAGGCACGTAGAAGAAGAAGAAGGGTACTGTTTTGAGGGCAACAAAGAAGAAATTGGAGGACTCAGTACCACATAAAACAAGCAACAGCACATGAGTTGAAACAATTAAAATTGTTAAAACTTGAACTGGTGAACGTGGAGGCAGAATACTAGTACAACTGTGAGTTTTCTCAAAAAATATGGACAAATTGCTTTGAAGTGATGTGAGAGTTGCTTGTTTTCTCCTTGATGGTTGATTCATCAGCATGTAATCAGCAGTCATTTCATGATGATAGAGATTTTGAAATGGCTGCTTTCAAGCTTCTACACAAAGAAATGTTAATTTAGATCATTTTCACTTAAAGTATTTGTTTCAAAAAAGTAAAAGTCCCTTTAAACTTCTCAAACAAAAAAAATGATAATACAAAAAGTGGCTTGTGCTGCAGAGCTAATAATATTTTCTATTCACAATCTCACAACACCTCTAAAAACTGTGCTAAAAGAAAAAAAATAGTCCATGAAGCACTGAGGTGGTGGTAACAGTCTCAAAATGTCACAGACATGCTACTTTATCTATATTAACTCAAAACTTTCTGACCTTTGACTGATGTTGTTTTGAATCAAATATTTTCATATTGTTCTAACATGTTAAGTGTACTTCAAACGTCTGCAGCAGTGAATGTGGATTTTATTCAGTCCCAATTACACAGGCTCTAGTTCACAGCGACTGGTCATCACTGGTGTTCTCATCACTTCTACTCCACTCAGTAATACCCTGATTCCTCCTTTAGTTTTCAAGTACTTGGGAAGGCAACAAAACAAACAATTCTAGGTCCTCTTTATACTTCAGTCAATCATTTCTGCTACTCTATGTAAACACAGACTGCTACCTTGCTGCTCAGATTCTGCAAACCCTCAGATCCTCTTCTTGTTGCTACAAATTGGGATATAGTGAGAATTGTTCTTGTGAATGATCTCGGCCTATTCTGAGCTACACTTAAAGGAATGTTGTAAGACTGTGGATGGAAAAGAACTTGTGTGTTTAACAAACAAACAATTGCTCTCTTTTTATGAGACACACAGTGAGTGAGGAAAAAAGGCAAGAGGTCTGTGGGTGTGGTTACCCTGTATGTAAAACACTATATCCCTTGTATTTCAGTGTAATTTTAGACCAGAACTTCCTGTTCCAGATCTTAATTGATTGATGACTAAGCTTCCTCTGATTCATCAGTGTTTAGTATTTAAAACGTTCTCTTTGCAGAGTGTTTGCTGATGCTTTTAATGTACTTAAAGATCGAATCCAAGAGGTCGATTTCGAGGAGAGTTGGTGTTTGTGTGTCAGTGTGTGTGTGTGTGTGGCTTCCAGCAAGCGAGCAACAGAAAACTAAACGCAGAGGAAAAAAGAACTTTGTTGTTACGGATTGTCTCAAAAAAGGAATGAGAATAGTATTTTTTCAGATTTTTGTTTGTATTGTTTATATATATTTCAATGTCTTCCTGACTCATATATGCTAGTGTCCCAGTTCAGAAATATCTGTTTGGTAGATTTTATCATCTTCTTTTCCCGCCATCAACTGCACTGCAGTCCGTCTGGTGCTGCCCCACCGTTCTGTCCAATAAGGAGAGGTGAGGCATGACGTTTGGCCCCATGGCTGTCCAGTCAGAACTTATCTCTACTGTCTGTTTTATTACCTTTCATTGCAGTTTTGTTTTTTGAGAGCGCAGCAGTGGGGCAAGTCTGTGGCTTTTCCTGGCCTGCAGTGAGCCAGGGGGGGAGTGATGGGAGGGGTTATGTCTCCTCCTTAATGGGTTTGCTGACTGGTTTGCCACCATTCATGACCACGGGCTCACAGGTTGTGCTTTTGGAAGGCGGGCCCCCTGCGAGTTTAGGCACCGCCTCTCCTACATCGTGTAGCGACGGCTCTCGGTACATTGCAACTGGAGAGATTAAAGGAAAAAGAATGAACAACTCTTTTTCATAAAACATCATAAAAAAGTGAAAGAGGAAACTTTTTCAAAATCTGGATTAAAGTGAAAAAAGAGGTTTGTCACCTTCTATAGGTTTAGGCAGAAAGTGAGCAGCTGGTTTGGTCTTCTTGACCCTGTTGCCTTTCATAACCTGTCCCTCTTTATTGAGCCCCAGAAACCAGGCCCGGCCCGACTCCTTTTGTCTGTAAAGCATCGAACTGTAGATCACGTAGTAATTCTCAAACACCGACTCTTTAAACTTGCACTCAGCTGTAAACAGTTCCTGTAAAAAACAAACAAACACATGAATACACACTGATTGTCATTTATCAGAAGTATTTTATATATCAGTTGTCAGCTTGTACTAAACATGTAGTAATTTGTTTTATATTCTGAAAAATTGGCAGGTGACAAAAATTTTGTGTACAACTGAAAAACTCTCAGGCACAGTTGAGAAGGTCAAACTTCTCAAACTCACAAATTCAAAAGCTGCAGGTACAAAAAATCTGAAGGAAAGTGTAAAAACATGTTCAGTGAGAGAAATCTTCAATTAGAAATAATGTTACAAATTCATAATTATTAATCAAATTAATTTAATGAAAAGTGTTCTAAGTGTTGACAAATTTGGATAAAACATTCTGAAGTTTTTTTTTATTGTGACAGCCAACTGTTACTTTGAAGAATTTTGGACTATCTTCCAAAATACAGTGGTGGACATTATCATGCTAAAACTAAGCACAGGTGTTCCTCAAAGATGTGTACTTAGTCCGTTTCACATCACTGTGTTCTCACATGACTGTACTGTAAACTGTTTCAACACAAATAAGTTCATGAATTGCCTAATTGTTTTGTGAATACTGAACCTAAGAACCCCTTTCACAGTATATGTTAGAAAAAATAAAAATAATCACACTATCCAGGAACAGAAATGATGTAAACAACAACAGTGAGGGGGTTTTCCTTCAACTTGCATCATTTCCCCAACATGTAAAAACCAAAAACATAAAAAACTGACAGATTCATGTGACACAAAGCCCAGAACGTCTCACCTCCCCACCCACATCTGTTCAGCTGTTATGTGTCAAAACTCTTTTCCATGGGTACCAGCGCCTCCAGAGGAGCATGTTTCAGCACAGAGACAAGGTGTTATTCTTACTAGGAGAGAAAGTCATGTCTTTTTTGTGTCTGCCTGTGCTACCATCTCCCAGCAAGCAAAAGAAGGCAGCCGGAGATAAAATATTCTTCTTTCGGGGGAGGTCAGAGCAGAGGCAGTCTCAGATATCACCAAACTTTCAGACAGCATATCAGAAAGCTGCAGTTTTTCAAACAATACATACAGTGCATCTCAAATCTGCTGGCAGTTATAAATAATTTCTTAAGGGATTTTTTTTTTTGCTTTTCTCATGTAATTTACATTTATAGTTTTAATATCTGTGAACAAAAATATAAAGTTTAGATTTGTTTTTCAACATAAAAGATGCCAAGATGATGTTGCAATGAGTCAGAGTGAGAAATAAATACTAACAGTAATACTTATTTGGAAAATATGTTTCTTTGTCTGAAGTGCAGAAAATCAAACAGTAAACTACAAAAGCTTTACAAAAATCAGAGGAACTGATTTTTTTTCTATAAGCTTGTGTTATAATAACAAGCTCTTCTGATATCATAAATAATAAAGGACCTGTTGGTTGTTCAAACAAAAAACTTCAACACCTTTAAATTTGTACAAAAAAATATTAATCAAGGAATCTAAAATCAATCAAGAAATTCTGGTTTTGTTTATAGACGAAAAACAATAAAACAAAATAGAACATCTGCAGAAGAAATAGAACGCACAGAGTTAACAGACAGGCTTTCATAAGATGACAAGGCTCCAGCCAACCCAAACAATCACTCCTGAGGTCCCTCGACCCCCGATAGGGAAGTGTTTGTCTAGACTGTCTCTCATTGGTTCCTGTAGGTCTCTTGCAAGAGCCACAGACACATTGTCATTCAGCTCAGGTCTGTCGGTCCGAGTCTCATAGCAACATGAGGAAGAGAGGCGACACTGTAGCCGTGGCAACCAACCAGCACTGAGAGGGAGGGGTCAGTGGGTGTGCGTCTTATGAGAAGAGGCTACGAGAGTGAGAGATAAACACACATGCATAAACACTTGCATAGGTAATTTAACAGCAATAATGTGCCATATCTCCTGCTCCAACACATCCACTCATGCTAACATGGGAGTGACACACTTATTAAAGGTATAGGCGGCTGTGAGGGATCAGACAGCCGTGCATGCACAAACACACACTTGTGGCTCTAGGGGATGAGATGAGGGAGGTGCAGGGATATGAAATGTGACTAAACCATTGGCTGGAAGCGAAACAAGACAGGTGATAATGAATGAATGCTCAATTTATTGGCAATGTCAGCGACACACATACACAAACTGTACCCCAACAAATAAAATGTTTGCTTTCAGTGACTACAGTTTTGATTTGTATCAACAGCACGGTTACTCCCTGAGATGCTTTGCTATTTTTCATTCTTGGATTAAATAACTTAATTATATATGTATTTAGTCTGGACCTGCAACCCTGGATTCATTATTCATCTGTTAAGAAGGATGGTGTTTGCTGGTGGGCAAGGAGCAGAGCCAGATACTTATTAATGTTGGTCAGTTAGGTCATTCATCATTTAACAGCGCTTTTAGAATAAAAGAAATTTGATGTCTAAAGCAGGAACAACAATTCCAGAGTGAACTCAGAAAGAATAAGTGAACTGTAAGAATGAGTGGAGATGAAAACCTCCCTGTGTTACAGGTGAGTCATTTTCACAGAAGTGCCTGCCTGAATGTGTTTCTGTCGTCATTTCTAAATAGCTATGTTCACAAGCTGGCCACAAAAAGAAGACAGGGAGAAATGAATGAAAAGGAATGGAGGGCGGGGTGTAAGGAGGGGTTGAAAATTGGGACATGAAGGAGAGGGGAGAGAGAATAAATCACCAAGTGAGGAGGACGACGCCTCCTGATTGGAAAAACAGCAGGGGATTCTCTCTCCCACCCTCCCTGTTTGCTCTTATCTTCGCATTTCTCTCATCGCTCTTCTTTTTTCCTCTCTGTCACTTCTCTGCGCTCTGTGAAGATTCACTGCACACATGCTTGCACATTGTTATCTTTTGAATTACGGTCGAGCACATGCATGCACACCCGGCTGAACCGTTGATCAACCAGCCATAATCAGACAGAAGAGCCTATTAGCATGTTAGACATCCTGCACCAAAACAGCCTAAATTGGTACAGACAGCACTTTGTCCCTCGTCAATTAAAGACCCCAAAATAAGAAATTCAAAAACAGAGTGGGAAAAAGCAATCTCAAGTCTTGGCACAGTGCACAGCGGTACTAATAACAAAACTTGGCAACTAACAGCCCAGCTCTACCACAGCTTGACTGCTGGACCTTTCCGGTCGTAGCTCATTCATAGTACAACAATAAAACGTGTATAATTACAGCTGCTGTGTACTTTCTGTGGTCTTTTTTTTTTTTGTCAGCAACCAAAGCTACTTATCTGCAGACAATCAGGAACATGTGTTGTTGAAGGAGGCTAATAAGCAGAATTAAATACACTCTAAGGAGCAGCAGAATGTTCAGGGCTGAGGCTTCACAGGGAGGATGGTGAGTGAGTGAGTGAGTGAGTGAGTGAGTGAGTGAGTGAGTGAGTGAGTGAGTGAGTGAGTGAGTGATTGAGTGAGTGAGTGAGTGAGTGAGTGAGTCTGATTTAAACTTGACCAGATGTAACTTCCATAGGAATACAAGTGCTAGATCACCACGGCAACATTTGCCACAACTATTTGCTTTAAGCCCACCATTCGTTTCCAATCCATGTTCAAGTACCCAGAGAAAACCTACACATTGACATGCAAAATCCATGCAGAAAGGCTTCAGCTGTGCTTCCTCCTGCTGTAGGGCAACAGTGTTAACAACTGTTCCATCGTGCAGCTCTCAACTATATCCCAGACAGCAAACTCAGACAAACAAGTTTGTAACGATCAACAACAATTTCAAAATTACAAAAATGACGAAAGATTGTCTGAATGTCATTTAGACTTTGATCACATGCTGGAATTTAAATCAATAAATGGAAGTAAAACCTAATGTTCATTCCAGGAAATGAAACAGTTTATTTAAAAAATAATCCCCTTCGATCTAAATTCAGTGTTAATTAACAATTCACAACACAGAGTCGCAGCTGAGGGAATTCGCCATCCTTTATACCATCAAAGACGCTTTGCAGATTCAGAAAAAATAAATGTGCATCATGTTCCCACGAGAAACATGTTCAGTTGCTGTTTTAGTATTTTGTCTTGATTTTCCTAAAACTCGATTTTACACAGCTGATGTAAAGCAGATTATGATAATAATATGGGTTACTTATGTGATTTGCACATTATTATGGGATGGTGTCAAAGTTAGAAAAACATCAACATCACATAAACAACCAAACATTCTGTTAGATAACAGCAAACAGACTAATGTTTAGATCATTTATTTTTGGACAACAATACACTGTAATTACTTTTACATAATACAATTAAAAGCTAGTAATAAAGCTTAATTAATTTATCAAGTAAAAAGTCTGTGAAGTTGTCATAATATAAAAAGCACAAAATGTGTCATTTAAGCCTGTATCATTCCTTTGTCTTAATTACACCACTGCATTTTTAATGTGGTTATTTTTCATTCATCTCATTCTCAAAGATTTTGCTGTTTCTTTAATTAAAATGTCACAAAATCAGTAAATTTCCTCCAGATTAGTATTCAACTCAGAGTGTAAAAGTCCTTTTTTAATGTAAATGTTTATGAAAACTAAAAGAATACATCAGATCAGAAACACCGTCATTGTGTCCAGCCTCTTTAAGTTTGAAGCTTTTGTCAAACAAACAGATAGAAAACCTGTATGTGCAGCAGAATCTGAACCTCCTCACAACAGTTAACAGTAATACTCAGGAAGCACGAGGTACTGTATGTTGAATCCTCCAGTTCATTAAAGAGACATAAAAAAGAATTTGTGCTTGTATTTAGAGAAACACTTACAGAGATTTTGAAGGGGCCACACCCACTTGATAGTTGAAATACATCCTAAACACATTCTTAGCAAATACTTGAGCTTTTATGCGTCTTGCACAATTCCAAGAATTTACCCTCTAGTGGCACAACACGAATCCCTCCAGCCGTCCGTCTTAATCATGGTCCCAATTCAGAGGAAAACCCACAAATTAAAACCGGAGTTCTGTTCCATTAGTTAGAACTGCAATGATTTTTGTATTTAACCAAAGAAACACACTTGTGCTGCATAAATATGCAAAAATATTTCACATTTGGTAAAGTAAACGTCTTCTCAAATAACAAGTAGTACATTCATCATTATTAATAGTTGCTGTGGTTTTTTACAACAGTCATAATTGGGCACAAAATCAAATCAATGCACAATCTGTATTTTTCAATTTAAATGTTAGACATATTCTAACTACTTTAAGAACTGTACAGTACTCTGTTTTATAAATATGGTACATGGTGTAAAGATTTTCTTTTGTAAGCATTGTGTGTGTGTTATGCTTTGTGTCCTGTTCGGTTTGCATATCTGTTTGTATATCCGCTGCTGCTGTTATGACCAAATCTCCCCTTGTGGGACAATTAAAGGATTATTCTATTCTATTCTATTCTATTCTATTCTATTCTATTCTATTCTATTCTATTCTATTCTATTCTATTCTATTCTATAATGTTTGTCTGCTATTTCTGCCATCTTCGTCTGCTGCAATAAGAGACGAGAAGAAGAAATTTTCTTTTTTAACAGACAGGTTATATATAAAAAGGATTTCTGTGTTTTTACCGTGAAATGAAGTAATTAAATTAATTTATCTTTAATTTTTTAAAGTGTCTGCTATAGATTAGTATAAGCTTACATCAAGCAATAGGAAGGGGACATAAATGTCCCATTGCTTTGATGTAACAAGGGGACAGTGTCTCATATCCAATATATTCTTTCAAAATCCATGCAGAGTCTTTCGTTAACTGTTATACACTGCTGAGATTTAACTTCTCTGTCAAAATGAATGAAAAATATAAGCACCATTTTTAACAGCAGCAGCCTCCAATTCACTGAGGAAAGAAGCTAAAGCTTTCACTACATTACTCTAAAATAAGTACATGAAGAATGCAAGCAAAATGACTTTGGAGTATTTAGTTAAAGTATGATAGGTACTTATAATTTTCTAGATGATTGAGTAAAATGCTGTCATTCATATTCAATGTTTAAGCACTAAAGATCCCAAACATCCAACAAATCCTCATAACTGACACTCACTGAGTTCTAAATGGCATTTATGTGTGCTGATTTATTATTAGCTGAAAATGTTTGATCAAAAATTCCTTCATATGAGTGTTAGGATTTGTTTTGACTTAAGCTACGAAATCCAAAGTCCATCATTTATTCTCGCTAAGAGTTTTACGGTTCTCACCAGATGGTTGAGAGAAAGCAGACAAACAGGTTTAGAGACAAACTTAGAAATCTTCCCATAAAATAAGGTTCTGAGAAAAAATATTTGGCCCCCACCCCCCCCCAGACATCTTCAGCTTTTACTTTTTTTGGGTCACATTTAAATATTTCAGACAGAAAACAAGTCCAAACCCTTTCATGCGTAGCAGTTGCAACAGTAGAAAGCTAATCAAAAGCTGCTTTCTTGTACATGTGTAATTTTTTATTATAAGGATAATGTCATGATGACATAACATTTGACATGAGGACGTCTGTTTAATAGTCAAAAAGCCTTTTCTCTATAACTGAGTAGACATTTGAAGACCTTCTTTAAAAAGTATATTTTTAACAAAAATATGCAAAAAGTATTTCTTATTTTTTGGATGCAGTTCAATAAATCTGAGTACCTGCACTGTACTGTGTGTAGCAGGGTCCAGGTTCACAGGTGCTGCTCATCAGGCACCTGATCAGCAGTATGTTTTTCATATGTGCAAACCACATACTCATTTCTGCTGCTCAACCCACTGCGAACCCTAATCTGACTGATAACATGGAGGAGGCAAAAAGACCTCAAAAAGCCAAAGATCATGTTTCATTTTAAAGAAATTCAAGCAACGATCCGAAAAAAACAATGGATATCTGTCAGTCTAGAAAATGTTACTCAGCCATTTCCCTGGCTTTGGGACTCCAGAGAACCACAATCAGAACTGTTATCTAAAAATTGAGAAAACATGGAACAGTGGTGGACGTTCCCAGGTGCAGCAGGTTGACAAAACTTACTCTAAGAGCCCACTGTTTCAGGAAGTCATATAAAGGCTGAACATATAAAGTGCTGCAGGCCTCACTCAACTCAGTTAAGGTCAAAGTTCATCATTCAACAAAAAGACAGTGACCAGGAGAAGAAACACCTTCATGTGTGAGTTCCAAGGTAAAAAAAACATCTGCTGACCAAAAGGAACCCAAAGTCCTGTTTCAATCAAAAACCCTTTTGATGATCCCCAAGACTTTTAGGAGAATATTCTGTAGACTGGTGGGATGAAAGTAGTATTTTTGGGAAGGCATGTGTCTGGTTACATCTCACATAAAAGTATCATTATAATTCAGAAAAAAACACCATACTGACAGATAAAGATGGCGGTGGTAGGGTGATGATTTGGGACTGTGTGGAAAAATGATCTCTGCTCTCTACCAGATAATCCACATAGAGAATGTTCCAACCATCAGTTCAGATTATGCCATTCTTTTTTTGGCTTTAGGTACACACCACTATATGGTTTTTAATATATTAAATGCTAAAGATGAAAACAAAATAACCAATTATTTCAGTCTAATTCAATTTAGTTTTTAATTAAGTTTAAATTAATTAGGTTTAAATAGACACCTGACTGTCACAACTTTCCAGAAATAAATCACAACATATATTTTATATCTTAGTCAGGTTAATTCATAGAAACTATTAACATTAAAAATTTAGTTTCATGTAGAACCCCCCCCGCCTCACCTTGTTGCAGTGTTTTATTAAACTAAGCTTAGGAAAGTTGTTCTCCATTCCCATGTGTACGTATATGCATTTCATGTGTCTGTTTATGTGTGCTGTTCAGCGAGGGGGTGTGTTTGTTTCCTACACCAGTTATTATCACAGTACTAATTACCCAGGGGGATTGTGGGTAAACAAATCATTCTAAAGAAACAAAGCCCAGAGAGAAAAAGGGAAATGGAGGAGTGGAAAGAGAAGCGTCGGCGTCAGGAAACAAAAGAACAAAAAACGAGAGAGTGGTTTAAGAGGGGATGTAAAAGTGTGTCCTTCGGCCCAGACGAGATTTAAATCTGATCGAGATCTTTCTTTCAGCATGTAGGAGTGATGCTGTGCTTCTCGAACACTTCAGATCTGATTTAAATACTCTGTGATAAAAATGTGTGGCTCCTCGCTGAGCCAGGTGTGTTGAGACTGCGACTCACATCGCAGGTGATGACTGAAGCAGTCGTCAAGTGAGTGCACCAGCTGTTTCGGCCTTTGAACTCTGTTTTTACGGTAAACAGTGTGTGATTAGCAACTGGACAAAAATATTTTTAGAAATGGGAAAAGATTTTCTGGTTAAGATAAAAACACAGTGTCTGGTTAAGATTTGAAAATAAAACGCAGGTTTGGCATTTAATATTAGCAACATTATTCATAAACATACTTAAGAGTTTGTAAGTACTAAAATGAGTTCAGTGCATTAAAGAAGCAACGGGAAACACAGAAGATGCTCATAACTTAGAAGATTTTGGTATTTTAAGTCCAAGTTTAATGTTTGTGCATCTCCAATTCATTTTACAGAAGCCTCCAGTTTTTTTTTTCTTTAAAAGGTACCTATTAAATTTGCTTGTATTTAAGAAATGATTATTTAAAATTTTAAATGGGCTGCACAGTGGTGCGGTTGGTAGCCTTGCAGTGAAAATGTCCTGGGTTTGAAACCAGGCCAGGACCTTTCTGTGTGTAGTTTGCTTGTTCTCTGCGGGTTTTCTCCAGGGACTCCAGCTTCTTCCCACAGACGAAGACGAAAATATGCATGACGTTAATTGGCAACTCTAAACTGTCCCTGTGTGTTTGTGTGTAAGTGGTCATCTGTCTTCATGTGGCCCTGTGATGGATTGGCGACCTGTCTAGGTGTGACTCCGCCTCTCACCCGATGACAGCTGGAGATAGACACCAGCTCCTCACAACCCTGAACAGGAATAAGCAGGTACAGATAAAGACTGATGTGGGACAGAACTGAATAAAACACTGGATATTTATTGAATTTGCTTCTAAAGAGCTAAATTTAACAGAATGTATAAAAACACATTTTGTTCTGGACATGTGACATGTGATGAGTTGGGGTGAAACAACTTCATGCCATTGGATTGTTTACCCCATGTTACTTCAATTTACCACTTTACAGTACGGTGAACACTTGTAACAAGTGGAACTTGTCTGAACAGCTAATTCACAGATTTCCTTCCCAGAGGAATCCTAAACTTGTAGACTGGGTAAAGTAAGGTCTGGCAAGAATTTCTATGGGTTTGAAATGTTCTGAACTTGCCAACACAGAGGCACCAGCTGGTTGTGGATGGTTCATCAAAAAGCATAGCAACCAATTGATTATAAAAAAACAAATTAATTTAACTTTTGTTTTTCTCTGTCTCGATTTATTTTCCATTTAGCTTTCTGTACCTCTCAGTCTATTAGTCAACCAGTGTGATGAGAGTTTCTGCTAAATAAAAGGTGCCAATTTATTTGAGGAAGGCTGGTAAGAAGCTACACACATCAGTAATGGATCAATCCTCAGCAGTTTCTCCTATTTGAATGTGAAGTCTGTCCTGTGGTACTTCAGTGTCACGATTCACAGAGTGGTGCCTTTGAAGGGCTCAACAGCCCACAAGTAACTCATTTATTCTCTAGTTACCAGAAAATGTGCTCGTGTGTGTGTCATGACTCATGCGGTTAACGTCTATCCTCTCTGCTACTCGTCTCATCTTTTTGGATGTAGACATTACAGGACTTCACTCTGTCTGAGTGCTGCGACGGCTGAGTTGTGAATGAAAATACATGCCTACATACACGGATGTGTGGCAGACACATAAATGAGCGCATTTGTACGGAACGTACACCGCCATGTTTGTCGAAAACATCCTGTTCTAGAAAAACACGCGGTAGCCCAGACGGATTGGAGCTGTTCGGGGAGAAGAAAAAAAACACACCCATAGTGTTTAAAATGTTGTACGGTCTCCACATGTACAAGAGCTGCACAATGTACAAAAAAATCTAATGTTAATGATCTAATATCAATAAATAAACTGCAGACACAAATTCAACAACATGGAGAGTGCAAAGAACAACTTCTTTAAAAAATAAAGCTTAAAGTTTTAGCTTGTAAATTCACCAGAGAAATAAACATCTTTGTTCCAGTAAAGTGTCTTGTACAATCTTCCATGTTTTATTTCTGGTATGGCAGTAATTAAAAACCCAAAATTCTAAAATGCTTCAAGTCTCTCAAGATAATCTCAGCATTTTCAAAATATTTTAAGAACATAGTGAAAATTCTTGTCACTGAAAAAAATTACAATTTAAAAGAAGCTGGGTCTGCTTTTTACAGGCAGACCCACACAGGAGGGAACACAGATGTCACACAGAGGCAGATTGCAACAACTGTTAGAAAATATAAGACATTTTGTACAAACTGTGGGGAAAAGAGGTTCTGGGTTCCAGTATGAACAATCTGAAGTAGCAACTCAGGAAAACCAGCAAAAGAACAAGCTAAAAAAATATGGTTTGCTGAAATGTTGATAAAGTGGCACTATTTTTGGTTTGTGACATTTATTTAAGTTGTTGGATGATGATTCACGTTTAAGATGTTCACGGCTTGAAATTTCTCCTCCAAAGTTCTCTGATGATTCTTTAACTGCTTAAAAATATAAATAAAATGTTGAAAAGTTGAAGCGTGCTTCAAGGCCAAGAATGAACTGTTCTATCAGTGTGTTAATGTCAGAGATTAGTCACACAGTGACCAACACGTTGAAACTAATCACAGCTTACATCAACCACGATTCGGTGATTCTACTAAGGACATTTGTGTAAAATGTTTTGATGTTAACACCAAATGGGCAAATGCAAAATAATTTTTAGTAATTTTATTAGTTTGTTTCTTTATAAAAGGTCTAATTAACACTTTATATATGGCTGCCTGAATGGCCTCAGTTCAAAGAAATAGAGTTTATGTTTGGCAGGAGTGACAAGTTAACGACTAATATGAATATAAACAAGAACAAATTGTAATACTGCTGTATTAAAAAGGCTTTACTCTCCTAAATTTCATAGTTTTTCATGCAAATGTCCTTTCATATAACTTTATACTGCCATCAATTTTGAATTACATGGTTATTTTCATGGAATTCTATGGTCATTTACAAGCATGACTAGCACTAGCAGCAGCTAGTCGTAGCACATCCAATGAATCCAGGGGTCACATTTGGCAGGAATATATTATTTTATTTTAAAGAGGCCATTTCATACAAATTTTAGGACTTTGTGTTTATTTCTTAAGCATTAACCAGTAATATGAAACATTTTATATCTAAAAAACGTCAGGAAACACTGATTAACAGACCTTTCAATCTGTCCGCATTAAAATTGGGGTGGTTCCCGGCTGCTTCGTCAGGCTTCGTTAGCAGCTCGTTCATATTCATTATTCGAATTTGCTGGACTCAGGTTGGCTAACAAACTAGCCTATCAGAGCAAGGTATACTGTTTCCTGCCCCGCTGTGCATGGCAACGTCAGATGTTCTCTCTTCCTGTTTGTTACATCTTATGCTACAGCTTTTTAGTGAGCCGCATGCTAGGCGTGGTTTCAACTGAGGGATCTGCCGAAAACTAACGAACAAAGGAGTTGTGGCGAAACAGATACAGGCCATTCGAACTCGGGAGAACTCGGGTGTTATCGCCACCTGCGTAGTTTGAGAGATTAAAACTGACAGAGAAGTTGTTGACCTGTTTTCACACCCACTATGAAGGTAAGCACACCTGTGGAGCTAAAATGTTCAACAGAAAGGGTCTCTTTAAAATCTCTGATAAAAAATATTCATGCAAAACTGACAAAGATGAAGATTTATAAAATAACATTTGTATGAACCACTATGAAATTTTGGTTGTCTGGAGCCATTATGAAGCTGCAGCAATCCATATTTGATCTTGATCCATTCTGATGGATCATCTTTAGGACATCAGTATGTTACAGACATGGACATCATCTTAAATCAACTCCAATCATCTATGTTTAAATCTAGATTTCTACTAATAAAAAACAAGATTTAGATCTTCGACAAAACGTGTTTGTATAAAATCTGATTATCTGGGAGTAGAAAAGAGAGAAGAAGGTTGGAGTGAAGTAAAGAAAGAGGAAGTAAATCCAGCTGAAAAGTTTTTCTCGCTGGGGTGGCATTAAGGAATACATTTCCATTTATTACGCTGGTGGGTGGACAGTCAGCACTATTCTAATTTTAAAAAAGCTCATTTAACAGGGTATTAACTGTACATGAGCCTCAGTCATGATCTGTATAATGTTCTTTTCCTATTTGCAAACACTGGTTGTCTTAAAAAAACTGCAGACCAGATATGTGAAGATACATTTCTAATTTTAAGATGCTCCATTATAGTTATTCGAACAGTGATGCATCTTGCAAATGATTTGAATTCACCATTATCCATCGTTTAATACCGTCTACACTCCTTTCATCTTAACTTGATCTGTAATAGTTTTACAAGAGATGCTCATCGACTTTGCAGAGAAACTCACTTTCCACTTTCGCCTCTCAGCTGACACTCTCACACCAACACCCACCCAACAACCCTGATACTCCCACACACACATCAAAACAACTTACCAGTGTGTGCATCACTTTCACACAGGAACACACTCTTGTCACGTTCACACACAGTCCTAGACTCATCAGCACTTTTTCCCACTTTACCCAGCACGCTTCATAATTATCACGTAGCAGCTCAATGCACACAGTGCCATCTGTTAGTTTGACGCATGCGCACACAAACACAACACACACACAATAACAACATGTTGCCAGATGCTAGGGACGGTGCAATAATAAAACCCCACTGTGTATATCCAAGTTTGCAGCATTTCATTAACGATGTTCAATAAGGTGATGAAGAATTACTCCAAATGTAAAAGAGCCTGAACGAAGGGACAATATGTAACTACAGTTCTGTTGTAAAGACGTGCTCTACATTTCATCTCTTCACAAAGATATACAAGAAGCTTTTTTGGGCAGCAGCTTATTTGTACTGTTTCATGACATTATACAGACTGAACGGAGAGAAAAAACACACAATAATAGAAATAACAAGCTGCAGCCGTGGCATATTCAACATCTCATTTTATGTGTTATTTTGGAGATGAGAGGATGATGATGTTCATATTTATTCAGTGATGAGAAATGTGACTCATGATATCACAAAATTGGAATGTATAAACTCAATTAACTTTTAACCTGGTTTTCAGAGTGACAGTGATGCACGGTTATCCAGGGATATGAAGGCATAAAATAAGCTGGATATCCAAAGAGTGAAAACCAATTTCCCTGTATTCAGATATAACAGAATCAGAAATAGAAAATAATATATTTTATAATAATTTATACAAGAGCAGCATGATATTAGAAAAAATATAATTCTGTTCTGTTTTCTCATCAAATGCTCATCGACTGTATGTATTAACAATTCTGTTAAATTAACTTTAAAATATCTAAATGTAACTACATTTATTATTTTTACAAAATTAACAAAATAGTTAGATCATGTTTCCATTTAAAATTGAACCATTGTAATCATTTCCATTCCAAACACGACTAGAAACCTGTCGCTCGAAACCGACATAAATAAAAAAAGATACAGCAACAAAAAGATGAGCTGGCATCTGCTAGCAGACACACTGCTTTGTATTTTGATTTTCCAAAGGGGAAATGTGTTGTACCAGCAGTGTATCTCCAACATGTTACAGAAAAGACTGCTGACAAGTGCACCGTGTGTCTCTGAAGTAAAAGGCGCTGGAGTCTGATTGGTATCGACATCCTGTCAACGCCACCACACTAAGCTTGGGTGGAAGAAAAAATTAATCCAAATTGTGTCAAGTAAACAAGCAGTTCGGTTAACGGGAATGTAAGAGGATGAATAAAGGTAAACACGAAAGCTCTGGCTGAGACCAGGAGAAAATAAAGTGTACTAATGTTTAATGAGTATCTCCACAGGCTGGTGACACCATCCTTACCTGCCAGGACCTTTCCAGCAGCCAATTAAACATCAAGCGGAGCTGACATCGGGATAAATTAGACCTGCTGTTGATGATTTATACATTCGTTATCATGGAGCTGCCAGCACATCAGTCCTCGAGCTGGAACCTGATCAAACATCCTCACTTTCCTCTCCATGCAGCTTTGGAGGGGACTTCGACTGTGAGCTGAGGGGGGACTCCCCCTCTTCAATTATTTACAGGAAGCCCTCGTACATCTGTGACTTTCAGCACAGCATCCTTTTCTCTTCCTCTGCTGACAACTTTTCTTCTTCTGCATCTCCTGTATGTCTACTCATTGTTCTTCTTCTTTTCCTTCCTCTCTGCTGTCTCCTTCTACAAACTCGTCTCCTGTCCTCTTCTTCTTCTCCAACCCGTCCTGATTTCACTTTTATACTTCTCACTTCTCATTTCCATTTCGCTCCTTTAACCACCTTTCCCCCTCCCATCCATTTTTATTCCCCCTGTCCCTTCTACCACCTCTCCTCACCTCCTCCTGTCCCATCTTGTCATCTCTAACCCCCCCCCCCCGAAAAAAAAGAAGAGGGAGGAAAGAGGGACATCAGAGGATGAGTGTGAACTCCCTTCAAAGAGTCAGCATGGAAATAATTCATATTCTGCTCCAGCATCTCAACAATGCTGCTCCTCTCCTCTGCTCTCCGATCCTCCTTTTCTTCTATGCTCCACTTGTTCTTCACCTCGTCCTCTTCTGACTGTCAAATCATGTCTTTCACATAGTTCTCTCTGACTATATCTCACATTAATGACCATGTTTTCAGTCTAGTTTTGCTTTTAGTTATAATTTTGCCATTTTCAAAGTTGTTTATGTTTAGCAAGATGCTTCTGGCAAGAACAGTGAGACGAATCATCGTCAAATAAAAGTAATCCCTCGAACTGAATGTATATTTGTTACTTAATCAACCTGACATGCCTGTTGAGCATCTATTAAAAACTGTTTCTCTCTTTTATTCCTTTTTTCTCTTTCTAAAGTAACAAATCTCCTATATTTTGTCTCAAAAGGACAAAACAAGTCTTATATTCTGCTGACTGACTTTAAAACTCTATATTGTTTTCTTAATAAAAAGATCTAGAGTAATCACTCTGGTCTAATCTTTTTTTTATGGACATATTCTTTAAACAGGACTTAAGAGTCTCTTGAGGCAGGATTAGGAACCTAAACACAGTTCAGACAGACAAAATATAACAAGAACAAAGCAATCATGTCTTTTTTAAAAACAGATGTCAAATTATAGAAAATTATTTAGCTTCTTTTTTTCTATTTTAAAAACCAGAAAACATTTAGAGATTTTGTTTTTTAAACACAAGAGGTTTAATTATCATATTTTGGGAAATATTAAATAGAGAAAATTTTAAGACTATAAATAAGACCAAATCAAACAAATTTTCCTTGGAAACTTTACGAATGATACCTGCTTTGGAAATGTCATTGAACACCCTTTATAGCAGCTGACGTAAACAGATGATTCACTCCAAACCAGCTGTTTCCCCTTGTGGATAAAACCAGACCCATATTTCCATTTGTCTCTAATTAAAAACCCTGAGGGGACTGCAAGCACATCTAAAACCTCAATGATCATTTACAAGTAAGCGTCATCCTTTTAGAAATCTTTCACCTTATAAACACATAAAGGCCACATGAAATGCTGAAAACTGGGGATCGTATGTTAGAAAATTCCAAAAACTTGAAGATGCCACCCTGTTGCTCTTTCTGTTAAACGTGTCTGCGTGTGTGATATGTGCTCACCGAGGAGTAGAGGTGACCCTCTCCGTTCATGGCGATGTAGAGACCAGTTTTGACTGATTGGATGGCCACGACTCTCAGACCCACGGGAATTAAGTTAAACAGAGCTGAGGACAAAAAACAGAGAGAGATGTTCAGGAGATGGACGTCTCCTTCCTGAAAGACAAACTGAATATTTAATCTGAAATGTGCCATTAATGTGGTTATTTTGATGATTCTAATGAGAAAACTCAAAAATGTGTTTAGTCAAGATTCAATATTGTATACAAATTTATCATATTATTTACTGTATGAAGTAAAAAAACTGTGATAATAATAGGGCTGGGTATCACTCCTAATTTCCTGAATCGATTCGATTCGATTCACAAGAGCAAAAATTGATTCGATTTCGATTAATTTCGATTCGATTCAATATCGATTCTTTTTTCAGATATTTCTGTCACATTAGTATTTCTTGAATATTAGACATTCGTAGATGGCAATTTTTATGAAATGCTGAAGCAGCCTTTCAACAGTGCGGATTTTATATACATTTAATATTCATGTTTTCATTAAAAATATCCAGAAGCAGTGGCATGTGGCATAACTGTAACAAAAGGAAATGTATATTTTACTACTACTACTACTACTGTCATTTAGCAGACGCTTTTATCCAAAGTGACTTACATTGAGAGAACATACAAGCAAGAAATCAAAGAGAAGGAAACAATATAAGGAGGCGGACTGTTTGGAGTCCAGTTTAATTCCGTATTAAATTCCGTATTTAATTCCGTAATTCCATGATACATCATGTTTATCAATTTTTTATTTATTTATTTATTTTTATTTATTTATTTTTAATCGATTTAGTGCTTTATGACTCGATTATAGATTTTTTATTCTTAAATCGATTTAAATCGATTAATCGATTTTTTAAACCCAGCCCTAGATAATAATAAATATTAAGAGTATTTATGTTTATAAGGGAAATTGTTTTTAATTAAAATTTTTCTTTGTGTTTTTTCTTTTCGATTTTAAAATCTCCAAAACTGAGAGGATGACTGGGTTTGTGATCTTTTGTTGTCTGAACGTCGTACCTCGCCATCAGTACCAAAATTATATTGCCTGTCTCTACTGTAAACATTTTACATGTGTTTATGATCTAAAACAAAGATCAGTGGCGAGATCTTACTTTAACAAAAGTAGTTCAGCTCATGACATCATATTTTCAGTCTCTTGGTGACTGTTTATTTACCGTACGGTCCGGCTCTCAGCTCCATCGGGTCAGATCTAAAGAGCAGCACTCAGTGACGGTAAAGCAGCCGACAGCTGATAACCTTGGACTGAAATTTTGAGATGACTATGCTGTGTGTTCATAACCTTAAACATATTGTCTGGTATTATTTTCTTTTTTAACATGACAAAAACAGCTATTATTTTTGCAGAAATCTAGAAGAGGATTTAAACTGCTGAATGATTTATTGGAAAGAGAATTCTCACTAAATGAAGGTTAAACGTTTAGCAGAATGCAAAAAGTCAAAGTCACTGACCTTTTGAACTGATTAGATCTGTTTACAAAGATTCTTACAAGGAAACTGTTTCTTAGTAATTAAACTCAGACGAGTTTTCTCATTATTTATAGGATATTTGGTTTAAAGGAAAAGAAAATATCAGGTTTTCTGTTTCCCTCCTCTGCTTAGCTTGCACAAAGAGAAACTGTGAAACAAATAAACCTATTTAAAGTTCACCTCGGCTCCCGTCTGAAACCATTATCTTTGTCTGTTTTGTACACTGTGTTCTTTTTTTTACTCCTTTTACTTAATCTAAGATTTTCACATCAATCTGACAGGATGAGGAGGTGAGCCCCTTTCAGTAGAAAAGCTTTGGGAGATGATATTAGATTTAGCAGCCAGAATTAATTTGTCACTTCAGCTAATAAAACTGAGTTAAACACTTAAATTGTTTGTGACACGTTCAGGTCTCAATAAAACATTTAGAAGCTTTATAACTTTGTTTAGCGAAACATGGAGCAAATTTGAGTTGTTTGACACTTACAAGGAAAATATGAATGTTTTTATGAGCTTCAGGTGAGTTTGAATTTAGAACCAAAAGGGATGAAATGCAGAAAACATCTTGTTTTCTCTTTGTTTACATTGTGTTTTCATCGATAAAATAGTGAAACGCTGTATATCAGCTGGTTGTAGCAACACTGCTTCATTACTGTATTTCCCTAAATCAGACCCTGAGAATGATGAAATCACTTACGCTGAAATAAAAGACTTCATGAGGACCAAACGTAACATTGTGACTCAGTGGGTTGTGTTTTGATCCATGAACAGAGACCCGAGGTAAACATCAGATATTATTTATATGAACAACACGACCTGTAATTGAATACTGGACAGAAAAATGGGCAGCAATATGCAGGAATCTACTTTCTAAATGTCTCATTATCAACATGCAGAGTTCTGATCTGACAAATGTTAGTTATAAATAAAAAGTGACGGCAGTTTGTAACGAGCAACTCGTCTTTCGGGTCAACAGGATCTTTCTGTGCACTCTGAAATAAGCTGCTGTCATGAGGACATGTCATGAATGTTTTTCACAGCTGTCACCACACAAACACGCTCACGTGCGCCTTCAATTCATTCCCTATAAAAACCCAGATAATTGGAGAGAGAAATACTCACAGTGCCACCCAGTGTAACTCCATGAGAGATTTCTCTGTGGATTTTGTACTTTTTTCTTTCTCTTTTGCTCCTTTTTCTGCTCTGATCCGACTGTTTATCCATAATGTTCGTTAACATCCACGATGACACTGAGACTGACTGTGTTTGAGCCGCAGAACTTGAAACCTGTGGAACTGATTTCAGCTCAAAAATATACAGCTGTGCACATCAAAATTGGTTGTCTCTTCTACTGGGTCAATGATTTTTCATTCAGAAAGACACAAACCCTCAGAAACAACAGATTCTAGATTTGATTCTCCATTTTCTGCCCTGGTTTTTGCCATAATAATCGCTTTTTTTTTTTAAACATCTCCCACTCCTACATTTCATCCCTTTTGGTAAATGCGCCTTCCTCAAAATTGTTAGCGATATTCCATAAATCTGCATATTTGGGACTTTATTACTAGAAATCTGTTCATCCGGGTTTATATGGAAAAGTTTCCACAGGGCACAAATGTAATATTGATTGATATGAAGTAGTAAAATGAGGCATAAAAGTCACATGTCAGAGACACTTTAAACACCATAACTAGCAAAAGGAAAAGCTACACAGCAACGATACTACAAGCCCAGAATCATCTACCAAAACACCGATTTAGAAAAAAAATATTAAAACCGTTAAAAACTTTGTTATGTAGCTCTTATATGAAAAGAAGAAAAATATTTCAGGATGTCTTAAAATGGGAAAACACGGAGAAATGACTCCTATTTATCTGATTTATCTTGATGATCTCTCCTGAATAAAAACTGTTAAATATTCTAGACACTTTCATTAGATTTTTATGACATTCAGGTTTTATGACTCTTTTTAAATTAGTTATTGAAGCTTGTGCGTGGCACCAATCTGAAATGTTTCACAGTTTCATGTTGAGGTTGAGGCCTTTCCTCTTTTGATACTGATAATTCCTGTTTCAGTTATTCAATTACTAAATATATTTTCTACATAGATGGAGAAAATGACAGTTTAAAAGGATCAAATGATAACTAAACTGTAGACAGGATAAATATATTTTAATGATTTAGGATGCAATGAAATATGGTGGTAACAGTTTTTCATGTTTAAATTCCTTCAGTAACATTTTTAGTACTTGGAATTTAGATTAATTCTCGTTTTATTGAACCGCATGAAACCTATTTTAATAAGACATTTACAGTATTCCACATATTACATGTTTTATCTACTGTATTTAAATATCTTGCTCCTTTAGTTTGGTTCATTTAAAAGTGAAAATATCACAATAACACCAAGAATCAAAAGAATATTTCAACTAAGTCCTACATCGATAAAATAAAATAAAATAAGATAATTATGCTCTTTATTTCTCATGTAAATACATTTTGGAAACTAATCCTGCAAGACTATTAAAAAGAAAGGTTTATGTTGAGCCTGTTTATATATCACAATTTTACATTTAGGAAAAAAGAAAAAGCAGTAAAAAATGAAAATACTTCCCAGACAGCTCTTTACCTTGTTGAGTCAGTTCAAACGATGATCAGATTGCGTTTTCTCAGAGCTTAGATCAATAAAATTTTGCCAAAAAGCTGGTTAATTATTAACTTCTCCATCTGCAGCTCTCGAATTAAGTCGTTTTTAGTTACAGAGGTCCAATAAAACGTGCCGTTAAAACAAAAATGTCTGCGCAGCCACTTGTTGCTTTTAGTTGCTCTCTGAAAACATGAAAACCCAAAACAAACAGAGCCATTTTAAACCCATAATCAATCTTTCAGTGTCTCCTTTATAATTCAATACACTCAAATCTCAGTCACCAACAATAATACAGATTCGTGTGACATTTTTTACTGAATAAATTGAGACACGTGCATTGAGGGTTTTTAATTACACTGATGCAGGATTTGAATATTTCTAACTTTATCAAAGATTTATTTTCTCATCCACTTTTTAAAGTTTTAATTAATAAAAAACAACAATCACTCAACATTATCAGACGAGCACTGAGACACTTGCGTGTCACTGCTGATGATTTACTGGCTCTTGAAAAGAAACTGGAATTTAAATTTGTCTGTAAATTAAAAACTGTTGCTGTTTTCTTTAACTAGACTTTACATTGATAATTTGGGAAAACAGATACTTTGTTAGACACTTTCCTAACATTTATTTCATACCATCTTGAGAGGTCAGTGTGTGTTTGTGTTGTTGTTTCTTACAGGAGTTGGTGCTGTCGTCTTTGGTCCCGTCCAGACTTCCATCCTGGCCCATCTGGAGATAAAAGCCCTGCCTGCAGAACAACCTGGTCACTATGCCCTTCAGCTGTGGTTCTACAGCACACAAACACAAAAATATATGACAAAACACTCACATTTAAGAACATGCAGCATCTTCTACAGTCATTTTATTCGTGTTTTTATTTAACTCAAATGGGACAAAGTTTAAAATGAGTTCTGATGGTTTCAACAGAAACAAGTAATTTATGCTGAATTTCCTTCAGTATCCGACATCTTTGCTATGGAAGATGGTTTTAAAGGAAACCCGGTGTGACCTCGTGTAACCTTCGGCACCCTGAGGGAATTTCCTTTGGAGAATCTAGTCAAGCACATCCAATCCATTACAGGATTTCTGGACTAATCCGTCCTTCGTGGTCATTGTTCCACTTGAATAACATTGATAAATTATTTCTGAAGTTTTGGCGCTGACGTGCAGCTTCACGGCAGCTTTGTGTTTACACTGACTCCACACGATGACCCAATTTTATAGATTTACAGGTAGTATATAGAAATATATGTATGATATGATTAATCCACATCTAAAGTTTGTTTGTAACTAAGAATATTTTAGTTATTACACCAGTTTCACGATGTACTCTTCTACAAAATATTCATATTTGTATGTATACAGTATATACAGTATTACAACTTTAAATCACAAAAAAATCACTATGCTATGGAAGCTATACATTAAACAGTGACTGTAGAGGGATTTTTTTCGGGTTTCCTGTCCTTTGGTTCTTTGAATTGGTGTTGTGTTCCGTTTCTGTTTCCTGGTCGGATTGTGATTTGTTTTTCTTTTCACAGAAATGTAACAACACGCAGGAAAAAATGGGTCAAAAACAGCCTCTTTAAATGTTTCTTCATAAATCATTACAAGTTACAAAAAATCCCATCCCAACTTTTCTCTGCTGTGTGTTACATGTAGGTGTGTTAACAGAAGAAACGAAGCTGACAAGACAAAATGTTTTGTTTTACTTTTATATTAACATCACCCAAACTGTTTATTAATTATTCATCATAGAGACAATTCACTAGTCTGTCACAAAGGCCAAAAAGGGACAAACTTTACACTCACCAGTTGACCTAACATGTATGTAATGACATGTACAGTGGGGCAAAAAAGTATTTAGTCAGCCACCAACTGTGTAAGTTCTCCCACTTAAAAAGATCAGAGAGGCCTGTAATTTTCATCATAGGTATACCTCAACTATGAGAGACAAAATGAGGAAAAAAAATCCAGAAAATCACATTGTCTGATTTTTAAAGAATTTATTTGCAAATTATGGTGGAAAATAAGTATTTGGTCACCTACAAACAAGTAAGATTTCTGGCTTTCACAGACCTGTAACTTCTTTAAGAGGCTCCTCGGTCCTCCACTCGTTACCTGTATTAATGGCACCTGTGTGAACTCGTTATCAGTATAAAAGACACCTGTCCACAACCTCAAACAGTCACGCTCCAAACTCCACTATGGCCAAGACCAAAGAGCTGTCAAAGGACACCAGAAACAAAATTGTAGACCTTCACCAGGCTGGGAAGACTGAATCTGCAATAGGTAAGCAGCTTGGTGTGAAGAAATCAACTGTGGGAGCAATTATTAGAAAATGGAAGACATACAAGACCACTGATAATCTCCCTCGATCTGGGGCTCCACGCAAGATCTCACCCCGTGGGGTCAAAATGATCACAAGAACGGTGAGCACACGGAGGGACCTAGTGAATGACCTGCAGAGAGCTGGGACCAAAGTAACAAAGGCTACCATCAGTAACACACTACGCCGCCAGGGACTCAAATCCTGCAGTGCCAGACGTGTCCCCCTGCTGAAGCCAGGACACGTCCAGGCCCGTCTGCGGTTTGCTAGAGAGCATTTGGATGATCCAGAAGAGGATTGGGAGAACATCATATGGTCAGATGAAACCAAAATAGAACTTTTTGGTAGAAACTCAACTTGTCGTGTTTGGAGGGGAAAGAATGCTGAGTTGGATCCAAAGAACACCATACCTACTGTAAAGCATGGGGGTGGAAACATCATGCTTTGGGGCTGTTTTTCTGCAAGGGGACCAGGACGACTGATCCGTGTAAAGGAAAGAATGAATGGGGCCATGTATCGTAAGATTTTGAGTGAAAACCTCCTTCCATCAGCAAGGGCATTGAAAATGAGACGTGGCTGGGTCTTTCAGCATGACAATGATCCCAAACACACCGCCCAGGCAACGAAGGAGTGGCTTCGTAAGAAGCATTTCAAGGTCCTGGAGTGGCCTAGCCAGTCTCCAGATCTCAACCCCATAGAAAATCTCTGGAGGGAGTTGAAAGTCCGTGTTGCCCAGCGTCAGCCCCAAAACATCACTGCTCTAGAGGAGATCTGCATGGAGGAATGGGCCAAAATACCAGCAACAGTGTGTGAAAACCTTGTGAAGACTTACAGAAAACGTTTGACCTCTGTCATTGCCAACAAAGGCTATATAACAAAGTATTGAGATTAACTTTTGTTATTGACCAAATACTTATTTTCAGCCATAATTTGCAAATAAATTCTTTAAAAATCAGACAATGTGATTTTCTGGATTTTTTTTCCTCATTTTGTCTCTCATAGTTGAGGTATACCTATGATGAAAATTACAGGCCTCTCTGATCTTTTTAAGTGGGAGAACTTACACAATTGGTGGCTGACTAAATACTTTTTTGCCCCACTGTATGTATTTAGCTCTGTTGCTGGGGAACAGAAGCTTGAACCAGAAGTCCAACCCGGGATCGACTTTCTGCAAAGCAACTGTGCTGATCCAATGCGCCGCAGCACCAGATTCAGAGGAGACCCAGCCAACTGTCTCCAGGAGAAACCAAGTGAGAAATCTTCAAATGCTGCAGCAGCTGGGTGAGTCAGTGTAAAGGGCACCTTGAGAGCCTCTCGGAGACATTTGGACAACAGCCGTATTTGAAGCCCTCAGACTGAGAATTTATTTATTGATTGATTTATTTTACTTCTCTAAGAATCAGAATTCACTAAAAACTGTCTTTCAGAAATGATTCTATTGTGGAGATATTTGCTGAACCTGTAATGAATGATTACGGGCATTCTTTATAGATCAGATTGCCACACTGCCACAGTGTGTTTCCATTCATTCCCCAGCATTCTGCTTTGAGCTGCTTTGTCTCGGTACAATCAAACAGATTGTAGGCCCCCGTTACATCACCGTTAGATTGCTGTTGGATCTCACATCTTGAAATCAAACATAAAATGACCAAAAGAAAAGAAATTCATGGAAAAACAGCTGATCAAAATGAGAGGGACAGAAAACAGATGTGACAGCGAGACAAAACAGATCTAAAACCTTCATCAGTCTCCAACTGGTTCATTTAATATGTCCCATAACACACACACACACACACACACATGCAAGTGACCACACCCTCTTTATAAAACACACACACAAGTGACTCTGCAGTGATAATGAGTGTGGGAATCCCCTTTGAGTATGTGAGAGACAGAATCGGTGAAGGTATACCCTAATGCACAGAGACAGAAACGAGCTGAGATTGACCCAGTTTTTGAGCAGCGTGTGTGTGAGTGTGTGTGTGTGTGTGTGTGTGTGTGTGTGAGGGGTGTTTTCCATCTCTGTGAAGGATCCATCTTGTGCAGCAGGGGAGAAGGAGGAAAGAAGAGCCACAACGCTCAGAAACCAGCACTTGAACTGCAATTCCCTGTGCGCTATTTAGCACGTTGTGTGGTGCTGTCAATAAAAATGATGACTCGGGCGAGACAGACAGATACCTAATCCATCCCATCATAACAGATAATAAAAATACTGTGGCAACAAAGACGATCAATAAATCTTAGTCAATCTTCTTTCAGCATTTTCCATATTCAGATTTTCTTTATAAAAGGCAGTTGTGGTAATTTATGTTGCTTTATGATAAAAAATAAAGCCCATCATATAAATCCCAACACACTGCCTGCCTCTCTTTGTCATGCCTGGTCTTAGGAAGCAGCTAAAAATGGAATTTACTGTCTCTTATCCTTTTCTAGTATGTGCCTTTATTACAGTAACATTATTAAGACAGAGAATAAAATGTTTTTTTGTGTTAAAAACTGAGGCAGGGAACAAAGAATATAATTATACTCCCAAGCCTGGGTTTGCATTTTCTACATTCGTCTGTGTTCAAAATGTAATAAGTTGCATTCCGGTGGCGGCGTTTTAATAACCAAACACGATGCAAAGCCCTTGTTGTGACTCAGACGACGGGAGTTTTCAAGGTTGCATAGTTTATCTGAGAAAAAGTTGTTTTGAAGTAGGTTTGACATGTTGACTAAAACCCATAACATGGGTAAGAGCATCGAGTGGTGGCCTCGGCACGCAGGGAAAAAACAACCCGATACTTCACACCAGACAATACAAAGAAAATGTGGAAAAAGTCATTAGGAACAAACAATAAACTAAATAAATTACATCAAAATATAGTAATATGGAGTACAAATAACATTCTAACATGAAATCATGTAGAAGATGTAGAAATATGTTTTTATTTTATTTTTTTTTAAATCAGAGCAGCTGGACAAGGCCAGTTATCATTCATCAAAAAGTATTTATTATTAATCACTTACATGTTACTTAATATATTTATTTATGGTTGTCATTTTTCAAATGTTAATATTTACTACGTATTTAATGAAATGCTATAATAAGTTTATATGAGGAAATACTATGATGGTCTTTAAAGTCAGACAGCGTTATAATATTTGTACAGCTCCCTCCTTTAATCTATACCACAGGGAGCTGCCCGATCCATAATTCTGTCCTGCCTCATCAGCTGAGCGTCTGTTTTTTTAATCGATTCATCCTCCTCCAACTAGCTGCGTAACTCCGACACAATCCCCTTCACGCCATCGTTCCCAGAGTCATCAAGGTCATTTTCCCACTCTGCCCAGTATCTCCCAGTCCCTTTTTTTTGTTACAGAGGAAATTCCCATTCTCATGTTGCCATGGCAACAGTTTCGTGATTCCAGACTGTTCCAGAGAAAGGGTATTCCCCCATCAACACACACACACACTTGAATGAATACAGAAACAGAACACACACTGCTGTATTTTCAAGATGATGCGATCTTATTCGATCAATCAGGCGATTGGGAGCTGCCGCACGGATTTGACGTGCCGTATTGTCTGTTAATTCCCTCCCGTCTGAGTCTCCACTCAGAGTTAAACACCATAAAAAACAGCACAGTGTTTCGTACAAACGAGGCATTGAAGAAGCGCACACACATTTTATCTCACCAAAAGAAAGCACCCCAAGTGAAGAATTTATGCTGCAACTGAACGCAACCATTTTATCCTCATTTACCTCGGCTTGATGAGTGATTAAAAACATTAAAGACACAGGCAGAGCCGTAAACGGTTGATTTATATGCATCTAGAGCAACAGATTTTATAAAAACTCTTTATGTGAATTTGTTGATTTGGTGTTGATCCTGTTCAGCCTTGACTTGAGAATATTGAGGACAACACTGATGTTTTTTATTGATTATGCTGATCACGTAAGGCGAGGGAACACCAGGCACGGACATGAAGAAAACAGCAGCCTCTCCCTGGATAACATTCATCACAAGCAGTGGCTTTAATGTGAAAAATATTTGACGTGCAGAGAGCCATTTCAGTGGGAGTGATTCCATTTTCCACCTGGGGTCGGGTTCATGCTGCGGCATGAGAACAGAACAGTCGAGTTGTCTTTTATTTAGCCTTTGACTTGTGTTCTATCTTAGAGACGTGCAGGTGATCGGAGGCCGAGGGGTGGGTAGTCGGCCCTGCCAGGTTGAATTTTTCCATGTTGCAGGATTTTTCCATCTAATGTCTGACGCTGTCTTTCATTCCTGGGAAACTCCACTCGGGTGTCCTGGCAGGTCCCTCACTAACAAACAGGCTCTTGTGACTCTTCATCACTCAGGTGAATTCTTGTTTAAGCACACAGGAAAGTCTCACCCTCTCAGTCACTGGGCAGATTTTACAATCAGAAACCTGCAAATAAAAACCTTTAATGTTCAGCCTTTTGGCAAGCTGCAGAACTGAAACTGTCCTAATCTTTATCCACCATTTCTGAGGAAATTAAAAATTGTATATCATTATATGTTAAGGCTCTGTATGTTTGTCTTATATCCTAAAAACATGTTTATGTATGCAATATTAATGACCATCCACACCTGTACCTATTTAATAGAATTATCATAATAACTGTTAACGAAAATCAACAAGTCTTTTTGTTCTCACAATATTCTATTACACTGTAACTGTGTGGTTTTACAAGCTGGAGCCATAAACTGTTTGTAACCACACAAAAGAACACAACAGAGAGGTTGAAGCTAAAATAAAATAGGCGACCCCTAGTGGCTGGTTCCAGTATATATTTAAGTCCCGCCCCTCTATGTAAATAAATGGGATGTTTTCCTGACTAAAAAGTAAAAATATACCTCAAATAATTGAATTCTGTTTCAAATAGTTCTGCTCTTGCTGAACTATGTTCAAATATTATTTGTAGATTGTTTTATGATCAGTTATTTGATGATTTGAAAATACTATGATCATGTGAGGTGAGTAAACTGTAAATGGGATATTATGGTCTTTCATTTTATATAACAAACTTTCTTTTTGTTCATCTTTACATACAATCTGTGGCCTGAACAGGTGTGAAATCAGAAGATGATGCTACATTAAGAAATTCTATGCATTTTCAATATCACTGTCCTTGATTGTGAACACTAGGTTGGTGAAAGCTGCTGGAAAGTTCCTTTATTGTCTCTTTTACTACTAATGCAAGACGTTTTCTGTATAATATCAGTCATGAAATGTGCAGAAAAAAGTATTTTATGTCAGAATAAAACTTGTAAAATATAAATCTTGCTACTGACTTTAAACTCTTTCTGCTGTGGATACATCGCAGCTTGGGTGAGGTCGAAATCAGATTCCACTCAGCTAAAAAGAACATTCTCAGAACTAAACAATACATTTTGGATTGAACTAACAAAAAGACTCACATTCTGAAGAAGTTAATATGTTTTCAAATGTCTTGTAAATTAAGATGCTTGTGTTTCAGGTAAAACCTCCTCACACACACACACACACACACCATTTTTGACTTTTCTTAATATAAAATATACAAACTGTGGATGTGGACTTCTCACCGCATAAGAAGTGTTTTTTTAAGAACGAGGTTGGATTCTGTGAACGTCTCCTTCACAGAACCTCTGGAAGACAGCAGGGGATGCTGGCACATTTTTTTAGCCTCACACACAAATACAGCGGGAAGATCATGGACGTTGCCAAGCTTTCACCAGCCACTCTCACAGCTGAGAACACAGATGACTGAAAAGCTGGAAGGAGGAGATGCAGGAAAGAAGGTTGGAGAGTAAAAAAATAAATAAAAAAGAGGGGGAGAAAAGTAAAATGAAGCTTGAAGGAAGGTTGAAAAGATCTGAGGGTGGAAGTGGGGGAAGGTGAGCAGCCAAGGTGAAAGTGTGTTAGTGACGAGGAAGGATGCTCTCAAAAGAAGGAAAATGATGGAGAGACAGGAAAACTCAAGGTGGGAAGCAGATTAGACATGAGAAAATGAAAGATGGCAGTGTGAAAAGATGGAGAAGCAAAAGAAAAGGGAAAGGAAGGAAAAACATGAGGACTGAAGTTAAATAGGACATGAAGCTGGGAGGCCAGAAGACAGAGGAAGGTGGGAAAGATGGAACAGAATGGAGGAGCAAAGGAAAAAAACAAGCACAAGAAGCTTGAAGAAGATTGAAAAAAATGTGGAGATGGAAATGTTATGAAAAGAGAAGGAAACTGCATGTGCAAAGGTAAGACGAAGAGAAAGAATCTTGAGGAATAGAGAAGAATGTTGTAGGAACGATAGAAGATAGATGGAGTGATCAGGAATTTGTGAGATCCCTAAAATTCCCAGACCAAACCAGTAAACGCCAACTAATATCAGCATGACTCCTCACGTTCAGCAACCCTCCACCCTCCTCTCCTCTCATTTCCTGCTGCTGTCTCCCCTCCTTCATCCCCCCCTCCCCTCCGTACACCATCACCTGCTGGTTTCTCACACAATCAATTGATTAGAACAGCACTTATCTCTCTGCTGTTGAACGCCTTCCACAATCACAACATTCTCATTAATCTGCATTCACTTCTACAGTATGTGTAATCATTTCTTGTTCCGTTGATGGCAAGATCCGTCCTGCGATTTCACAAAGATAATAATTTGGATCTTATAGGATTTGGGATCTGAATGGTGGAAAATTTGCATCCTTTTTTCTCTGGTTTTCATTTAAAGAGAAGAAAACTAGAAAAAATATTTTTAAAACAAGAAAGAAGGATCTCTTGGTTGCTCTGGTTGCGTTTTTGTCTGACATTTTGTTAATGGTGAGGCAAAGTCTGGGCACTTTAAAATATGAGCTGAAAATTAGAGGTGGAGATCCACAGAGAGGCAGACACAAGGGGTGAGACTAGACAGACTAATCTGTGGCTTCAATAATGGATGTACCTGGAAACTAGTGAACCATAGGACACTACAAGACATGACAGTGTGTGTGTGTGTGTGTGTGTGTGTGTAAAGACGAGTCTGTCAGTCTGTGTTTGTGCATCTTCAGTGTGCGCGCGAGTGTACACGCGTGCACAAGCTAGGGCGTGAATGGAAAGTGAGTGTGCATGCATGTGCATGAATCCCCCCCCTTCACACCTTGTCTCCTTAGCCTCCTCTTCTTCAATCCAAATATCCGGACTTTGGAGAAGATGTCGACCAGGTTCCCGTTGCACAGCCCTTGTTTCTTACCGGGGCTCTTCCGCCGCCGGTGAGCTGTCGGTCGGTGGGCGTGTTGCTCTCTTGCTTGCCGCTTCTGGCGGATCAAACCGCTGGCGATGGCCGCTGCCATGTCTCCGCCGAAACAGCCGATACAAAAACAGCCCTGTCTCCGTCCGCGTCTCCAGTCTCTTCACTGTCCACCGGAGCGGACGGAGCGCAGACAAAATCAGACACTAACCTCCAGTCTTCGTTTTACCGGCTATAACAACCCCATAGTTCAGACAGAAGACGGTAAAGTCAGGAATCAACACCTCACCTTATCGCATATTATTTTCTCTTGTTATCCCTCAGGCCACAGGTTTGAAACGCACAGCGGTTTACCTGTGTGTCACGTTCCACCGGTCTGTCTGTCAGTCAGATAACAGCAGCTGTCACTGAACGGCTCCTTCAGCCGATTCTCCCCTTCTGTCACTTCGTGTTTCCATCGTTAACTGACAACAAGCAAAATGTCGAAAACAGACGTGAAAGAAGCCTCAGAACGCAGTTGTGTCCTCTTCTATGAAAAAGGTCTGTTTGTATTCCGCTGACTGAAGCGCGAGGCGCGCGTGCCACTGCGAGCAGCTCCAGATGCGTGAAACTAACGGTAATCACACAGCGTGTCGCGGGAAGATAAAGGGGTTGTTTTTCAAAATTAAAGCTCAAGATGTTTCCTTAAAAAATCCCTGTGGAATACTTGGATTGTTCACACGAACGAGTGTGTTTAAGATAGATAAAAACTTTACACATTTGCCATTAAATGTTACCTGGGTCAAAACAGCTCCTGGCTACTGTAATTTCATTAACTGCTGCAGCCACTAGTCACGTGACCAAAATTTAAAAGAAGATGGACAACTACAAACTGTAACCCAAACTGACCACAGTAAGAAGCAATAATAATTAAAAGATCCTCTCCCTAACCATTTAAATTCCCCCGTTTTTGTACAAATTATACTAACTGAAGCGTGTTTTATCCCATGTATTTCAGATGTTTATTGGACGTGTATAATGTCAGACCTCACTTAACTGTTTCCCGTTTGAAATAGGCTACAAAAGAAGGAAACGAAATTGGACAAAAACGTGCCACAAATGATCCTTTGCAAACTATTTAAATTCAACTCATTACTAATAATTACTAACTGTAGGTCTTTGAATATTCAGTTTCCTGTTTGATAGATTTGTAAAAACCACTTTAAAAAAGTTTTACAATTACAACCCTAATTCTAAGAGTTCAGATTCTGTGTTGAATAACATAAAAAAGAAGTGGTTCACAAAGTTCATAAACCCAGAAATTGTTTCCAATAGAACATCAACAAAATATTGATGGTGAAACTGAGATATTCTATCATTTAATCAAAAATGAAAAATGAGTGCTATCAGGTTGCATTGGTGCAGATGGGGGGTGGGGGGGGGGGGGGGGGGGTTGGGATAGTTTACACATCCAGAAAGCCTCAGTGCTGACAACTTTAGATTTTTAGAGCAACTCCTCTAAATCCTTCTAAAATCGTGTGTGACCACACAAAACCCTTCTTCCAACAAGAGAGCGTCTCACTTTATTGTCAACTTCTAATGAACATTTCACTTCTTACCTCACAACATATATCAGCTCCAGATGTCACTAGTTACACCCTTGATTTTAAAACCTTCAAAAATATGTTTTATTCTATGTAAAATAAAGAAAACAAAAACATATTCATAACTTAAAACAATTTAAAGCATGTTCATAATATCATTTTTATTTTGAAAGGACTGACCGGATGTCTCCGCGTTGGCAATTCTATGAGTTTGACGTTGGAGAACGGCAGCGCTGTCTGGAGCCACACAGTTGCAGAAACCGCGCGCCAAGCGAGCAGCCACACACGCGCGCTCTTAACAGTGATGGGTTCTCTTGATTCACCTGATCAGTCAGGTGTGTGTGGTGAGCGTGAGGGTCAAGGTCACAGTGAGGACGTGAAAGCAGGTACACAAGAACTCTGCATCCCATCATCTCCAAGACCTGTTCACTGTTTGACCAATCAGAATTAACATTCGCGAATTATTTATATGTTAATTAGTTTCTAACTTTATTTATTTTTGATAAAGTTAAACATTTTTTATTGCGATAAATTCTTCTGTGAGCACAGTTTTTATTATTACAAAAAACTGTTTGGCAATTTATTTATAATTATCCTTGCAAAAATGTATTCAGCCAATCAGGAGGACTGCTGGAGCAGATGTGTTTGAGATGATAATACACATGTTAAGCATTCTGAGAATTTCAATGAGAGTGAAGTGAAGAAAACATGAGGGTTTATCGCAACTGTCATTAATGTTCACTGATAATATTGCATTTGCATGTTTTTCTAATATTGTGCAGCTAAAAGTCAGAGTCCACAGACACGCTGCTCTCTACCTCCCCTCACACACTCCTCCTGTCTGTATTCAGCTCAGGAATGGCTGTCTGAATATACGGTTTAAAAATGCAAGAGGTGGGCTGGATTGATGGGCTGATTAGGGCAGCGCAGCCTCACGTCAGCTCGTATCTTTCAGGTAGAGGTTTCCAGCTGCAAGCCATTACTTCATGACTGTGTACACTGTGTTTGGCCTGACTTCAGTGTAATCTTGATGATAAATGCACGTGAAGCATGGAGACTTGTTTTTGGAACAAATACATAACCTTCTTCTGTTTGAGGCATGCGTTTTTAGACTGAGAGTGGAAAACTCATTGTATGGGTAACATGTTTTCTGCTTATGTTTAACTTTCATTTTTAATTAATTGGTTTAAAAAAATCAATTATTGTGTGAATAAGGTATAAATGTTTTCATCAGTGTTTTGTGTGTGTGGAATATGTTGTATTCGGGAGTACATGAAACATGAAGTATGTCTGTCTTCATCCCCACTAGATGGCAGCAGAGTACGTCTGAAAGATTTAATGGCAGCTCACTGACAACATCACGTGACACATCAAAACTTTTCAGTCAAGAGTCAAGAGTTGATGATCTGAACCAGCAAGGGGAAATCCTAAAATCTTAGAACAATATTTTCTAAAGAAAAGCTTTAAAATTTAATCAAAGTTCTAAATAACTTGCTCAAATGTTTTTCTCAGTAAAAATTAGAAATGTCTGTTTGTTTTGCAGCACAGTTGGAGTGTTTTACTTTGCTTTATTTAGTTCTGTTTGCCTTTCATTTCCTACAGCTGCAGAAGGCGTTCTCCTACATCATTTGACCTGCTTAGCAGGAAAACCCAGAAACATGCTATAAATTCAGCTTTTCTTTATCTCTTGATTTTGTAAACTCACAAAGATATAAATATATCGAGAAGCTTTTTTTATCTTACAGCATGAAAGAAATATAAACAGTGAATGATGGTGAACACTTGTTCACATCAGTTTATCCAGGTCAGTCCTATTGAATGAGTCATGAATAAATCAAAGGTACATTTACATTCCAATTCAGCTGCGTTTTATGTCATCTCAGAAAGACGAGGTTCAGCTGTTAAACTTCAAAAGGACGATCCACTTCACTCCTTTTTTGTTAAATCCACTTATCCCACCAGCCAACCCCTCAAAAGCAAATCCGCTCATTGAAATTTTCTTTTCCTCCTCAGAGAAACAGGGTTTAAAGGAAAACAGACAGATCCAGTTTTTAAAAAGCACCAGCATAAGTCCAAGAATATACTGTATTATCCTGCACAGAGACAACAGCGCCATCTACAGACACAAAGACAAAACAACACAATTAACTTGTTTTGCTTCCAACACTCTCGATTTAAGAAAAAAAAAATCAGACTGATTTAATTAAGCGTCATTATTCTGGGTTTACTTTATTGTGTGATTTTATAATCAGTATTAGTTTTTCTTTCATGACAATATGAACTGCATGATAAGTCAACGTGATGGTTAAGAGATTCTGATGTTTGTTACTCATTTAGCTCAAACCGCTTTGCTATTTTTTAATATTAAAGCCAATAAGAAGCTTCTACTCGAATAGCAGCCTATAATTCAGTATAATAGACCAGATTTGTGCTTTTTAGAAGCAGTGTAGCAGAGGAAGAGAAAAAAGTGGGGCAGTTGCTGTCTGTCAGATACTGATAACAGCACTTAAGTTGTTATAGATAATTTATAAAAGTGAGGGTTCACCGTCTGGTTCAGATGCTATAGGAAGCAGGTTTAGTCCTCGTATCTTCACACCAGTAGAAATCTTAAGTCTTTTTAGTGTTAGAAAATTTAAAAACAAATAATTAAAACACAAATAGTTTGTTTAATTTATTTTTTGTTGGATGTTTGTTGTTTCTGGGGGTTTAATTTAAATTGTAATTGTTATAAATCCAAAATATGATAATAAAGATTGATTGGAACTAGAATGTTCAAAACATGAGGTTGTGTCTGACTGGTTGAAGTTGGGAGGAAAAAATGTCTTAATGTCAGTACGGGAAACATCTTTCAGTTGGTGCTGCAATAAAACTTCCATCCAACTGTAACAAAGATTAAGATAATTAGAAAAAAATATAAATTCAACACAACAAACCAACAAAAATCAACAGCAGATTTAAATAAAGAGCAGAACATTTTCCTTTATCACATTCTTCTTCTTCTAATTTAAATCCTCTAAAAATGTTCATAATTAATTTAAAAACTCTTTAATATTGTTTAAAACTGTAAAGGAAAATTTCTGTGTTACTTTTATTCCTTCTAAAGATTAGACTGTAGCTTATACGCTATGACTATATGGTTTGGATACACTTTTAGTCATACAGTATAAAAATGTAGGAATTTTGTGATTTTTAGCCAAAACCTAAAACATTTACATTTATTTTTTTCATTCCACAATATTCTCCATTCCATTCAAAAACAGAAAGAAACAGAAAATGTTTAATCAAAGAAAGTTAGAAGAAGCTAAATCCGTATGTTATTATTCATGAAAAAATGGGTCAAATTCAGTCGGTTTCTACACAAATAACTGAAACTCAGTGTTAAAAATCATCTGTAATAAAACAGATTTTATCAGGTGATTTCTATCTGTTCTCTGTAGGTGGCGCTCTTTTCTTTATCTATTGAGTCATTGATGCTAAATGATATCTTCCTTTTTCTGCTCCGACCATCAAGCAGAATATGACGCCTACATGTTACGATTGACTAAATCAAAGTTCTGCTCAACCTGCTTCTGTCTGTAAAGTTAAAGAGCCGGTGAGGAGAGGATGACAAAGCGAGGGGAGGGGGAGGAGATCCAGGCAACTGAGAGGGAGGAGGGACAGATGTGGGTGGGTGTTCCCCAGACAGGAGTGTGAGGATAGCCACTATGAAGTGAGCAGGATGAGTCATAATTCACGCTCAGACACCCCGCCCACACACACGCGCATGAGCACAGAGACGGGGGAGTCCACTGTTTCCCTGGTAACGACTGATTGGTGACGCAGGTGGGTCTCCGAAAGGAGCGAGTGAACACCTGCTGAATGCTGAGAGGGGATCACAAGCAGACACGCACATCTGGTTTCAGTTACATAAACTTGATGTTCACTTCATCACACTGCATGAAAACACACTTTAACTATCTCTCCTTCTTTCTCTACTAAATTTTATTCTCTTCGTATTTCATCTTTCTTTTCTTGCCTTTGCATCCTTCTTGTTTACTTTCCTTTCTCCTCTCTTTCCACTGCCTTTCTTCATCTATCCATCTATCTTTGTAACAACTCAGCGGGGAGGCAGAGAAAGGAATAGAAGGACTAAATTATTCATTCTCAACCTCCTTCACTCGTTTCTTCTGTTTGTCTGCCGCCTCCTGCGTCTTGAAAACTCTTCCCCCCTTTCTGAGAGTTGGTTCTATTCTTTTCTCCTCCTTAAAGTAAGCTTTGATGTTATAAATGTGTATTTCAAAAAGGAGAAAACAGGGTTAAAGATGCTGATGAGATTAACCAAACCTTGCAACCTAGCAACACAAAGTTTTGATGTAGCGATTTAGTTCCTTTCAGTGACTGTAATCAATAATTTAAAGTAAGACTAGGTAAAATTTACTTAAGGAGGATGATAAAATCTGCTGTTTTACAAAACAGCATCAGGACAATCTGCTCAAAGTGCCTGAAGGGAGCTTGTTAAGTGACTCACAGCACAGACGTAAATAAAATCCAGGCGGGGCGGGTTTTTAAAACGGAGCTGTGAGATCCAGTTTACAGGAACCAGGAGCCACCATGTAAAGTTTTTAGAACCAGAGTCAGCTGAGGAGCTTTGGTCTTACGTATGTTTACATTTATCTGATGTCTATTTTTATTTTTTAACAAGAGCATTTGTTTACATGAAGGAGGCGGGACTTAAACCCTGTACTGGAGCCAGTCAGAGAGTGACTTCCACAAGCTGTTTTTATTTCTAGATTTAATGGCATGATGGCTCAAAGAGATGAGATTATGTTTTTAAAAATAAAGGTATTAAAATTGTTCAAATAAATGTTAATATTTCTTCTACATTTTGTATTTCCCAGCATTATTTAAAAAAAAAAACTACTACAACGTTGAATTTCCCTTCTGGGATAAATAAAGTATTTTTCATTTCATTTCATTTGTGTGTTTTCACTTGATTTGTTAAACTAAAAAGTCAAAATCTCAGTGAATTTGATGCTTCTGCTTGCCAATAGTTTGCTTAATTAAAGGTCATTTAAAGCAAAATAAAGGCAAATATGATTTATTTTAACATTAAAAACAACCAATCTGTTTTGTTAGATTACAGAAATCTTACTTTGCTTTTTAAACACGAGCAATTTCCCATGTTCACAGAGTAAAATTTGGGATGTGAAGTAGTAATTTCTTCTGTTCTGCTTCGCTGACTTGCAACAAAAACAATCATTTTCTCCTCCCCTGAGGAGACTCCAAGACCCCTGAATACTATTAAAAACCTCTGGAGTTAAAAAGCAGCAGATAATATTCCTTCTTTAGTTTTTTCTTTATCTTTTTCATTTTTATTTTTTTTCAAAGCAGATTCAATATGTGTAATGATACAGTGTGTGTTATTGCTGTAATTGTTAGTTTTAACTGAGTTTGTTAAATGCTCATAATCTTTTTTAAATTTAATTGAATACCGGTAACTTTTATTTATTTTATATTAAAAGTATTTACACTGAAAAATATCCTAAAGAATGACAGATGTATGTTCAAATGTTATTAATGTGTAAGTGGCTTGTCTCAAGTCACTTAATTGCATCTCACTTTGACCTCTTTGAAACTCATGACTTTATGGATATTTTTCCGTATAATTTCTGCCACATTTTGTACTTAGAAATGTAAAATATAATAGCAGCAAAAGTCAATTTATGTTAATCTTGCTTTTCCCTTCAGAGCTACCAATTGTGCCTCTTTTTACCATTTCATGTGATACTAGGAATGTTTTGTGCACCTGTCTCAGTAGTGTTAGTGTGAAAATGTTAGTTTGTTTTTTAATTTTCCAATATGTGTAATATCCACTGACAACAGGCAGCAAAAATCCCCCCAAAATTCCCTAAATTAGCAGTAGAATCCCAGCTCCATCTGGCATGACACTCCCCCCACCTTTGCCTGTTTGGTATAAAGTGATTTGTTTTGTCTGACTTTAAAATGTGCCATACAAGTACACGACATTTACATTTTACTATCTGAGGATGCGAATGCTGACTACTTGCTGTGGAAGGTTGTTTTTACAGAAATCCTACATATAAGACTCTGATTTGACTTTTTTTTTTCGATTTTCCTACAAAGATATTATTTCACCTGCAGCTGTGACAGCGGGAGACGAGCGAAGTAATCAGCAACATCTTTCAACATAAAACAGCAGAAAGCAGTTACATAATCCCTCCACACACACACACACACACACACACACACACACACACACACACACACACACACACACAAGTGTGTTTTGCTATCCTTATGGGGACCGTCCATTGACTTCCATTGATTTTAGTAACTAGATTTATACCTAACCCAAACCCTTTTCCTAACCTTAACCATTACTGATCTATAACTAACCCTAAGACTAACTAAAACTCTATTCACACCATACCTATAAACCTAACCCCTAACCCTAAAAAGGGGAGTCCCCCTCATGGGGACCAGGCTTCGGTCCCCACAAGAACCCTCGGACCCCAGAAAGATAGTAAAAGTCAGGAAACTGGTCCTCAGGAGGTCAAAAATACAAACCCACACACACACACACACACACACACACACAAACCAAAAAAATCTCAAGACAACTGTGTGAGATCTAAGATGGATGGAAGAACTCCAGAGTGATGTTATAAGTTTAAGAGGTGATGAGAGTCAAAATTTCAAACTTTTTACATTTTTTCAACATATTTGGGAATAACCCTGTGGGAACAGAGAGGAAAGCTGTGGCTCCCACAGACTTCTCCGTTTTCTTAATGTTTACAATCAGTTCCATTTCCTTTCACTATGATATCATACTAAACTGCATGTACATCTGAGAATTGAAACTATTCTAGAAGTTGTAGACTGAGATTGAGGTGAATATGACATCAAACTGCACATTTAAAAGCTTCAACATTACAGCTCTTATAATTACAGATTTTATCCTTGTTACAAGTGGAAGATGGTTATCGTTACATTAGAAGAGTAAAAATAACTAAACCAGTACTGTTGTTTGTATGTTGCACAGCTTGTACAAACACTAATTTTGGATGTTTAATCATGGCAGGCTGAGGTTCAGCTCTGATACCTGCAGGCTCATGAGTGAACTGACCCATGAGCTTGTAAATTCATTCTGTTCTTTCTGCAACATTCATCACATCTACGGGTCACTTCAGTTCATTCCTAATGTTGAAACTCTGCTGCTGTACAACCAGACTAAAAGTCTGTTAGACAAGAAGGAGGCAGAAACCAAACTCTCATCTCAGTTAGACAGAAGGACCATGTTCATTACAAAGATGAGTCCATGCTCTGAACTGCACTGGAAAAAACTAGTGGGACAAGCTAAAGACAAGAGACCATCCAGGCTTTTATTACTGGGACGTGTAAAAGCCAGTGTCTATAATGATACTGGGGGTATCACGATGCTCCATCATGGAAGAGAATCGGGACATTTTTCTGACCGAAACATGAAAATAAACCTGGATTCTTTTTTAAAACCAGGTGATTTATGAAGGTGACGCATGTAGTTCATGATCTGCAGCAAAAATTTACTTTTAATTAACCCCCTAATTATGAACAGGTAAGTAGGTGGGACTATATGCCCACCCCCACCCCCCCTCCCTCTGATGCAGAGGCTCCAAAGATAAAATATGACAGTGAACAAGATATTATTGCTTAAATTTTAACGGTACAAATGAAAACTTGTCCATTTTTATACTGTGTATCATCCTGCAGTCAAGATCTGTCTTCAGTTTTAAATGTATGAAAACGAAAAGCAGAAAATGATCTCAAGAAGTTGAGACTTTGTATTTAGTAAGAATGGACTAAAATTCCTCTTGAAAATTACAACAAACATCCTGAGTTGAAAACCATCAATGTGTTCATCCTTATTTCTTTCGTCCCTCTTCCAGTGTGTTAATGTTGCAGTCATGTGGGTCAGAAAACAAACGTTTTTCTAATAACTGTGATCTACTGATGTTACTCAGCTAAAAGCACACAGTCAGCCAGCCCACAGTATCTCCTTTAATGAGTAATGACAGTGATTTCTCTCCTGTTGTACTGAGATGCTTATGTCACCGTGACCTCCTGACCCTCACTGTAACACACATCACCTCCGGCAGATCATTGTTTTATTGCAGCAGTGTCCTTGTAAGCAATGCTGTCATTATGGAGGCACAGATGTGTGAAACTCTACCACAAAACCAAAAACACAACAATATTCCAATAAGTCACAAAACTCCAGGCAGGAACAAACAGGATATTAACAGAGCAGAACAAAACAAAAGTGGTTGGAGACAGAGAAGAAACAGGGAGCAGATGAGTTCAACTCAAACACAAAAACCCCAAATAATAACAGATACCATGTTTTTCTCCAGTAACAGAAAGAAAATTAGTTGTAAATAATAAGCTGTGAAGAGCGTAGGTAGATAATGTCAAGGGAGAACTTTGTTTCAGCCTTCAAAGTCAAACAAAGAAGAGCCACCCACAATCATCCACATGCTGGGTGAGACGGAGCCTTAAATAATTACAGCTTCTGAGAGAAGAGAAAAGTTTCTGTTTGCAGCTTTTTGTTGATAAAAGTGCACATGATGGAGGAGAAGGAGTGATCAGCTGGTAGAATAAAGATAAAATGAAAAGCAAACAAAGTTGATAATATTTCGATTTTTGTTTTAGTTGAGTTTGAACTTAAGTGCTGTAATCAAAAGCTAAAATATGTTATGGTTTGGATTGCATGTATTTACACTGAGTAACTAATCTGCTTTGATACAGTTACGAATCCTTCTGACACTGTGAAGAGTTCAGCATCATGGCGCTTTAAGAAATCCCATTTAGCCTGTGAAACCAGCACGGTACTGGATCTAATCCAAACTGAGCCACAACACACATCAAAAAGTAGCTCTTCTCATAAGTGTCAGGCAGATTTATAAGAGGATTAAAAAACCTTCATGTTGATTGTTAAAGATTTCCTTACAGGGATTAGACAGACATGGAGATCCCAAACACAGGAAACACATCAGAAACAAGCAGGTGAAGTAACTACAGAAAAACCATCATCAAAACTCAACAATGAGCCACAAAATACACTAACTCACAGAAATAAAGCATGAACCAAAAACAGGACACAAACCATCATGCTCCAGTTTTTGGGATCAAACTGAGCAAAACAAAAAATGAAAAGATTTTTGCAGCCTTTTATATTGACATCAGGTGACCAGGGTGTAACTCCGCCTTTTACTCAATGATCTCCGAAGGCCGACAGTCCCTCCAAGACTCTCACACCTTTATCATTGATACACACTTTTATATTTCAACATCAGCAAATGATGCTGCAGAATTCGAAAGCCGATCTGACTTTATCTTCTTGTCATGCACACACACTGACACGCCGACGACAGTTTCGTAACAGCCGCCAGACAGATGCTAAAGAGCGACGCCTGACTTATCAAATTCAAGAGGCGTTTCATGGAGCGTGTGAACTCTGAGTCCAAATTTATGAGGTGTAAAGATCACTAATGTTGGACTGTATTATCTTATTATTCATGCAGTGATGTTCAAATTTGATGTCCATTTATAATGAAGATATTAAATAATGAAATCTAGAATCAACCTGATCTTGATTTTGGGCATTTTTGGGTCTGATGTTCAAAGTTTAGAGTGTGATTGGAAGGATGGAGAAAAGTGTGTAAGACACTTTTCAGATTGCAACGTTAAAATAAATATTTTTAACAGCAACACAAATGTTAAACTTCCACATTTGTGGGCGTGTCCTATAAAACTTTAACACAAATGGGAAATAAGACTGCACCCTATCAAATTGATTTTTTTTTACCACAAATTGTCTTGATGAGATTAGTTTAAAAAAATACAAAATCTGTGTCATCATAAATATATATTTCTAAAAATGCTAATTGAAAGTTAAATTAATTCCATGTTGAGTCATTTTGTTCTCATTTTGCAGTTTAATCTATTCAAATAAAAGTAAATTAAAAACTCTGATGAATATCAAAAGTATTTCTTTTTAAAATACCTCGTTTGTAAAACTGAAACACATACAATCCAATTATTTTGCTTGTCTGAAACCTAACAAATTTCAAAAGTACTGCTTGAGAAGTCAAAGACTAGAAGATGGCTAATATTTATTTCAGTGGCTAAAAACTGTTTGATATTTTGGACAAATTCATAACAAAAACTGCAAAAATGTGAAATTTAGATCATAATGAAGCCAAAACCTGGGTAGAAATGTGGAATTATCTGACAGCTGTTCAATTAAATGTCTGTTATGACTAGAACTTTGTTTTTTTATTGTTTTTGTGTAGCTTTTAATATCCTCGGATATGTGCTCGCATCTGCTGCTGCAATAAAAAGTACCTTACCTTCTTCAACTTTACCCAAAGCAGCCTTTATTCTTCTCTCTGCTACCTTCAGTATAGACTCAAAGTCCATGACTCACCTGTAAACAGGTTTCTATTTCCCTTCCTTTGTAAAACCCACTTCTTAAATTCCCTGGTCTCCCTTTGTGGGGCCTCAAATGTGGACACATACAGCAACACTCAGCGCGAGTCAGACAGATACGACGATTATGTCATGCAGAGCTGTCATCAGGCAAAAGGTTAACGCAGACAAGGTAAGACTAAAAGCTCAAAGCAGGTCAGCTCAAGTGTCTGTGACTGAGACAAGAGGAAGGAGAGCAGAGGTTTCAAGAGGTGCTGAAAAAAGATACAGAGTGAGAACTTATCAGAAGCTTCTCCATTTTAAAATGTACATTGTTAGTTTTGTTATAAAGTTTATATTCCGTGCCTAAAGCTTCTTCATCTTTCAGCACATCTCAAACCTCACCAATTAAACACTTATTCTGCAGCCAGTCAGAAGCAAACAGCGTTTCTGTCGAGTGTTACTCTGCTTCTTATCGTTCAGTCTGTGAAAACCTTTCTCAATTGAGCCTTTTGATGCCCCGCTGATTTTTAAGTGCCCTTGGAAAAAGAACATTCAGCACTCCCCTCTCATGGCAGATACCTGGAGCTAGGGTTGTCCAAACACACGCACGCCTGCAAACACAAAACTCCCAACTGTCCTCTTTTGTTCATCACATCATTTCAAAAACGATGACACTCCCACTGCGACATGCAGTTAAAATATCATCAAGGCTACATCCAAAACATAATGTTTGACATCCTGCAGCAATATCAGTCAATTATGTCCGTTTTAAACTGAAACTGCAAATGTTTTATATTTAATACACCTATTTCAAACATTTTAATAGCTCTACTTCTTTAACAGGATTAGTATTTTTCTCAAAAAAACCTGCTGCGTGTACAACTGCTTGTGTTCTGCCCTCTGGTGGAGTATTTAAGTACTACATGTGGTAAGTGTCACTTTTATTATCATAAATACATGATGAAACAAAACAATATAATTAATACCAAAAAGTTTAATTAAAATTCTAACTAACATCCTATTTTAATTAATTTATCAAACTTTAAATTATTAAAATAAAAACAACTACAATAAAACTATATTAGTTTATCAATATTATCAAATTTTGTAACAAATCAAGCTAGGGCCAAAGAATCTCTCCAAAAGCTCCAGACAGCTGAGTCTTTGCACATTTCTTTTACACAATATCACATGCAAACTGATCATCTGTGACGGAAACCAAAAATCTGCATATCAGCAGAAGAAGAAAAAATGGAGGATATGTGACTCTGGGATTTAAGAGCTCACCGCTGGCGGCTCACCATCAGATTCATGCCCAGTTTTGTTATGCTGTTCATGATGACATGCAGTTTGATGAGACGAGACTCTCTGAAAGTAACAAATCTATTGAAACCATTATTTAAAAGCAACTGCTCATTAACATGAAAAGCAGTGAGGGAAAGATGAGAAAGAGTTTGAGATATTCACACAGTTTTAACTTTAATTTGCTGATGCAGGAATTTGACCTGTTGTCGTGGTGATTTCTAACAGAAACAACAGAGTTAATCGCAAGAAATTTTATCTATTAGTATCGGTTTTCAAGTAGATGAAAAAGATTTCTTGTTATCACAGAAGATTAAATCTTCCACAGTCTTTCAGAGAGTCAAATTATTTCCCATTGTTTACTTCTGAGACACTCTGTCTCATTCTGGAGCTGATTTTAAACCAAATTATCTTCCTGACCATATTCACCCTGAGAGTTTCTATTGCACTTCTTGGCGAATATAAAACTTTAACTGTTTCTTTATGTCACTTTTATAAAACCTATAACCAACAAAAAGGAGTCAGTTTGATTTTTTTTTCTTCATATTTTTGCAGTAGCAAACATTTCTTGGAAATTCATTTTTTGTAGTTTTTTATGAGCCTTTTATGAATAAAATGTACAAAAAAAATCAAAGATGTGAACTTCTTTGAATAACCTTTACAAAATACTGTATTGTACACTGCAAATTATATATATATGTTTATATTTCACTGTTTTGTTTACATAAGATGACCTTTGTGGCTGCACTTTTTTCTTGCAGACTCTGACATACGTGATGACTTCGGACAAAAACAGATCCAACCAGCAAAAGTTGTCTTTCTGCAGGCTCAGCGTGTTTGGACAATGAGGCCATGAACTAATGAGCTCACACACACATACACACACACTCAAATCAAAGCCCTGAGGGTGGCTTCAGAGGACAGACGTCACTGTGACCGTCGCTATTTTGTCAACTCATCATCTCCAGACAACAAACAGCACACAGCTCAAAACTGAAAAAGAAACTGGGAGAAATTAAACAATTCAAAAGAGATTTTTATGTGGAAACATAAGCGTTTCTGATCCAACAGTCAGCTTTTATGAACATTCTGAAGGAAAATTGTGTTATAAAACAACTCTTATCGCTGACACTTACATAAAACCTAAATGGAGTTGTTTAAATGACTTATACCTTGTGTATGTGGGCCATTCACTTCAAGAAACAGATGTGAGTTGGCACGAATCGCACTGCTATACTCCAGTGTTTAAATAAAATATAACACATGATGCCTTAATGGCAACTCTCCAAAGAAGGTTTGCAGGCAAGTGCATGAATGGGAACGCACACCTATGTGTGCTATAAAAGGTGAATGTCTTTGTCTGCAGAGACAGCCTGAGACAAAAGAGTCTGAGTTAACAGTTGGCATTATTCTTTTTAACAACTGGGTTCAGCTGCTGGAAACAATCCATTCGGATTTATTAGCTTCAAACTGTAAAAAAAAATATGGATCACAGATTTAAAAAAAAAAAACAAAAAACAAAGCTGTGGTTTTATTTGACAGCTGGAATTTCAATTCAGAGAAAAACAATTGCTGACTCAGCAAAACTCATTCATACCAAAATGCTGTGTGTAATATGTTGAAATACACAAACAAGCAAAGCTCATACGACTTGTTTAATTAAAGCAGGAAGCAGCAGCTGAATTGAGCTGGTTACTGTAAAACGATTAGCTGAGCTGCAGGATGCAGGAGCCTCTCTGGGATACAGTTCAGTGCCAGTACCTTAGGTGTTCCAACTGTGTGTGTATGTGGTCTATGTAGGTGGGAGAGATAACGTTTCATTGGTTTAATGATGAATGTAAAAGCCAAGTTGCTGAATACTAGCTTGAAATCATTTGCATTTTGGGTTGTGGACAAAAAAAAATAGATCTAGTCACAACTTTTATTTCTTTATTTTTACTAATCAGTTACTGCCACACTTAAATAAGGGGAATAAAATGACTGGCTCCACTTTAGCAGATGATTTTGAATCTAATGTTAAATATTCTGAATCCAAGTTAAGAGTCTTTGCTTTACTGGAGTTTGTTTTAAATAAAGTTTAATTGTTAATTAAAGCAGCGGGTCAGCGAGACCTGCATTGCAAACATTTTAATTTAATTCCTTTTTTCTTCTGCTTAATAAAAAGAAACTTAAAGTCTAAAGGTAATTAGTGTTGTTAGAGTCTTGTGTATCACAAGGCTGCACATGTTTTCTCCAACAAATCCTGCAGGTCTAACTGTTAGGCAGTTCATCAAACAAGAGGAGAAACACAAAAAGAACATTTGAGCAGAATCGGGAGGAAAATGAACATGACCAGTTGGGAGACACTCCGCAAATTGTAGGCTGGAGTGTTTTACAAGGGGAAAAAGCATTTCAGGATAGCTGAAATGTCCAGTTGCATCTGGTAATCTGATATATAAAACTTTAAAAATAAAGTTTTTCCTTTTTATTGTGGGAAGATTCAAGTTACATGATATGATTATTGGATCACCTACATCATGCTTGAAATGTGTCAAACTGTAATAAATCATAACTATTAGTTTGTAATTTAAGAAAAAGCAGGAAACTCTTTCCTACTTAAAAAGTTTCAAAGTGAAGTAACCTGGATATTTTAACATTAAAGTCTTGTTTACAAAGTTCTGGAACACTGAAGCAGCTGTCCATGGTGCTGAACTCTTTTTTTGGCATGTTTGTCCTTTGCTGCACATTAATTCCAAACTCAAAGGACAACACTTCATAATGACTCATACAAGAGAAATACAACTGTTTGCTACTAAAGGACAAAGAGAAGGCACGCCATTAAAGGCTGACCTCATCGCACAACACGAAGAGATGCTGTGCATTTACATTTTTCTCTAGTATCACTTCAGTGTCTCTAACTCTCTGTGGCCATGCTAAAAAATGTTCCTTCCTTGTCTGTTCCTTTAGAACACAGTCTTTGCTTTGTTTGCTAACTGCTTTGTAGCACGATACAGTTAAACAAACTTTGTACGGCTTGGTATAATATCTGTGTGTCATATTTGTAAGCTACTTCTCTTTGCTACAGGATTTACAGCATTGTTTATGTTGATTTATAATTGCATGACACAAAACAAATGTCAGCTTTGTGATAGTTCAGGAAGTGAATTCCCATCAGCAGATGTCTGTAGCTCAGTGTGAAAGGCCATGTGGCAAAATGAGCAATCAAAAAACTATGAGTTAAAAGTCATGGTTGGAGATGACAAATGGAACTGATGCCTGACTTCCCTTTTTTATATAAAAATAATTGTTTCCCAGAGATGCCCTGAAATACTCTATGTAGCTCACAGCTGCCAATATTGCCAGTGTCAATATGCCAGTGATGTCAGTAATTCTTTTTAGAATTCTAATGTCAGTCTTTCCTTTGCTGTCACGCAGAGCAAATATGGGAAAACCTGATGGAAAATAAAGCAGATGTTGCTGTTTGGACAAATGTTAAACAATCTGCTCTCCAAACTGTTGAGTTCTGCGTAGCTTCAGAAGGTGTTTCCTGTGTTGAGTGTGATCTTTAAACTGCTCAGGTAAGAAGAAAAAAGTCTGTGCTGTGTGACATTTCATTCAGACACAATCAGACTTAAGTAGAACAGATGTTAGCAGATGTTTAAAACAATGTTCCTGTACTTGTTTCTGACAGTAAATCCAGTAGGAGTCTAAATAAAACCATGTGCTGTTACTGGAGCCTGGACGGGTCTGCATGCTGCATTACACTTGATTTTCTGCAACATCTCTTCAGAGGCACATGCGCTGTTTTAACACGCACTGACACTGTAAATAGTCAGTATCTGTACTAATAAGTTGGTACCCCCCCCCCCTTCCCCACCACTACCTTGCTCCTTTACCTCCCCATCCCCACCCCCCACCCCACTCCCCTCCCTGAAGAGCTCTCACTTGCTGCACAACTGCGATTGCAGACAAACACCAGCAACCAGTCGAACAGTGCAGTCTCCAGAGGAAGCACACAGCACACGCACGCACATGACACCCAATAAAGACTTTTCTGGCACCTCCACTTGCACATGTACACACACGAAATGGGAGAACACACTCACAACAAACTCACCAGTTGGGTTCTTGTTTTTCTTGAGGCTCCTGCCACAAACACACTGCAGCATATGCGATCCTTTGCTGAAAATGTTGTTCCAAATAAACCGCATGGATTTGGCCGAGACGGGGGAGGAGGAAGAGGAGGAGGAAGAAGAGGGGATGCTGGAAGAGGAGAAGGAGGTGGTGGGGGACAAGAGGCGCTCCGGATGCGGCAGCCTAAAATTCACCCACCGCATGGGGGCTGATACACCCCCCTGTTTGCATGCCAGAAGAGCCGGCCAGCTGTCAGGCTCAGTTCGGCGGTGCTTCGCCCCCCCAATTTGCACCATAGACAATACTATGAGCAGGAAGCCCAGCTCCTCGCCCGGATTCTCGCCCGCTTTGCCCACAAGCTCAGAGACCACCAGCCGCACGTATTCCGCGTCGACGTCGCCCCCGTGCGGCGGGAAATGAGCAACCGCTGCGGCGGATTTCTCCTCGATCTCCGCCTCCGGCTGCCCCAGCGCCCGCTGCTCCTCAGCTGCAGAGGAGCTGTCGCTGCTGCTGCTGCCGCCCGGCCGCCGCGGCGTCAATACCCCCCGAGCGCCCTTTTTCAAATGGCGTCGTCTGCCGCGCGGCGCGGGTAGAGGAGCGGCAACGACTGACAGGCATGCGGCGGCGCTAGCGTGAAGTCGGCTGTACGCGGCAGCTGTCGGCTTCTGCACAAAAAACCATTGCATATTAGTGGGGATCGCAGGGGTCGATGCGTCCGTCCGTCCAGGAGGAGGGGAGGGGGTGCGGAGAACCTGCCGAGTGTCCGTCAGCAAGTCGGTGGCATCACTCTATACCGTGCAGCAGGAAAGTACTGCAGCAGGGGGCTCCTTTCCAAACACACACACTTAAACACGCTGTACACACACACGCTGGACGCAAAATCCTTTTCCAGCAACAGCGCTGCTTGTGTTGTCTCCTGTCTCTGTGTGCGCGCGCAGCGCTGAACCGGGCAGGTAAATCACTGCGGGAGATCTCCGCACTATCACACTCCTTTTTTTAAAAAAGTCCTTATGAATTTTTGAACAGTCTTTCGCCCTTCACTTCTCAATAATCCATAAGATCCAATGCGCCAAGATACTGCTGTCTGTCTCCTCTTCGTCTCCTCCTCCTCATCCTACTCTTCCTCACCTTGGTAAGAAAAAGAAGCTGCTGGAATGTGGGCTCTGCCACCTTCACTCCAGAAACTTGTTGAAGCGCACCGGTTACGGCTCTTGGCCCTCTGGCTGTCTTGTCAGGCTTGTCTTCAGCAGCGGCCGGTGAGGTGAGAGAAGGTGCACTGACTATCGATACCCAAGCAGCAATACAGAGAAAGCAATTACACAAAACATCTGTTCCGGTTTGCTACTTCAAAATAAAAGAGAACAATCGATCCAGTTTTTGATCAAAGTTTTTTTTTCCCACATTTTAGATTTGAAAATACTTTTATTGCTCTTCGTGTCAATCAGCCGCACTCTAAGGCGAATATGGTTGCAAAGTTTTCCTTATTGGTGGATTTTATGCTTTGAAACTGATCACTATACAAGACTAATTCAATTTGTCCATTTACGTCAGTTATTTTCCAAAAACTGAATCTGAAACTTTACCTTTAAAACACATCAGATACACTACAGGTTGTTATGAAAACCATCCGCGCAACTTTTCACTGTGGCTCTTATTTTGAAGTAAAAAGCCACCTCCGGCTTTCTTGTGCAGCTTGCTGCAGCCCTACTGGGAGAAGCAGTTTCCAGTTTGTATCGACACGTGGTTTCCACACTGTCTGAAATATTTTCGGAGAAGCATCACGTGGGGGTGGGATATTGCAGAAAACGAATGCGTATATCTTCATTTCGCTTTTCCTTTTCCTTATGATTTGTCGTGACGACAAACTCTCCAAAAATGTTTCGCTAAATGCGATTTTTGCGTGAGAATGCGCACCTGTTGCATCGACCTCTCCATGGAAACATGACCGTGCTCCCTTCAAATTAATCTGACGAATTATTTACTTTGCGATGAAATTAGAAATATATAGAATAATATTTGTTCCATAGAAAGAGTTTGGCGATGGCACGTGCAGGACTTGGTAAAGGTCTCGTGTCGGTCTGCGCAGGGTGGAAGCTGAGCTCAGAGTGCTGCAGTGATTTGGAATTCTGAGCCAGAGCTGGCGCTGTCCAGAGTGCTGAATCCACACAACCTGCTCCACATCCACAGACTGTAAACCTTCCATCACACTGACAAAGACACACCAGAAACCTATCGAACAAACTGACAAGCAGCAGATTACACGTCACGCTGCCGGTGGGAAACATTCTCTGTTACATTTACCTTTAGATCAGGAGGGTTACAACTTTGTTATGAGGATGAGAAAATACTGTTATGCACAAAGTGTATTTGCTATTTGCAGTGTGACTAAATCCTTGTTTGGAATTGAGAAGAATTAATTTGTAGACTCATAAAAAGAGGTTAAGAATCATATTTTCAAGAAGAACATTAGCAAACGGCTGTTGATCAGATCTGCCCTGATTATACAGAAATCAGAGATTTGTGTCCTCTTACAGAACTTCCTCTTGTCCCATCTGCATGTGACACAGACTTGTTTAGTTCAACAATTCACATTTAACTTTCATTCATAATGTGCTTTCAGATAGGCCTACTTTTTTATATAATCTGATTTTCACAACTAATACATAACATATGAGGGAAAATCTTGTTATATATCAGTAATCACCCAAAGAATGGGAATCTTGAAGATGAACAATTATTCCATTGCAGATGTGCACTCTGGCACAGAAAAAAATGATACCTCAAGATTAAAACAAGTTTGAATTTTATCCAGCTCCAGTCACAGTCAGAATGGGTGCTATTCAATGCTTGACGTTTGTGACCTTTTTTGATTGAAAAACTATTAAAAAATTAATAACCATGGCAGATTCGGTACCTAAAAGGACACTTTTGTGCAGCAGTTTCAGCCTGTTTTTGGGCGGCTGTGGCTCAGTGGTTAGAGCAGTCGTCCTCCAATTTGAAGGTTGGTGGATCGATCCCGGCTTCCACCGCCACATGTCGAAGTGTCCTTGGGCAAGACACTGAACCCCATGTTGCACCCCGATCTGCGTATCGGGTTGTGTGAGTGTTAGCCCCTACCATCTCCCCCCGGTTTACATATCGGGTTGCGTCAATGGGTAAATGCAAAACCTTGTAGTGTGAAAGCGCTTTGAGTGGTCTGAATGACTAGAAAAGCGCTATACAAGTACAGGACATTTACCATTTACATTTGTCATAATAAAGCGTTAGAGGAGCCAGAGACTCCAAAATTATAAAGTAAATTATTTTAATAAGGAGAAAAACTAAAGGCTGACAAGACAACAAAACTTCCACATCTACAAAAAAAAAAAAATAATTGAGAACCAAAACAATAATTCTCATAACCCCAAAATTCCCAACTGCATCTAGGATGGAGAGCAAGAACTCCAGAAATATGTCAATACAAGATTAAAATAAATATTAGCACATCTATCAGAGAATGAGGGCTGTTATACAAGAAGATAACAAATATGCCAGTTGTTCTAACAAAGAAAAATGGTCAAAGAAGACTAAAGTTAATGCTGTAAAATCCACAAAACCCCAAACCCTGACCTTACTCTAAAAGCAGTGTTGCTCTTTCATGTTGCAATCCTTCCTTTTGCAGAAATAAATTACATTGAGTTGATCACCTTCTGTTTACAGAAGTCACACACAACAATAATATGACTCTTTCTGGAACGTCACCAGCCTGTGCCTGCCAAGTTTTGTCTAACTTTGGGCATGCCAGCTGCATTTTTTTAAAACTCTGCAGGCAGAAATGACTAATTACAAAACACTGAACTTCTGAGTACAAATCCTGTTGTGTCCATACTGGTGAAATGGTCCATAAAGACAACTGTGATGTCCGGTGGGTTGAATTAAGGGCAAGTTTTAAAATTAAGGGCAAATACTTGAAGCAGATTAAAGCATTTATGAAATATTTTGCCCATAAAGGGAATGGGATCCATAATCCCTGAACTGAAATATTTTCCTCTCTGAGAGGCCGATTTGTTGACTGAAAGCTTCTGTTGGAGAAGCAGCTTTGCACAGAGCTGCTGATATATTGATCTTTTGGCTCAGAGAGAAAATCACAACATGGCCTTCATCCAGGGAATGTCATATGAATGCAAACAACAACTGACTGAAACTCAAGTACTGTTGAGAAAAAAATGTTCAATCTTGTAAAGTTTCATATTTACTCAAATCTTTTCAAGTGTAAAGCTTTTATTTTAGATTAAAACAACTTCTGTAAAACAAACTAATTCTTTGGATTCTCCAGTATTTCACATTACATGGTCAGCCAAAGTTGAAGATACTTGAACTGATTTTTTAAAGTGAAACGTAATCTAACATTCACAAAATAGACAACAATCTGCAAAGAACACTGCAATAATCCCAGAAAGTCCCAGAAAGATATGAGATTAACTCTCTGTTTCAATCTGCCACCTGCTGGTCATGAAAAACTACTGCAGAAACATCAAACTTCAGTGGCTACAGTATTTCAGTTATTTTTTTTTTCGTGGGGGAGGCAAAAGCAATAATTATTAATATATAAAAAAAACATATTCTGTATAACAAACAAACCCAAACTAAAGTAAATTGTATTTTTTGGAGGAACACACTACAAAGACATGTTTTTTTCACATTAAAGACATATCCTGGAGCTTATTACTCAGTAAACTGAAGTTTTATGTACCACTCTTGTAGTACTGTATTTTGCTTGTATAAACATACATGTAGTTGACAATGGGTCACAGTAAATCATATTTAGCACAGTGAGTTTGGCATTGGCCACAAAGTATTTGTAGACTTGTAGCTTGCTAAAATGTGAAGTTTGTACTTACTAGTTTTTGACACAAAGAGTAAGGAGAGTCTCTCTTGCTCATGCCGACTCTGAATGAAATCTAGATTACTTAAAGTGCAACTAACCCCCAAATCAACTTTTTTTTGATGATAAACTGTCTAAACGGGTGTCTAGTAGTCTTAACTACATGTCCCAGTCATTATTTTGATATTTTAGTGCATATTTGTTAAAATCTTAACTTTAAGCCAAAAAACGTCTGTGTGGCTCCCTCCTAAGGTTAAACAGTGTACTGCATTCAAATTTCGAATCCAATTTGCTGATTGGCTCTGAGGTTCTTAAGATTTTGTGACGTGGCAGCTCTGCCGCTGCCGAGTATAAAAACGGCTCAGCCGTAGACACGCCTCGTATCGAGCTGGAGTTTGAATAGAGAGAACTGCAAACGTCTTCGATTTTCAGGTTAGCGATTTGATAGCACAGCATTTAGTTAGCGTTATTAACTTAGATTTTAGTTCCAATATTTAGTGTAGAAAATTATATGCCGGAGTTTGCAGACAACATTTTACCCGTGATTCCTTCACCAACTTGCTGGAGCATGAACGTGGCTTTGTGAAGAAGCTGGTTCTGAAGAGGGAGACTGTCCCGTTGCTCTTACACGGCAGAGCTAAAGGACACCGACACTGCTGCCCCACCAACAAGAGGATTTAAGGCGCCAGTCTGAGGTGAGTGAGCAAAATAAGGAGCTAAAAACAGCTAAGAATTACGTTTTACCAAGGTTGATACAGCAGTGATAATAGCAGTGTTTGTGGTTTATACCTGCAGTGTGAGACACTCGTATATTACCTTGTTCTGTCAGCTTTGAATAGTATCTAGTATTTCAGTCATGCAAATGCTAAATTACAATATGAACGAGTCTGGGCATTATGACACTGAGCTGCAAAGGTACAGGCATGGTATATCCACTATCCACTTTGTGTTGATATTTTATACTGGGGTGCTGGTTTCAGTCCCGGAGTGGCTAATCGGGAGGACCGGGACAATTCCTGGTGGTCCGGTGATCGCTCCCTCCCTCCCTTTTTCTTTTCTTTTTTGCGGGCCGGTGTTTAGTCATGTTTCTGTGTTGATCACGTAACCTCCGCTGCTACCTGGTCCTGGGCCGTCTCCACTGTCGGCTCTGTTTTTTTTTTTTTTTCTTT